>CM059432.1:4473464-4851327 GCA_030390025.1 Squalus acanthias | reverse complement strand
GTAAGGGTATTAAGCGTTGCGGAACCAAGGCGGGCAGATAGAGATCAGCCCTGATCTAACTGAATGGCGGAACAGGCTCTTGGGGCTGAATGGCCTCCTCCTGTTCCTCTCTGTATGACATTCCACTCTCTGTACTTTCAACGTGCAACAACTTGCAATTGTCCAGCGCCTTTAACATAGTAAAATATTCCCAGGCGCTTCACAGGAGCGATTATCGAACAGAAAACTCTTCTTCCATCACGTGTTCATATGATTGTGAAGCAAAAGCAGGGTTACAACATCGGAGTGCCGATTCCGTGACGTGCCTACCCTTCAAATGAGGACGGGCCTACCGAATGAGATTGGTGCGATGATCCGCTCGCGTTCTCATGGTTTAAAATATTTGAAAGGTTTTTTTTTTTACAGAAGGACCACGTGTTAACGAGCACAAAATTATCACCGTAATCATGCGGTACTTGAAAATGAATTAAAAAACTTACTACGAATTGTGGATTTTGTTCACGGTCCACCATCCCTGTAATATTTAATTCACCAGTACGTTTATCAACTACAAACATATTGACCGGCTGCCTGTCAGCCCCAGGTCCTGAAATCGTGTAGATTAATTGCTTCTTGAGTTCAAAATCTGACCTAATCTAAGAGAAGAAATGATAAAAAGACATTTAATCATCATGGACCCACCTACAATAAATGATTACATTCATTCTCTAACAGAGGAATTGCGTTCACCCTTTTATTTGTCGCACGCAATTCTGTGGGTACCTGCGGTGCTTCGAGTCACAGAACCGCACGGCACAGGAGGAGGCCATTCGGCCCATCGTGTCTGTGTCGGCTCTTTGAGAGAGCTCTCTCATTCGTCCGACTCCCCCCCTGCTCTTAGAGCAAAGAAGTTTAAGGGGAGATTTGATAGAGCTGCTCAAAATCATGAAGGGTTTTGATATAAATAACATCGTGTTTCCCACATTACAACAGTGACTCCACTCCAAAAAGCACTTCATTGGCTGTAAAGCACTTTGAGACGTCCGGTGGTCGTGGAAGGCGCTATAGAAATGCAAGTCTTTCTTTCTATCCCCATAGCCCAGCATTTTTTTTCTCCCTTCGAGTATTTATCCAATTCTCTTTTTGAAAGTTACTATTGAATCTGCTCCCATCCTTTCAGGCAGCGCGTTCCAGATCACAACAATTTACTGCGTAAAAAAAAAGTCTCTTTACCTCTCCCCACGCCGCCCCTCCAATGATTTTAAATCTGTGCCCTCTGGTTACCGACCCTCCTGCCAGTGGAAACAGTTTCTCCTTATCTACTCTATCAAAACCCCTCATGATTTTGAACACCTCGATCAAATCTTCCCCTTAAACTTCTTTGTTGTAAGGAGAACAATCCCGGCTTCTCCAGTCTCGCCACGTAACTGAAGAGTCTCATCCGCCCCCCCCCCGGAACCATTCTAGTAAATCTCCTCCGCACCCTCTCCAAGGCCTTGACGTCCTTCCTAAAGTGCGGTGCCCAGGATTGGACACAATACTCCGGCTGGGGCCGAACCAGTGTTTTTATAAAGGTTTAGCACAACGTCCTTGCTTTTGTACTCTCTGCCTCTATTAACCCAATGTCTCACCATGTTTGACGTTACATGTTGCTAGGCAACCATTTTTTTTTTTTGCTTTCATAAACAAACCAAAAAGGATTTCAGTTTTCCCCTCGATGTTTTACTCCATTTTAAAGGGCACCTCATGATTTCAACCACGGTTCTCAAGAGGCTCCAATAAATTATTTTCGCAAATAATGCCTCATATGCGGTTAATATTTTAACATGCCGAGGCAAGGGTCACTTACCACAGCAATCGGATTGTTCATTGGAGGCTCATGTTCCCGTACAGCAACGGGTGGAATGATCCACTCTCTCTTCTGGCGTCTTGAGCGTTTTGGGAAATAGATGACGGGAGGGCTGCTGTTGATAACCTGCGGAAACAATTGAAAGAAACGTCATGGAATCATAGAAACTTGCATAGATTCAGCCCGTCACTGCCCGTGCCGGCTCTTTGAAAGAGCAGTCGTGCTCAGTCCCACACCCCCCCCGCTTTTTGTCCGTAACCCTGTCAGTTCCTCATCCTCCAGAACCCGTCCAACTCCCTTTTCACATTATTGATGGAATCAGCTTCCACCACCTTTTCAGGTCGAGCGTTCCTGATCCCCACAACTCTCCGAGTGAAAACATTTCTCCTCATCTCCCCTCCAGATCTTTTGCCAATGATTATGAATCTATGACCTCTGGTTATTGACCCGCTCGCCAGAGGGAATAGTTTTTCTCTCTCTACTCGATCCAAACCTCTCATCATCTTGAAAACCTCCATTAGGTCCGAACGTTGCCAACCTCTCCTCGTAACTGAAGTTCCTCATTCCCTGGTAACATCCTGGTGAACCTCCTCTGCACCCTTCCTAATGCTTGGACATCTTTCCTGAAGTGTGGTGCCCAGAATTGTCCACAGCACCCCAGCTGTGGCCTAACCAGCAATTTCAGGTCGAGCATTCCAGATCCCCACAACTCTCAGTGAATACATTTCTCCTCCCCTCCCCTCCACGTGTCTTCAGATTTAATGTAGTCAGGGCGATCACAAAAACTAAACAGCACCGACTTTCTGAAAGATTCGTGGGGCCAGGTGAACAAATGCCTGTACCCGTAGAAAATTCAGGAACTCGCAAGCAAAATGGTTTGATCGAGTGCGTTTTATGTATATTCCTGGAAAACTATATTAATCGATCAGGCATTCCCTCGTGTGCGACGGCTTACAACCCCGCGCTATCTTCAGTCTCGCGCAGACGCACACGCACACGTACTGGTAAACAATTTTTTCTCCTTCAAGTATTTCTCCAATTCCCTTTTGAAGGCCATTATTGAATCTGTCTCCACCACCCTATCAGGCAGCGCGTTCCAAATCCTAACCACTCGTTGCGTAAAAAAAGTTTCCCCTCATGTCGCCTCTGGTTCTTTTGCCAATCACCTTAAATCTGTGTCCTCTGGTCATCGACCCTTCAGCCATTGGAAACAGTTTCTCTTTATTTACTCTATCTAAACCCTTCATGATTTTGAACACCTCTATCAAATCTCCTCTTGGCCTTCTCTGCTCCAAGGAGAACAACCCCAGCTTCTCCAGTCTCTCCACGTAACGGTAAGAGGGAGCAGAATGGGAGAGCGAGAGAAACAGGAAAGAGAAACAGGAAAATAGAATGAAAGACACACAGTGAAAGAAATGAGAGGGGAAAATATGAACGAGAGAGAGATTGGGGAATGAGGTAGAGTGAGATAGGGTGGGGATGAGAGGGGATGAGAAAGGAAATAGAATGAGGGAGAGAGGAGGGATTGTGAAAAAGGATAGAAATGAGAGTTCGAGGCAGCTCACACGTTACAAGAAGCTCGACGCCATCCAGGACAAAGCAGCCCGCTTGATTGGCACCCCATCCACCACCTTAAACACTCACTCCCTCCACCACCGGCGTACCGTGGCTGCAGTGTGTACCATCTACAAGATGCACTGCAGCAACTCGCCAAGGCTTCTTCGGCAGCACCTCCCAAACCCGCGACCTCTTCCACCTAGAAGGACAAGGGCAGCAGGCGCGTGGGAACACCACCACCTCCAAGTTCCCCTCCCAGTCACGCACCATCCTGACTCGGAAATATATCGGCCGATCCTTCATCGTCGCTGGGTCAAAATCCTGGAACTCCCTCCCTAACAGCACTGTGGGAGTTCCTTCACCACACGGACTGCAGCGGTTCAAGAGGGCGGCTCACCACCACCTTCGAAGGCAATTAGGGATGGGCAATAAATGCCGGCCTTGCCAGCGACACCCACATCCCAGGAACGAATAAAAAAAATTTTAAATGCCAAATGTCGAGCCACTTGCCTCAGCTCGAAGGTTAGTTTCGGGGGCGGGGTTTGAGCGAGCAAGGTGCGGCTGAGCATGGCAGGCCCAAAACCTGCACCACTCGTCGTAAACTCATTTTACAGAGCAGTTACTCAACAGGCGTCAGGCCCCTAATTATCATATGCAAGGGGGCCGAATGCCCGTTTTAGGTGGTTCACACACAGATTGGGCACGGGCCATCCCACTGCTAAATCACTCAGTATTGGCCTGTTTTACGCATGAAAAATGGGTGCAATGGATACCTAATTCTACCCCCTTACACCCACATTTATAATGCTACCTGGCTATGTAAACTTGTCACCCTGTAATTACACCCTCCCCTCTAGTGGGGGCGCTGTAGCACCTTAGTTTTGCATATTTCAGCTCCTCACTGGTTTCGATCGCCTGAGGAGGTCGGAGAGCATATTTCCAGTGTTATTTCTCCCTTATTGGCCCCGGGTTTTTTCTCTTTTTTTTGCCTCTCCCGTAAGAGCATAAGAATTAGGATCAGGAGTCGGCCATATGGCCTGTCATAGAATCATAGACATTTACAGCACAGAAGGAGGCCATTCGGCCCATCTTGTCCATGCCGGCCGACAAAGAGCTCTCCACCCTAATCCCATTTCCAGCTCTTGGTCCGTAGCCTTGTAGGTTACGACACTTCAAGTGCACATCCAAGTGCCTTTTAGTGTGATGAGGGTTTCTACCTCTACCACCCTTTCAGGCAGTGAGTTCCAGACCGTCACCACCGTCTGGGTGAAAACATTTCTCCTCATATCCCCTCTAAACCGACCAATTACTTTAAATCTATGCCATCTGGTTACTGACCCTTCCTATCCACTCTATCTAGGCCCCTCATCATTTTATACACCTCAATTAGGTCTCCCCTCAGCCTCCTCTGTTCCAAAGAAAACAGCCCCAGCCTATCCAATCTTTCCTCATAGCTAAAATTCTCCAGTCCTGGCAACATCCTCGTAAATCTCCTCTGCACCCTCTCTAGTGCAATCACATCCTTCCTGTAATGTGGTGACCAGAACTGCACGCAGTACTCTAGCTGTGGCCTAACTAGTGTTTTATACAGATCAAGCATAACCTCCCTGCTCTTATATTCTATGCCTCGGCTAATAAAGGCAAGTATCCCTTATGCCTTCTTAACCAGCTTATCTACCCGTCCTGCTACCTTCAGGGATCTGTGGACATGCACTCCAAGGTCCCTCTGATCCTCTGCACTTCTCAGTATCCTACCATTTATAGTGTATTCCCTTGCCTTGTCAGACCTCCCCAAAAGCATTACCTCACACTTCTCCAGGTTGAATTCCATTTGCCACTGTTCTGGCCACCTGACCAGTCCATTGATATCTTCCTGCTGTCTACAGCTTACTTCTTCATTATCAACCACACGGCCAATTTTTGTATCATCTGCAAACTTCTTAATCATACTTCCTACATTCAAGTCCAAATCATTGATATACATCACAAAAAGCAAAGGACCCAGTACTGAGCCCTGCGGAACCTCACTGGAAATAGCCTTCCAGTCACAAAAACATCCTTCGACCATTACCCTTTGTTTCCTGCCTCTGAGCCAATTTTGGATCCAACTTGCCACTTTGCCTTGGATCTCATGGGCTTTTACTTTCGTGACCAGTCTGCCATGCGGGACCTTATCAAAAGCCTTGCTAAAATCCATATAGACTACATCAAATGCACTACCTTCATCAACCCTCGTTACCTCCTCAAAAAATTCAATCAAGTTAGTCAGACACGACCTTCCCGTAACAAATCCATGCTGACTGTCCTTGATTAATCCATGTCTTTCTAAATGAAGATTTATCCTGTCGAGCCATTCAATAGGATCATGGCTCATCTTCGACCTCAACTCCACTTTCCCGCCCTATCCCCATATCCCTTGATTCCCCTAGAGTCCAAAAATCTATCAATCTCAGCCTCAGCAGGGAATTCCAAAAAGTCACAACCCTCTGAGTGAAGAAATTCTTTTCCATCTCGGTCGTAAATGGCCGACCCCTTATCCTGAGACTATGACCCCTAGTTCTAGACTCTCCAGCCAGGGGAAACTTCCTCCCTGCATCCAGTCTGTCTTGCCCTGTCAGAATTTTATACGTTTCAATGAGATCCCCTCTCATTCTTCTAAACTCTAGTGAATACAGGCCTAGTCGACCCAATCTCTCCTCATACAACAGTCCTGCCATCCAAGGAATCAGTCTGGTGAACCTTCGCTGCACTCTCTCTATGGCAACTATATCCTTTATTGGGTAAATGTGAGAAGTCGCACAACACCAGGTTATAGTCCAACAGTTTTATCTGAAATCACAAGCTTTCGGAGCGCTGCTCCTTCGTCAGGTGAAGTGAAGAGATGTATATCGGCACAGCATATATAGTCAGAGAACACTGCCAGACGATTACAGTTAATCTTTCTAACTGCCCTTTATTACACCTCTTGGGTAAGGAGACCAAAACTGCACACAGTACTTCAGGTGTGGTCTCACCAAGGCCCTGTATAACTAAGACATCCTTGCTCCTGTACTCAAATCTTCTTGCAATGAAGGCCAACATACCATTTGCCTTCCTAACTGCTTGTTTGCTTTCAGTGACTGGTGTACAAGGACACCTAGGTCCCTCTGTACATCAACATTTCCCAATCTATCACTATTTAAATAATACTCTGCCTTTCTGTCTTTCCTACCGAAGTGGATAACTTCACATTTGTCCACGTTATACTGCATCTGCCATGTATTTGCCCACTCACTCAACTTGTCTAAATCGCCTTGAAGCCTCTTTGCATCCTCCTCACAACTCACAATCCCACCTAGTTTCGTGTCGTCAGCAAACTTGGAAATATTACATTTGGTTCCCTCATCCAAATCATTGATATATATTGTGAACAGCTGGGGCCCAAGCACTGATCCCTGCGGTACCCCATTAGTCACCGCCTGCCACCCCGAAAAAGACCCATTTATTCCTACTCAGTTTCCTGTCTGTTAACCAATTTTCAATCCATGCCAGTATATTACCCCCAATCCCATGTGCTTTAATTTTGCACACTAACCTCTTATGTGGGACTTTATCAAAGGCCTTCTGAAAATGCAAATACACCACATCCACTGGTTCTCCCTTATCTATTCTACCAGTTACATCCTCAAAAAACTCCAGTAGGTTTGTCAAACACGATTTCCCTTTCATAAATCCATGTTGACCTTGTCTAATCCCGTTGATATTTTCTAAGTGCCCTGTTGTCACATCTTTTATAATAGACTTTGACCTTAAATGCAAGTATGAAGGGGAAAGGCCATCATAGAGGCATGGGAGGAAGTGAGAGACGCAGGCTGGAAAAGAATGGGGAGGGTGGGGTGGAATTGGCTATTCGTGTGTGCGATTACAAGAAGGTTTCCATTTGTATCTGAGGTTGAACGTATGAAGAATGATATTATTAGTTATAAAAATGATCCAACTTATACCCTATGATCAAACTCAGAAATAAGTTTTATGAAAAGACATTTCTTACCTCATTTGCTTGGTTTGCTGAAGAGATTAAAAGGATTTTCACCTTCCATTTCTCATGCGTTTTCAGGTCCATTGCCAACACTTTGAAGCCATAAGTTGAGTCAATGTTTTGAGTACGAGTTGCATATAAAAAGCCATTCGAATAGATTCCGAAATTGTTATCATTGGTGCTTAGCTTAATGTGTTCTCCCAAATTGCAGTCATGAAATTTCACTGGAATTAAAAAATACATAAGAATTAGGAGCAGGAGTCGGCCATACGGTCCCTCAAGCCTGCTCCGCCATTCAATAAGATCATGGCTGATCTTCGACCTCAACTCCACTTTCCCGCCCGATCCCCATATCCCTTGATTCCAAGAAATCTATCGATCTCTGTCTTGAATATACTCAACGACTGAGCCTCCACAGCCCTCTGGAGTAGAGAATTCCAAAGATTCACCACCCTCTGAGTGAAGAAATTTCTCCTCATCTCAGTCCTAAATGGCCGACCCCTTATTCTGAGACTGTGACCCCTGGTTCTAGACTCCCCAGCCAGGGGAAACATCCTCCCTGCATCTACCCTGTCAAGCCCTTTAAGAATTTTATACGTTTCAATGAGATCACTTCTCATTCTTCCATCATATATAGATAGATGCATTAGGCTTTTTAACCAAAACAGTGCCAATAAAATAACACATACGTCAAATAGATACATTTCCCCATAAAATTCGCAGGCAATGATCCCATTTTTAAAATCAGAGAGACCTGTGCACAAATTATTGAAGGTGGTAGGGCAAATTGAGAAAGCATTTAAAAAGCACACGGGATCCTGGGCTTCATAAATAGGTGCATTGAGTACAAAAGCAAGGAAGTTATGATGAACCTTTGCAAAACACTGGTTTGGCCTCAACTGAGGTATTGTGTCCAATTCTGGGCACCGCACTTTAGGAAGGATGTAAAGGCCTTAGAGAGGGCGCAGAAAAGATTTACGAGAATGATTCCAGGGACTTCAGTTACGTGGATAGACTGGAGAAGCTGGGGTTGTTCTCCTTAGAGCAGAGAAGGTTGAGAGGAGATTTGATAGATGTATTCAAAATCATGAGGGGTCTGGACAGAGTAGATAGAGAGAAACTGTTCCCATTGGTGGAAGGGTCGAGAACCAGAGGACACAGATTTAAGGTGACTGGCAGAAGAACCAAAGGCGACATGAGGAATAACTTTTTTACGCAGTGAGTGGTTACAATCTGGAATGCACTGCCTGAAAGGGTGGTGGAGGCAGATTCAATCGTGGCTTTCAAAAGGGAGTTGGATAAGTACCTGAAGGAAAAAAGTTTGCAGGGCTACGGGGAAAGGGCGGGGGAGTGGGACTAGCTGAAGCGCTCTTGCAGAGAGCCTCCTTCTGTGCTGTAACCATTCTATGATTTGTTCTTAGGATGTTGGCATTATTGCCCATCTCCAGTTGTACTGAGGGCATTAAGAGGCAACCACGTAGTGTGGGACTGGAGTCACGTGTAGGCCCCAGACCGGGTAAGGGTAACTGGTCACTTTCCTGAAGGATATTGGTGAAGCAGTTGGGCTTTTATGCTCATTGTATACGGTGCCAGCCCACAAATGACCAAATTTAATGAATTCATAGAATTACATAGACATTACGACACAAAGGGAGGCTATTCAGCCCAATCAGTTCACGTTGGTGTTTATGCTCCCTATGAACAGTAGTCCTAATCTTACATTCCTTCCCTGTTCCTGTATCACTTCAACCACCTATCTAACCTATCCTTAAATGCCGATACGGTCTTTTCTTCAATCCTTAACTTTGGCAGTGAATTCCGCAGCCTCACAAAACTCTGTGTAAAAACAATTTACAACCGGCTACATTGGGATTTGAACTCACAACCGCTGTGTTGCTAGTCCAGTGCAATAACCACTCGGCTGGGGTTGCGCCCAATGATGCCCTGGAGCACTGATCCTTCGGGAGTTGTGGGATCCCCGGAAGGACACTTCATCTGCATGGGCTCATCAACAACAACTTGTATTTATACAGCGCCTTTAACGTAGTAAAACGTCCCAAGGTGCTTCACAGGAGCGATTATCAGACAAAATTTGACCCCGAGCCACATAATGAGATATTAGGACAGGTGACCAAAAGCTTGGTCTAAGAGGTAGGTTTTAAGGAGCGTCTTAAAAAGGAGGAGAGAGAGGTGGAGAGGTTTAGGGAGGGAATTCCAGAGCTCGGGGCCCAGGCAGCTGAAGGCACGGCCGCCAATGGCGGAGCCATTAAAATCAGGGATGCGCAAGAGGCCAGAATTGGAGGAGAGCAGAGATCTCGGAGGATTGTAGGGCTGGAGGAGGTTACAGAAGTAGGGAGGGGGGCGAGGCCATGGAGGGATTTGAAAACGAAGGTTGAGAATTTTTAAAAGAGAGGCGTTGCCAGACCGGGAGCCAATGTAGGTCAGCGAGCACAGGGTGCCCCTGGAGGTGGAGCATGTGGTGTCTGCCGGCGCGCTGGAGGCCTTCCGTGACCGGTGGGCGCCGGAGGGACTGGAGTGCATCATCATCCCCGGGGATAACATTTTATTTTGATTTGTTAAGGTTCCTTTTAACATGTTTTTAAGTTACAGTCTTTATTGGTTGTGCCCCTTTAAAAAAGGGGGGGGGGGGCACATACTGAACCTTAAATTGGCAATTGCCACAAGAAGAGTCAGCGAGCACAGGGGGTGATGGGTGAACGGGACTTGGTACGAGTTAGGACACGGGGGCAGCAGAGTTTTGGATGCCCTCAAGTTTACGGAGGGTGGAAGATGGGAGGCCGGCCAGGAGTGTGATGGAATAGTCAAGTCTAGAGATAACAAAAGTGAGAAGTCGCACAACACCAGGTTATAGTCCAACAGCTTTATTTGAAATCACAAGCTTTCGGAGCGCTGCTCCTTCGTCAGGTGAAGTGAAGAGATGCATTTCAGCACAGCATATATAGTCAGAGAACACTGCCAGATGATTACAGTTAATCTTTCCAACTACCCTTTAACTGTAATCATCTGGCAGTGTTCTCTGACTATATATGCTGTGCCGAAATGCATCTCTTCACTTCACCTGACGAAGGAGCAGCGCTCCGAAAGCTTGTGATTTCAAATAAAGCTGTTGGACTATAACCTGGTGTTGTGCGACTTCTCACATTTGTCCACCCCAGTCCAACACCGGCATCTCCACATCAGAGATAACAAAGGCAGGGACGAGGATGTCAGCAGCAGATGAGCTGAGGCAAGAGGTGGAATCGGGCGATGTTACCGAGGTGGAAATGGGCGGTCTTGGTGATAGAAACATAGAAAAATAGGAGCAGGAGTCGGCCATTCGGCCCTTCGAGCCTGCTCCGCCATTCAATATGATCATGGCTGATCCTCTATCTCAATACCATATTCCCGCTCTCTCCCCACACCCCTTGATGCCTTTTGTGTCCAGAAATCTATCTATCTCCTTCTTAAATATATTCAGTGACTTGGCCCCCACAGCCTTCTGTGGTAGCGAATTCCACAGGTTCACCACCCTCTGGGTGATGGCGCGGATTCATGGCCAGAAGCTCATCTCGGGGTCAAATACGACACCAAGGCTTGCCAACGGTCTGGCTCAGCCTCAGACAGTTACCATGGGAGAGGGAAGGAGCCTGACTTTCCCCTTCAGAGGAACGTCCTGATATTTATATTTCCACTGTACAATGGAAGTGACAATACGTCAATATATTTCTTGCTCGAGTACCGACGGCAAAAGCCTATCCCGTTAAACAGTAGTACAAGAAAAAAAAAAAATACGTATAAGGCAGCAGATTTATAGACACACCAAAAACATCCAGCTCTTGGTCGTATGACTCTTAAACCAAAAGGAATCGTTCTAACGATTGATATCATAGGCACGGCCTACCTGCAAGAACAATCTCCCCTTTGGAGATCTGTGGATGAACCACTGCATCAAGCTTCTTTTTTTCAAACCTTTTCTTACAGCATTGTCCAGTCTGGGAATACACCTGGAATGGGACAACAGATATATATTTTTAATGAATAATTATATTCCAAAACTTTGATTTCAAAACATGTGCAAAAGACAGGGTGCATTAATCACAAAGACATCGTCCTGCTGCCCAATTAGCATTCTGATTAATCTAATAGCGCAACACGGCTGAGGAAAAACTCGGAAAGGGTCCATTTCCATTATTAAAAAGCAAGTGCGATGTTTATGCCGTTTAATAACCTCACTGCCCGATTGTGATCGCTCTACCATTGTCGGCCGTGCCTTCAGCTGCCTGGGCCCCGAGCTCTGGAATTCCCTGTCTGAACCTCTCCGCCCCTCTCTCTCCTCCTTTAAGACGCTCCTTAAAACCGACCTCTTTGGCCAAGCTCGGTCCTAATATCTCATGTGGCTCGGTGTCGAATTTTGTCTGATAATCGCTCCTGTGAAGCGCCTTGGGACGTTTCACTACGGTAAAGGCGCTATGTAAATGCAAGTTGTTGTTGTTGAATAGCAGTTCTACAAAAACTGGGGGGGCAGCAAAATATTGGAGACGTTCTACCGATTAATGACAAGCCTGTAGAGGCAATACAAGAATCACAGAATGATACAGCACAGAAGGAGGCCATTCGGCCCATCGTGCCCCTTTGGCGGAACTCTCCAATCAGTCCTGATCTTTCCCCACAGCCCTGTAAATTTTAACAAGCTAAAATAGCCATTTTAACAAGTTTGGCCATTGGCAAGCTTTAAGGGTGATTACTGAACTAATGTTACAACAGGTACGAAAGCAAAATACTGCGGATGCTGGAAATCTGAAATAAAAACAGAAAATGCTGGAAATACTCAGCAGGTCAGGCAGCATCCGTGGAGAGAGAGAGAAACAGATGATGGTGTAAGGCGAAAGGAGATGATAATGGGACAGAGACCATAACCTCTGCCCCCATTTTTTCCAAGACGGCAGTTGTTGCTGATGATTCTGCCATTCCCAGTGACACCTCCTCTCGACCCATCTTTTGTTTCTTTACTTGTCCCGTTACCAACTCCTTTCACCCCACACCATCATCCCTTTTGTCATTTAATCTCTCCTGCCTTCCACCCTATCACAGACCTTCCCTTTTGTTTTTTCCTCCCCCCCCTCCCCCCGCCTCTGCACATGCTTAAAATCTGTTACATAGAGTCATAACGGCACAGGAGGAGGCCATTCGGCCCATCGAGTCCGTGCCGGCTCTCTGTAGAGCAATCCAGTCAGTCCCATTCCCCCGCTCTATCCCGGTAGCCCTGCAAATTTATTTCCCTCCAGTGCCTATCCAGTCTCCCCTTGAAAACATCGAGTGTCTCCGCTTCCACCACTTCCGTCGGCAGCGAGTTCCAGGTCATCACCACTCGCTGCGTAAAAAAGTTTTTCCTCACATCCCCCCCTGTATCTCTTGCCCAAAACTTTAAATCTGTGTCCCCTAGTCCTTGTACCATCAACTAGTGGGAACAGCCTTTCTCCGTCTAGCCTATCCAAACCTGCCATAATCTTGTACACCTCGATCAAATCACCCCTCAACCTCCTTTGCTCTAATGAAAACAAATCCAGCTTCTCCAACCTGTCCTTGTAGCTAAGATCCCCCATCCCCGGAACCATTCTGGTAAATCTCCTCTGCACCCTCTCGAGGGCCTTCACATCCTTCCTAAAGTGTGGTGACCAGAACTGGACGCAATACTCCAGTTGTGGCCTAACCAGCGCTTTATAAAGGTTCAGCATAACATCTGCGACTTTTTCCAGTTCTGACGAAAGGTCATCGCCCCAAAACGTCAACGCTGTTTCTCTCTCTCCCCACAAAGGCTGCCTGACCTGCCGAGTGTCTCCAGCATTTTCTGTTTATAATTGTTGCAATAGCCAAGGCCCTGTAGGTATGTAAAGCCAGCAACTAGAAATCATGATGGAAGACACACCCTTTCTCCAACAGTGGATGCAATAGTAGTGTGGTTTCTAAATTAAAGTCACATCATACTCATCGCCACAAATTAATACGGATAGTCAAATGGTAGCTGAACACATTGCAAGCTTCAGTACAATTAAAGGTAACTTTAAATTGGCATGTTTACAATGGCAAAGACATTTTTTCCCCGCATGCATGATTTGAATTTGAAATTCAGGGTGGCGTGTGAATTTGGAAGGGAAATGTTCATGTGGGGAGAAGAGGAGAATGTTTTTACGCAGCGAGTTGTTGTGATCTGGAACGCGCGGCCAGAAAGGGCGGTGGAAGCAGATTCAGTAGTGACTTTCAAAAGGAAATTGGATCTCCAACAACAACTTGCATTTACCCAGCGCCTTTAACATAGCAACACGGTGGCATAGTGGTTAGCACTGGTGCCTCACAGCGCCAGGGACCCGGGTTCGAACCTGACTTCGGGTGACTGTCTGTGTGGAGTTTGCACATTCTCCCCGTGTCTGCGTGGGTTTCCTCCGGGTGCTCCGGTTTCCTCCCACAGTCCAAAGATGTGCGGGTTAGGTTGATTTGGCTATGATAAATTGACCCTTAGTGTTAGGGGGGGATTAAATATGTGGGGTTATGGGGATAGGATGGGATATGTTAGGGGGAATTAAATACGTGGGGTTCCGGGGGTAGGGTGGGATATGTGTACTGTGGGGATTAAAGCAGGGACAGGGTACTGGATTTGGATGATCAGCCATGATCGTATTGAATGGTGGAGCAGGCTCGACGGGCCGAATGGCCTACTCCTGCTCCTAGTTTCTATGTTTCTATGTTAAAACGTCCCAAGGCGTTTCACAGGAGCGATCGTCAAACAAAAAATTTGACATTTGAGAAGTTGGGGCAGATGACTAAACTCTTGGTCAAAGAGGTAGGTTTGAAGGAGGAGCGAGAGGCGGAGAGGTTTAGGGAGGGAATTCCAGAGCTCGGGGCCCAGGCAGCTGAAGGCACGGCCGCCAATGGTGGAGCGATTAAAATCAGGGATGCTCAAGAGGCCAGAATTGGAGGAGCGCAGAGATCTCGGAGGGGTTGTGGGGCTGGAGGAGATTACAGAGATAGGGAGGGGGGAAGCCGTGGAGGGATTTTAAAACAAGGATGAGAATTTTAAAATCACTTAAAAAAGGAAAAAATTGCAGGGCTTTGGGGAAAGAGCGGGGGCAGTGGGACTAATTGGAGAGTTCTTTCAAAGAGCCGGCACAGGCACGATGGGCCAAATGGCCTCCTTCTGTGCTGTATGATTCTATGGGGCACTAACCCGAAAAAATTAGCGCCCGAAATTGAATGATAGCGCCCCAAGCAGGAGGCGGGGCGCTACTGGAAGCGCTCCCCCTCCCTCTTGGGGCGCTCCCATTGAATATCGCGGCGCTATGTGCAGTAGCGCCGCGGTACTGCAGGCCTCCCTCCCCTGATTAAAGGGGAGGGGCCTAGCCGGGGCCCTGCTGGATCACCGGGGAGTGGGGTGCCGGCAAAAGAGCCCGGCACTCAAGAGGAGCGCCGGGCTGACCGATCGCGGCCGACACCCCGCAGGAGGAGGCCAGAGGGGGCAGGCGCTGGCAGGCGGCCCAAAAAAAATGGCCGCCCACTACCTGCCCTTTAATGAGCGCCGCCCCGGCCGCAAGTACGCCCCCTGACCCTGTCGGACACAGCAGTAGGTCAGGGGGCACGAGCCAAGTTTGCGCGAGTGGGGCGCTGCGCATGGTGATGATGTCATCGCCGGAGGTGTAGCAATGCGGGGCGCTACCGGCTACCGCTAAACTCCCGCTGAATTTCGCGGGAGGCGTTGGCGCCGCCGCGCCTGGGTGGTAGTTGCTTTGCGCCCCGTTAGTGCCAACTTGGGGCGCTAACGGGAGGCGCAAAGAAACCAAATTTTTCCCCCTATGATACTTGACACAAAAACGCTGCACGCTCAGGAATCTGCAATTAACTTTTTATTGTATACGGAGCGTGTCGCTGCAGGAGTAGAATTATCCGAGCAACACAGGACAGCTCAGCTCATGCTCAGTTCATTAACGTAAAAAGTTATTTTTACCCAGAAACGCAAGTTAATTCTCGGAACTCTTAACACTTTCCTTTTCCATTTCCCTATTCCATGATCCTGTCCTCACTCCATAGCAACACAAATGCACTTTCCGTTAAGGAGGTCACCGAGAGTGATCAGGAGTGGGGATCCTGGCTGACTTCCGCCCAGCCCCCCACCCTCCAACCCCCCCCGCCCCAATCCACCCAGGGACACTGGAGGAGAGGAGATACTTCAGCAAAGGCCAAGGATTGTGTGTACGGTAGCATAGTGGTTATGTTACTGGATCAGTAATCCAGAGGCCTGGACTAATGATCTGTTGAAAGACTAGGAGTTCAAATCCCACCACGGCAACTGGGGAATTTAAATTCAGTTAATTAAATAAATCTGGAATAAAGAGCTAGAATCTGTAATGGTGACCATGAAACTATCAGATTGTTGTGAAGACCCATCTGGTTCACTAATGTCCTTTCGGGAAGGAAATCTGCCGTCCTTACCCGGTCTGGCCTATACGTGACTCCAGACCCACAGCAATGTGGTTGATTCTTAACTGTCCCTCTGAAATGGCCAAGCGAGCCACTCCGTTGTATAAGGTGGGTCACCACCACCTTCTCGAGGGCAATTGGGGATGAGCAATAAGCGCTGGCGACGCCCACATCCCGTGAATGAATTTTTAAAAACCTACAAGCTTCCGGGTCAAATGGAACCAAACTGAATACTCAGTACGGATCATAGTATTTACACCAGGGGTTGCCAATACATTTGTTGAATAAACTCTTGTCACCTAGCACAGGTGGAATAAATAACTTATTCCTATACGTGTTAGCTAATATTAAAACTAGTGAAATTGACAAATTTAAAAAGGTGCGCTATTTCACATTTTTCCCCACAACACCTGAAAAGTCAAAATGTTTCACAATTCCCAAATGTTACTGTCCTGGTAATCCTGCGATAGTGTAACAAAAATCACATTTGCCAGCGGTAGAGACATCTCGCTCCTGTGCCTACATGCTTAATTTTTAAAAAACAACATAATATGCAGCATTGGGGGCACCAATAGGCAACACCATGTGGCTTCTTTAGAGGGAAGGGGGCGGGGAAGGGGGGGGGGGGGGGGACAATAGAATAGCGTCCATCCCACTTCTGCACACTTCCTTGTAACTGGCGTAGGGCGACGCCGGCAAAGGCCTTGGAGCGAGCTATTGATTTGCCATTTTGGTCTCAAATTGGTGCGTGACTCAGGGGGGAAATGATGGATCCTTGATTGGTGCCAACATCCAAAAAAATATACACCTGAACACAACCGAACAAAATGATAATTAAAAATAAACCAATTTCTTTCAAACAGTAAATTAAAATATTATTTTTTTTTTAAGAAAGATTTGCATTTCTATAGCGACTTTCACAACCACCGGACGTCCCAAAGCATTTTGCAGCCAATGAAGTACTTTTTTTAAAGTGGAGTCACTGTTGTAATGTAGGAAACACGACAGCCAATTTGCGCACAGCAAGCTCCCACAAACAGCAGTGTGATAATGACCAGATCATCTGTTTTTAGTGATGGCGATTGAGGGATAAATATTGGCCAAGACACCGGGGAGAACTCCCCTGCTCTTCTTTGAAATAGTGGCCATGGGACCTTTTACGTCCACCGGAGGGGGCAGACGGGGCCTCGGTCTAACGTCTCATCTGAAAGACGGCACCTCCGACAGTGCAGCACTCCCTTAGCCCTGCACAGGGAGTGGCAGCCTAGACTTTTGTGCTCAAGTCTCTGGAGCAGGACCTGAATCCCACACCCTTCTGATTCAGAGGCGAGGGTGCTTCCCACTGAGCCACGGCTGACATAGCTTTATTACAACCCTATGTAACAGTTTGACATTTAAGTCCTACAACAACAAAATTATCTTTAGCTCCTCCAACACAAGTACTGCTCTTCCTCATAATACAGGACGTTTTTCTTGACGCTTTTCCCCGACAGTTTTTTTCCCCTCCTCCCCTGAAGGAAGTATTCTTCCTTGCTGGAATATCGTTGCACAGTAACTTCTCTTCCTCCTATCCCACACCCAAGTGGCCATGTTTTAATGGGTGGGTCGTAAGGGTGAAAGTCGACAAGCGATACAATGGGGGGGGGGGGGGCGGGTGGGCAGGGAAAGATCATTACAGTGCAGCCCAATTCAGCCCACACCCACTATCCACACACTTAAACTTCCAGCATGGGTCACCAGACAATGTCCTGGAGTGGGAATCCTGGCCAATTTTTTCAATCCTTACCACCACTGCTTTGGCTGAAATTGGCTAGCTCAGCACAGACTAGGAATTGAACCTGGGACCACGGTCAACCAGGCAAACTTCCTGGGTCAGCCCGATAATAACCTAACAACAGCAGCAATTTGCATTTATATAGCGCCTTTAACGTAGTAAAATTGTCCCAGGGTGCTTCACAGGGCAAAATGAGACACCGATCCACATAAGGAGATATTCGGGCCGATACCTGGTCAAAGAGGGAGGTTTTAAGGAGCGTCTTAAAGGAGGGGAGAGAAGCGGAGAGGTTTAGGGAGGGAATTCCAGAGCTTAGGGCCCAGGCAGCTGAAGGCACGGCCACCAATGGCAGAGCGATTAAAACCTAATGCACTTTTAAATCCCCAAAAAGAAAATGACAAGTTGTTGCTCAGATCCCGGGGGCGGGGGGGGGACAGGACAAGCAGAGGATACGATCTTAGCTCTCTCAAAATACTATAAGGCTAAGCTTCAATATTATCAAAGAAGGAGAAATAGCATGCATGAATCACAAGTGGCTGACATGGTGGAGGGAAGATAATGCCAACTTCATATTACTTCTTAATTATTCCCTTTAATATTGCTCAGAAAAAAATGTCATTATTCATGCACTTTCAACTGAACCCATTTCTCTGCAGAATGCCTCCTTAAATCCAGAATTAGCCATCGTGGCAATGAAACAATGAGGCAGTGCCAGCGGCCAGTCATACCTTTAGGATTTTTAATGGAACACAGCGCCCAGGAAACACACATTGACAAAAACCCACCTCTGCTTTAACCCAAGGCGGGGCACCTTTTCAATAAGACCATCAAAAAAAGAGTGGTGTATATTACATTGGAGAATGTGAGGTCTGATGATCAGAAAAAGCTAGCGAGATCGATCACAACCTTTGGCTCAATGCACTGGGGTTTTTTTTTTGTTTAAAGGATTAGAGGAATGGATTACAAATCAAAACATAACCCTGACTTCAGTTTTTTTTAAAAATCAATTCGACTGAGAAAGTGGCATTAATAAAAGTACAACGAAATACAAATATATATATGCAATTAAATTTAAAAAAAACCAAAGCGAAGCGAGAGAACAAGTTTACAGCAGAAACCACGACCCCAAAAACTTCACCAGAACTCGCAGTTGCTGAAGTCCTCACCATTAGGAGAAAGCTGCAGAGGATAATTCTCCTTGTAACCCAAGCCATGTCTGTTGTCTCCTTCTCTCTCTCTCTATCCCTCCCAATCTTCTTCCCGAGGACTTGGACACAAGAGCAGCTGGTTGTGTTGTTTTCTTCTCCTCCTCCTCCTCTCCCTTGGGGTGACGAAGTCCGGTCCTTTCTTCTCAAAACCTTCACCTGTTGAGAGCAAGCCCAGGAGTGACCGGGGAACGAGATCGGCTGAGGTTTTGAGAAATGTTTAGGGACCGTGCCCTGCCCTGGGGGCGAGGTCTTTGGGATGCTGGTTTCTGCACACACAGAAAGAGAGAGAGAGAGTAATGTGGTGAATCTCAGGTAGCTGCTGTGGAAACCGCTCGTGCATGCTGCACCAGTCAGGGCGTTGCCTTAACATCTGGCCCCACCTTGGCAACCTTAAATAAAAATCATAGTAACCCAGAGCCTGAGGCCACCCCACCAAATAGTAACTTACACAACATCAAAGGAAAAAAAAAACTCTGGTGAAAAATGTCTATTATTCTAGCAGGTTTTGTTTTTGGAGCTGAATAGTGTGAATAGTCGCATTGAACACACAGGCACAACCTCCAAGTTTCTATAGAGGGTTTGCCAACCGTCCAGGATTGTCCTAGAGTCGACAGGAATCGGTTGCGGGCAACACCCAGGTGGAAAAAAATTCTTCGGGGCATTAAAAAAAGATTGTGTGTGTGTGTGTGTGTTTTTTTTTCCATTTTCTTTACATTTGTTAGTTACAAAAATATGGGCGATGATTGAGAGATAAATATTGGCCCAGGACACCGGGGATAAAGCCCCTCCCCTCCTCTCTTCTTCGAAATAGTGGTCGCAGGATCTTTTACGTTTACCTGAGAGGTGCAGACGGGGTCTCAGTTTAACGTCTCATCCGAAAGATGGCACCTCCGCCAGTACGTGGCTATTTGACTGAGTGGGACGTTTGGAAAACAGGAGGACATGTGATGAATCCTCCTGGCATTCGTCCACCCAGAATTGGCAACCTAAGTTCGACACACCCAAAAGTTAATGAAAGGTTTAAAATTGCTGGAGGAGCTGTGGTGTATTTCCAGCATATCTACTTCTTTATTATCGTAACCACATCTTAGGTGAGGAGGGGACTTGTGATTCTGTTTGTGATTCCCCTGGACTCAAAGCCCATTCCTTTCGCTTAGAAAGAAAGAAAGAAAGAACTCGGGATGTCCCAAAGCACTTTACAGCCAATGAAGTCATTTCTGAAGTGCAGTCACTGTTGTAATGTGGGAAACGTGCCAGCCAATCTGCACGCAGCAAGCTCCCACACACAGCGCTGACCAGATCATCTGTTTTTTTTTAGTGATGTTGGTTCAGAGATAAATATTGGTCCATGTGCCGCGGGATCTTTTACGTCCACCCGAGAGAGCAGACGGGGCCTCGGTTTAACGTCTCATCCGAAAGACGGCACCTCCGACAGTGCAGCACTCCCTCAGTACTGCACTGGGAGCGTCAGCTTAACTTTTGTGCTCAAGTCTCTGGAGTGGGACTTACATAGAACATAGAACATAGAACAGTACAGCACAGTACAGGCCCTTCGGCCCTCGATGTTGTGCCGAGCATTGTCCGAGACCAAGATCAAGCTATCACACTCCCTATCACTCTGGTGTGCTCCATGTGCTTATCCAATAACCGCTTGAAAGTTCCTAAAGTGTCCGACTCCACTATCACAGCAGGCAGTCCATTCCACACCCCAACCACTCTCTGAGTAAAGAATCTACCTCGGACATCCCTTCTATATCTCCCCCCATGCACCTTATAGTTATGACTTGATCTCACAACCTTCATTAAGTAAGGATAATGGAGATGCCCCTCCATTTTTAAATATATTCTTCCTGCTAGGAGATAACCAAACTTATGCTAAAGAGTGTCTGTTTTTGTAATATTGTTAATTGCAAAAATATGTAACTCGTTGCTACTTGCCTGTTGCTGAAAATAGTTCCCAGCCATATGCAGTTAAATTGACTTTGCTGCTAACATTATTGTTTTGTTAAAAGGGCAGGACTGCTTCAAATAAAATCTTAAACAAACTTTGTTTGCTAAATACTCAATGTGAAGAATTTAGTTCACATTGCATCATTATAATCCCCTTGACTTTTATGTGTCACGTCTTTGAAATAAAAATAACATCCAGCTCTTTGACTCCTGACTCTAGTCAGAAGGCAAGATTCTCTCTGTGTGTCAGCCGTGGCTCAGTGGGTCGCTCTCGCCTACTGCGTCAGAAGGTTGTGGGTTCAAGTCCCACTCCAGAGACTTGAGCACAAAGATCTAGGCTGACACTCCCAGTGCAGTACTGAAGGAGTGCTGCACTGTCTGAGGTGCTGTCTTTCAGAGGAGATGTTAAACCGAGGCCCTGTCTGCTCTCTCAGGTGGACGTAAAAGATCCCATGGCCACTATTTTGAAGAAGAGCAGAGGAGTTCTCCCGGTGTCCTGGCCAATATTTGCGAGGGGAATTGAATACAAAAGTAGGGAACTTATGCTTCAGTTATACAGGGCATTGGTGAGACCACATCTGGAGTACTGTGTACAGTATTGGTCTCCTTATTTAAGGAAGGATGTAAATGCGTTGGAAGCAGTTCAGAGAAGGTTTACTAGACTAATACCTGGAATGGGCAGGTTGTCTTATGAGGAAAGGTTGGACAGGCTAGGCTTGTATCCGCTGGAGTTTAGAAGAGTAAGAGGTGACTTGATTGAAATATATAAGATCCTGAGGGGTCTTGACAGGGTGGATGTGGAGAGGATGTTTCCTCTTGTGGGGGAATCTAGAACTAGGGCTCACTGTTTAAAAATAGAGGTCATGATGTGGAGATGCCGGCGTTGGACTGGGGTGGACAAAAATGAGAAGTCGCACAACACCAGGTTATAGTCCAACAGATTTATTTAATTTAAAATTAAATAAATTAAAATTAAATAAATCTGTTGGACTATAACCTGGTGTTGTGCGACTTCTCATTTTTGTTTAAAAATAAGGGGTCGCCCATTTAAGACAGAGATGAGGAGAAATTTTTTCTCACAGAGGGTCGTGAGTCTTTGGAACTCTCTTCCTCAGAGGGCGGTGGAAGCAGAGTCTTTGAATATTTTTAAGGCAGAGGTAGATAGATTCTTGATAAGTAAGGGGGGTGAAAGGTTATCGGGGGAAGGCAGGAATGTGGAGTAATCAGATCAGCCATGATCTTATTGAATGGTGGAGCAGGCTCGAGGGGCCGAGTGGCCGACTCCTGCTCCTAATTCGTATGTTCGTATGTATTATCAGATCATTATCACATTGCTGTGTGTGGGAGCTTGCTGTGTGCAAATTGGCTGCCATGGTTCCCACATTACAACAGTGACTACACTTCAAAAGTACTTCACTGGCTGTAAAGCACTTTTGGACATCCTGAGGTTGTGAAAGGTGCTGTAGAAATGCAAGTCTTTCTATTTCTACCTGTTAAAGAGAATGAAAGATGCTCCACATCCATGTCACCAGACGGTTGTTGTTTTTTTTTTGGCTTCCTCCACACTTGGTTGAACACCGAGAATATTCAATGGTGACTGGTTGACAGTGGCTGACAGTCTCTCCAAAGACTATTTGCCACTGAAGACTTTGAAAGGACGTATAGAAAGGACGTAGGATCTTCTGTCCAAAAGTGTCAGCCGTGGCTCAGTTGGTAGCACTCATGCCTCTGAGTCAGAAGGTTGTGAGCATAAATTTGAGGCCGACACTTCAGTTTCTGAGGGAACGCTGCGCTGCTGCGTTTCCCACATTGCAACAGTGACTACACTTCAAAAAGTACTTCATTGGCCGTAAAGCGCTTTGAGACGTCCTGAGGTTGTGAAAGGGGCTGTAGAAAGGCAAGTTATTTCTTTATCTTTGCTATTCCCGAACTATGGCTTTCCTCCTGGAGTGTCAGTGTGATCAGCAGATAAGGGGTGGGGGGGGGGGGGGGAGTTTCCGCTTTGGACGCAATCAGCAATCTGGGCGCAAATTGAGTTTGAAATTGTGCTGGTTTTCCAAAGTGAAATCATGGTTCAAGTTTCCGCCCAAACTCGTTTGCATAATCACAAGCGCTCCCTCAAGTCCAAGGGACGCAGACCTGAACGGATAAGGCGGACAACTGGTTTAGCCATTCACCGCCAGATCTGGCTGGACCACATAAAGCACTATCGGGCCCTGCTCTCGTCTGCCAAAACTGCTCACTATTCCAGGATCAATCTGGAATGCAAAGATAACCCCCGGCTACTATTCTCTAATGCTGACCGTCTTCTTAAACGCCTCTCCCCTGTCTCCTCCACCCTCACCTCCGACAACAAGTGTGAGGAGCTCATGGACTTCATTGTCTCTAAGATTGAGACCATCCATTCAGCTGCCTCTGCCACTTCCCTTCCTTCCCCTGCCCACCGGGCCAAACTAAGGTTTACCCCTGCCCTAGCCCTGAACTCACATCTTTCACCAGTTTCTCTCCGATCTCCCCTCTTGACCTTTCCACGCTCATCTTGTCCATGAGACCCACTTCCTGCTCCCTCGACCCTATTCCCACCAAACTGCTGACCACCCAACTTCCTTTTCTGGCTCCCATGTTGGCTGACATTGTTAACGTTTCTCTTTCCTCAGGTACTGTCTCCCTCTGATTCAAATCTGCACCCTCTCAAAAAAACAACCCTTAACCCCTCCGTCCTTGCAAACTACCGCCCCATCTCCAACCTCCCTTTCCTCTCCAAAGTCCTTGAACATGTTGTCGCCTCCCAAATCCGTGCCCATCTTTCCCGCAATTCCATGTTTGAATCCCTCCAATCAGGTTTCCGCCCTTGCCACAGTACCGAAACAGCTCTCATCAAAGTCACAAATGACATCCTTTGTGACTGTGACAAAGGAAAACTATCCCTCCTCATTCTTCTCGACATGGTTGACCACTCCATCCTCCTCCAACGCCTCTCCACCGTCGTCCAGCTGGGTGGGACTGCCCTCGCCTGGTTCCATTCTTATCTATCTAATCATAGTCAGAAAATCACCTGCAATGGTTTCTCTTCCCGCTCCCGCATTGTTACCTCTGATGTCCCCCAAGGATCTATCCTTGGCCCCCTCCTATTTCTCATCTACATGTTGCCTCTTGGCAACATCATCCGAAAACACAGCGTCAGTTTCCAAATGTACGCTGACGACACCCAGCTCTACCTCACCACCACCTCTCTCGACCCATCCACGGTCTCTAAATTGACGCACTGCTTGTCCGACATCCAGTATTGGATGAGCAGAAATTTTCTCCATTGTCTTCGGTCCCCGCCACAAACTCTGTTCCCTAGCCACTGACTCCATCCCTCTCCCTAACATCTGTCTGAGGCTGAACCAGACTGTTTGCAACCTTGGTGTCATATTTGACACTGAAATGAGCATCTGACCACATATCCTTGGCATAACTAAGACCGCCTATTTCCACCTCTGTAATATTGCTCGTCTCCGCCCTTGCCTCAGCTCATCCGCTGCTGAAACCCTCATCCGTGCCTTTGTTACCTCTAGACTTGACTATTTCAATGCACTCCTGGCCGGTCTCCCATCTTCCACCCTACGTAAACTTGAGGTCATCCAAAACTCTGCTAACTCGCACCAAGTCCCGTTCACCCATCACCCCTGTGCTCGCTGACCTACATTGGCTCCTGGTTAAGCAATGCCTCGATTTCAAAATTCTCATCCTTGTTTCTAAATCCCTCCATGGCTTCGCCCCTCCCTATATCTCGGTAACCTCCTCCAGCCCCACAACTGCACCCCCCCGCCCCCCCCACCACTCCCCAACCCCGAGATCTCTGCGCTCCTCCAATTCTGGCCTCTTGAGCGTCCCTGATTTTAATCGCTCCACCATCGGCGGCCGTGCCTTCAGCTGCCTGGGCCCTAAGCTCTGGAATTCCCTGCCTAAACCTCTCCGCCTCGCTACCTCTCTTTCCTCCTTTAAGACTGTCCTTAAAACCTACCTCTTTGACCAAGCTTTTGGTCACCTGTCCTAATATCTCCTTATGTGGCTCGGTATCAAATTTTGTTTGATAATCACTCCTGTGAAGCGCCTTGGGACGTTTTACTACGTTAAAGGCGCTATATAAATACAAGTTGTTGTTGTTGCTGTTGTTGTAAAATCTTCCACGAACCAGCGCAATCGGGCAGCGTAATAGAACGTGATTGTATATTTCCTCACATTAAAAAATATTCCTTGATGTGTTTAAGAGGGGTAGCCTGGTGCCGTTTGATTAATGCAGCTGAAAATGGGTTTATCGCCAAAAATAAGCATTTTTAATCCGAGTCTTCAGTCCTCCACCTGTGAGTATCTGATTTTAAAATCACTGAAAATAAAACCTATACTGAGCCATTTATTAGTTTCATTGATATACACCAGTCAGTTTCTTAGTAAATTAAACATTTTTTAATAATTAAAAGCTTTTAAAACGTGCCGACTCGTGCCTGTGAGCCTAAAAACACGAGCTTGATTTGAAGAGTTTCCTCGAAGGTTTGCAAGCGGGCACAATCGGCGGGAACTCGCCATCCTTATCCTAAAAACCCATCTGGTTCACTAACATCCTTTAGGGAAGGAAATCTGCCGCCCTTGCCCAGTCTGGCCGATATGTGACTCCAGACCCCCAGCAATGTGGTTGACTCTTAACTGCCCCTCTGAAATGGCCGAGCGAGACACTCAGTTGTACCAGACCGCTGCAAAGAATAAAACCAGATGGACCACCCGACATCAGCCTAGGCACCGGACACGACAAAAGCCCCTCCAAGTCACACACACACCATCCTGACTTGGAAATATATCGGCCGTTCCTTCATCGTCGCTGGGTCAGAATCCTGGAACTCCCTCCCTGACCGCACTGCGGGAGCACCTTCACCACACGGACTCACCATCATCTTCTCGAGGGTAATTAGGGATGGGCAATAAATGCCGGCCTTGCCAGCGACGCCCACATCCCTTGAATGCATTTTTTAAAAGCTCACTATTTGGGGGCGTGGCCAGTTTTCTGGATGGGGCCGGTTTCCAGCTCGACCTAACTTACGCTTAAAGTTCCCCGATCTTTCACATTGGTTTGGTCGATTTCACTTGAAAAACGAACAGAAACTCTACGCCACTATCTGCCAGTATATGGGTCAACACCAGTTGTGATGTGACCGGATGGGATGCATCCTATGACACTGAGGGAAGTTAAGGAGAAAATCTTGCAATCCTCCTTAGATACGGCGGTGGTGCCAGAGGACTGGAGAACCGCAAATATTACACCATTGTTCAAAAAAGGGTGTAAGGATAAACCCAGCAACTACAGGCCAGTCAGTTTCATAGAATAGAATCATAGAAAGTCACAGCACGGAAGGAGGCCATTTCGGCCCATCATGTCCGCGCCGGCCAACAAAGAGCTATCCAGCCTAATCCCACTTCTCAGCTCTTGGTCCGTAGCCCTGCAGGTTACAGCATCCCAAGTGCACATCCAAGTACTTTTTAAATGTGGTTAGGGTTTCCTGCCTCTACCACCCTTTCAGGTAGTCAGTTCCAGACCCCCACAACCCTCTGGGTGAAGAAATTTCCCCTCAAATCCCCTCTAAACCTTCCACCAATTACTTTAAATCTGTGCCCCCTGGTTTTTGACCCCTCTGCTAAGGGAAATAGGTCCTTTCTATCCGCTTTATCTGTGCCCCTCATAATATTATACACCTCAATAAGGTCTCCCCTCAACCTCCTCTGTTCCAAGGAAAACAAACCCAGCCTATCCAGTCTTTCCTCATAGCTAAGATTCTCTTCTCCCAGCAACATCCTTGTAAATCTCCTCTGTACCCTCTCTAGTGCAATCGCATCTTTCCTGTAATGTGGTGACCAGAACTGCACGCAGTACTCTAGCTGAGGCCTAACTAGTGTTTTATACAGTTGAAGCATAACCCCCCTGCTCTTGTATTCTATGCCACAGCTAATAAAGGCAAGCATTCCATATGCCTTCTTAACCACCTTATCTACCTGGCCTGCTACCTTCAGGGATCTGTGGACATGCACTCCAAGGTCCCTTTGTTCCTCTACACTACTCAGTGTCCTACCATTTAATGTGTATTCCCTTGCCTTGTTAGCCCTCCCCAAATGCATTGCCTCACACTTCTCCGGATTGAATTCCATTTGCCACTGTTCTGCCCACCTGACCAATTTATTGATATCTACCTGCAGTCTACAGCTTCCTTCTTCAGTATCAACCACACAGCCGATTTTAGTATCATCTGCAAACTTCTTAATCATACCCCCTATATTCAAGTCTAGATCATTGATACGTACCACAAAAAGCAAGGAACCTAGTACTGAGCCCTGCGGAA
The DNA here is from genome assembly GCA_030390025.1 of Squalus acanthias. Classification (NCBI taxonomy): domain Eukaryota; kingdom Metazoa; phylum Chordata; class Chondrichthyes; order Squaliformes; family Squalidae; genus Squalus; species Squalus acanthias. The sequence continues at coordinate 4,824,152 of CM059432.1, read as the reverse complement.
CCCCACTGGAAACAGCCTTCCAGTCACAAAAACACCCATTAAGCATTACCCCCTGCTTCCTGTCTCCGAGCCAGTTTTGAATCCAACTTGACACTTTGCCCTGGATCCCATGGGCTTTTAACTTCGTGACAAGTCTGCCATGTGGAACCTTATCAAAAGCCTTGCTAAAGTCCATATACACTACCTCGGTAGTGGGGAAGCTTTTAGAAATGATAATCTGAGAAAAAGTTAACAGTCACTTGGACATGTGTGGATTAATTAAGGAAAGCCAGCACAGATTTGTTAAAGGGAAAACGTGTTTAACTAACTTGATCGAGTTTTTTGATGAGGTAACAGAGAGGGTTGATGAAGGCAATGCGGTTGACGTGGTGTACATGGACTTTCAAAAGCTGTTTGATAAAGTGCCACATAATAGGCTTGCCAGCAAAGTTGAAGCCCATGGAATAAAAGGGACAGTGGCAGCATGGATACGAAATTGGCTAAGGGACAGGAAACAGAGAGTAGTGGTGAACGGTTGTTTTTCAGACTGTTCCCCAGGGGTCGGTACTAGGCCCACTGCTTTTCTTGATATATATTAATGACTTAGACTTGGGTGTACAGGAAACAATTTTAAAATTTGCAGATGACACAAAAATTGGAAGTATAGTGAACAGTGAGGAGGATAGTGATAGACTTCAAGAGGACATAGACAGGCTGATGAAATGGGCGGACACGTGGCAGATTAAATTTAAAGCAGAAAAGTGCGAAGTGATACATTTTGGTAGAAAGAACGAGGAGAGACAATATAAACTAAAGGGTACAATCCTAAAGGGGGTGCATGAACAGTGAGACCTGGGGGTATGTGTGCACAAATCATTGAAGGTGGCAGGGCAGGTTGAGAATCGGTTAAAAAAGCAAACGGGATCCTGGGCTTCATGAATAGAGGCATAGAGTACAAAAGCAAGGAAGTTATGATGAACCTTTATAAAACACTGGTTCGGCCTCAGTTGGAGTATTGTGCCCAATTCTGGACACTGCACTTTAGGAAGGATGTGAAGGCCTTAAAGAGGGTGCAAAAAAGATTTACGAGAATGATTCCAGGGATGAGGGACTTCAGTTACGTGGATAGGCTGGAGAGGCTGGGGTTGTTCTCCTTAGAGCAGAGAAGGTTGAGAGGAGATTTGATGGAGGCGTTCAAAATCATGAGGGGTCTAGCAGAGTAGATAGAGGGAAACTGTTCCCATTGGCAGAAGGGTCGAGAACCAGAGGACACAGATTTAAGGTGCTTGGCAAAAGGACCAAAGGCGACATGAGGAAAAACTTTTTTACGCAGCGAGTGGTTAGGATCTGGAATGCGCTGCCTGAGAGGGTGGTGGAGGCAGACTCAATTGTGGCTTTCAAAAGAGAATTGGATAAGTACCTGAAAGAAAACAAATTGCAGGGCTACGGGGAAAGGACGGGGGGAGTGGGACTAGCTGAAGTGCTCTTGCAGAGAGCCGGCATGGACTCGACGGGCCGAATGGCCTCCTTCTGTGCTGTAACCATTCTATGATTCTATGATTTACTCAGGTGGTCTAACTATAATTGCTGCATTAGCTGCTCTGTCTTTGTTTTGTATTAACAAAAAACCCCAATGTAAATAGACATATATTCTTACACAAGTTAAGTAAACATTGTTTCACTGACCTCAATGTAGAGCCAGGAGGAGCAGGCGTGCTCCTCTTGTCTCCACAGTTATACCCACTCCTGTTCGCCTTCCCCCCGCCCCGCTATCTCCCCCCACCCCACCCTGCCAAGGCCTATTGGATTTATTAGTGACTAGTTTGTATTTATGGCCCCTAGTTTTGGACTCCCCTCAAGTGGGAAAGTCTACCCTATCGAACCCTTTCATTATCTTAAAGATCTCTATCAGGTCACCCCTCAGCCTTCACTTTTTTAGAGAAGAAAGCCCCAGCCTGTTCAATCTTTCCTGATAGGTATAACCTCTCAGTCCTGGTATCATTCCAGTAAATCTTTTTTTGGCACCTTCTCCAGTGCCTCTATATCCTTTTGATAACACGGAGACCAGAACCGTTCGCAGTGCCCCAAGTGTGGTCTAACCATGGTTCCATACAAGTTCAACACAACTTCTCGGCTTTTCAAGTCTATCCCTCCAGAAATGGACCCCAGCGCTTGGATTGCTTTTTTTAATGGCCTTGTTAACCTGCGTCGCTACTTTTAGCGATTTGTACCCCCAGATCCCGCTGCTCCTCCACCCCTTTCAGACACTTCTTCAGAGGCAGCAGTGCTCGGTGGAGAGCATCACGCTAAACTCTCCTCAGCAGTCAAAAGGAAAGGCTTGCATCTCTCCAGCGCCTTTCACGACCACCGGACGTCTCACAGCGCTTTACAGCCAATGAAGTACTTTTGAAGTGCAGTCACTGTTGTAATGTAGGAAACGCAGCAGCCAATTTGCACACAGCAAGCTCCCACAAACAGCAATGTGATTAATGACCAGATAATCTGTTTTAGTGATGTTGATTGAGGGATAAATATTGGACCCGGGACACCTCCCTTGCTCTTCTTCGAAAAAGTGCCGTGGGATCTTTTACGTCCACCCGAGAGGGCAGACGGGGCCTCGGTTTAACGTCTCATCCGAAAGACGGCACCTCCAGACAGTGCAGCACTCCCTCAGCCCTGCACTGGGAGGGTCAGCCTAGCTTTATGTGCTCAAGTCCATGGAGTGGGACTTGAACCCACAACCTTCTGACCGCAGAGGTGAGTGTGCTACCCACTGAGCCACAGCTGACACAAGGAATCAATGGAAGTCTCAACGCTGAAGTCTTTCCTTCTGTGTAACTGTCTACCCTTGACACCAGTGCTTTGACATCCTTCTCCCCCGCAACCTTCGATCGTTCATAAAACAGCTGACGTATTGCGAGTGTTACTTGCTCCAACACTACCTCCAGCAGGGCTCCCACTATAGTACCGAAGTTGACCCCTGCCCTTTATCTGGCCTGGCTGTACAATTCAGACTCATGAGCCTTAGCAACACTGAGTTTCTCATTACCCAGCTGCACCTCTGACAACATAACCTTTGACCCCTGTAACCATAACTACGCAGCTCGTTAAACGGATCCAAACATTGCTTTTGAACTTTATCCTCAGAATCTGCATACCAGGCTCTCCCTCGGCCAGGCTGAATCTCGGTAGCAACCACTAGTGTTTGAACAAAGGACGGTTTTGGTTTCCATTCTGCAGGCATAACATGATATGGTCCTTATGATATAACTTTCAAATATGTTTTGTTAATTTAGCATGCCACGTAACAAAAGCAATATTGAATTTATCAGAGCATAGGTGCAATAGACAGTACTTCAACATACAGTAATAGGATTCGGTATCATGTTATCCCATGGGTGTGCCCATCTACATAATGATTCACTGCAGTGAACTTACAATCCAATCCCCAAAATGCTTTTTAATTTTTTTTTAAACGTGAACGACCCTTAAAAATAAATCGAAACGACACTTTTAAGATCATTGTGGGTTCAAGTCCCACTCCAGAGACTTGAGCACAAAAATCTAGGCTGACACTCCCAGCGCAGTGCTGAGGGAGTGCTGCACTGTCGGAGGTGCCGTCTTTCGGATGGGACGTTAGACCGAGGCCCCGCCTGCTCTCAGGTGGACGTAAATGATCCCATGACACTATTTCGAAAAAGAGCAGGGGAGTTCTCCCCGGTGTCCTGGGGCCAATATTTATCCCTCAATCAACATCACTAAAAAACAGATTATCTGGTCATTATCACATTGCTGTTCGTGGGAGCTTGCTGTGCGCAAATTGGCTGCTGCGTTTCCTACATTACAACAGTGACTACACTTCAAAAGTGCTCATTGGTTGTAAAGCGCTTTGGACGTCCGGTGGTGGTGAAAGGCGCAAGTGTTTTTATTCTTTATAACTCTTCCCGCCCTTTACACAGTGGACCATCGCCAGTGGACACAGAGGCGAATTGAAAACATATATTTGGAACTCTGGACTTGAATTTTCTGTTAATGTTTCCATTCCTTTAAAATTTGAACATTTCTAAGGTCAAGGCTGCAGATTGCATAAGTTCAGTTGAAAAAGCAAGGTTCCCCCCCTGGACATACAAAGTGGATGAAAATAACGCAATACTGCAACTATTTGGGTAGCTGTTCCTACAGCAACTATAGATCATTATCTAAAACCAACCTTCATGGGGCGTGTCAGAAATGTACACCTCCTGACTGGCAAACCCAATGAATTCTATCTGTCAATATTGACCGTCCTGCCAGCAGTCCAAAGCTAATCTAGTTTCAGACTGTCTGTCATCGCCGCTGAAGATATCAAACAGCGTGAATCAAGACGCAGTTTAATTGAGATTGATCGTGCATGAATGTCGCGAAATAGTAACCGCTTATCGCTGCATGGCGCCACTAGCAATAACCTAACAATGAAAGCAATTAGCACTAATTTCTCTTCTTTTTTCTCCTTTCCTCCCCTGAAGGTGGTGACTTGCGTGGTTCCATGGGCACTGGTAAGGCCTACTTAAGTCGGGCATGGGGGGGCATCAGGGCTGAGCCCAATCTTTATCGTCTTTAGGGATGAGACGTTAAACCGAGGCCCCGTCTGCTCCCTCAGGTGGACGTAAAAGATCCCGTGGCACTGTTGCGAAGAAGAAGGGCCTGATGGTCTGCATCCCAGAGTACTTAAGGAGGTGGCCTTGGAAATAGTGGATGCATTGACGATCATTTTCCAACATTCCTTAGACTCTGGATCAGTTCCGAAGGAGTGGAGGGTGGCCAATGTAACCCCTCTTTTTAAAAAAGGAGGGAGGGAGAAAGCAGGGAATTATAGACCGGTCAGCCTGACATCGGTGGTGGGTAAAATGCTGGAATCAATTATTAAAGATGTCATAACAGACCATTTGGAAAGTGGCGACATGATAGGTCCAAGTCAGCATGGATTTGTGAAAGGGAAATCATGCTTGACAAATCTTCTGGAATTTTTTGAGGATGTTTCCAATAGGGTGGACGGGGGGGAACCAGTAGATGTGGTGTATTTGGACTTTCAGAAGACCTTCGACAAGGTCCCACACAAGAGATTGGTGTGCAAAGTTAAAGCACATGGGATTGGGGGTAATGTGTTGACGTGGATTGAGAACTGGTTGGCACACAGGAAACAAAGAGTAGGAGTAAATGGGTACTTTTCAGAATGGCAGGCAGTGACCAGCGGGGTACCGCAGGGTTCGGTGCTGGGGCGCCAGCTGTTTACATTGTATATTAATGATTTGGATGAAGGGATTAATTGTAATATCTCCAAATTTGTGGATGACACTAAATTGGGAGGCAGTGTGAACAATGAGGAGGATGCTAGGAGGCTACAGAGTGACTTGGACAGGGTGAATGGGCAAATGTATGGCAGATGAAGTACAATGTGGATAAATGTGAGGTTATCCACTTTGGTGGTAAAAATAGGGAGGCAGACTATTACCTGAATGGTGGCAGATTAGGGAAAGGGGAGGTGCAACGAGACCTGGGCGTCATGGTACATCAGTCACTGAAGGTGGGAAGGCAAGTGCAGCAGGCAGTCAAGAAAGCAAATGGCATGATGGCCTTCCTAGCAAGGGGATTTGAGTACAGGAGTAGGGAGGTGATGCTACAGTTGTACAGGACCTTGGTGAGGCCACACCTGGAGTATTGTGTGCAGTTTTGGTCTCCTAACTTGAGGAAGGACATTCTTGCTATTGAGGGAGTGCAACGAAGGTTCACTAGATTGATTCCTGGGATGGCCAGACTGACATATCAAGAAAGACTGGATCAACTGAACTTGTATCCTCTGGAGTTCAGAAGAATGAGGGGGGATCTTATAGAGACGTTTAAAATCCTGACTGGTTTAGACAAATTAGATGCGGGCAGAATGTTTCCAATGTTAGGGAAAACTAAAACCAAGGGTCACAGTCTAAGGATAAAGGGGAAGCCATTTAAGACTGAGATGAGGAGGAACTTCTTCACCCAGAGAGTGGTGAATCTGTGGAATTCTCTACCACAGAAGGTTGTTGAGGCCAGTTCGCTAAATATATTCAAAAGGGAGTTAGATATAATACTCACAACTAGGGGGATCAAGAGGTATGGCGAGAAAGCAGGAATGGGGTACTACTCATCGTGTACGGCAACAGGTTCGAATAGTCCATCCTCAGAAACTGCCTTGGGCTGGATTGCTGACCACCTGAACAAAAAACACAAGGGGGCGCTGTACCTCACCGCACGGTGAGCTGACACCACCGGCCTCGGCCTACTTCAAACCCCCGTAGTCAAAAGGGGCCATACCTTGCCTGCCCTGGTCGGGTCATTGTACTTCTGGCGGCACTGCTCGCCAGCACATGGCGTCACAGAAGTGTCGTATCGGGACCGCTGCCACCTCCGTCCACGCCACCTGGCTGACCTTACAGGGAGCATGCCCTTTGACCTCACCAGCAGCCTCTCTTGCCACTGTATGACCTCAGAGAGGAGAGGCCCACAGGTCCTCATGCCCAGAGGTTCTGAGGCCTTTTCTCCATTCCTCTATCTGTGGAAATGGGAATGGGCAACAACAACAACAACCTGCATTTATATAGCGCCTTTAACGTAATAAAAAGTCCCAAGAAGCATTCATCAAACAAAATTTGACACCGAGCCACATCAGGGTAAATTAAGGGCAGGTGACCAAAAGCTTGGTCAAAGAGGTAGGTTTTAAGGAGCGTCTTAAAGTAGGAAAGAGGGGTAGAGAGGCGGAGAGGTTTAGGCAGGGAATTCCAGAGCTTAGGGCCCAGGCAGCTGAAGGCACGGCCACCAAAGGTTGAGCGATTATAATCAGGGATGCTCAAGAGGGCAGAATTAGAGGAGCGCAGATATCTCGGAGGGGGTTGTGGAGCTGAAGGAGATTACAGAGATAAGGAGGGGCGAGGACCATGGAGGGATTTGAAAACAAGGATGAGAATTTTGAAATCGAGGTGCTGCTTAACCGGGAGCCAATGTAGGTCAGCGAGCACAGGGGAGATGGGTGAACGGGACTTGGTGCGAGTTAGAACACGGGCAGCCGAGTTTTGGATGACCTCAAGTTTACCTAGGGTGGAATGTTCCCCCATTCAATTAGATCATGGCTGGTCTGTATCTTAACTCCATCTAGCCGCCTTGGGTCCGTAATCCTTAATATGCTCGCCCAACAAAAATCTAGCAATCCCAAGTTCCTGATTTCAACCACCCTCTGTGTGAAGAAGTGCTTCCTGACATCAACCCTGAACGGCCTGGCTCTAATTTTAAGGTTATCGCCCCCTTGTTCTGGACTCTCCCCTCCAGAGGAAATAGTTTCTCTCTCTCTACCCTAGCAAATCCTTTGATCATTTTAAACACCTCAATTAGATCACCCCTTAATCTTCTCTACTCGAGGGGAAACAAGCCCTAGTCTACGCAAACTGTGTTCATTATTGAACCCATTTAGCTCCGGTATCATTCTGAACATGTCATAAAATGCATGAAGATATTGGCTTGTAGAAAGTGTACACACTGCACTAATAATAATGCAAATCACAACACATTATACTGCAGTGAAGTGAAACAGCGCCAGTGGTTCTATGTGGTCTTTCTGTGTTATGGCGCGTTTTACCAGGAGGCCCCATAGTTAGCTGGGGCTCCTGGGCACAGACCCTGTAAGCACTTGCGTTAGTCCACCCCTTGGAACCTGCCCAGGCTATTTCATTCAGGTGACCTCCCCTGTCCCCATAGCACCAAGGGGGTTTGGGGGTGTATCCCAGGTGGGCACACCCCAACACTTATTGGGATATCAGTAACCAATGGATTTTCAAACTCGCAGAGTTAACCGTCACTTGCTGAACTAGGGAAAGAAAGAAAGAACTTGCATTTGTATAGCGCCTTTCAGGACGTCCCAAAGCGCTTTACAGCCAATGAAGTACTTTTTGGAGTGTAGTCACTGTTGTAGTGTGGGAAACGCGGCAGCCAATTTGCGCACAGCAAGCTCCCACAAACAGCAATGTGATAATGACCAGATAATCTGTTTTTAGCGATGTTGATTGAGGGATAAATATTGGCCCCAGGACAACTCCCCTGCTCTTCTTCGAAATAATGCCGTCAGATTTTTTTTTTATGGGATGTGGGCGTCACTGGCTAGGCCAGCATTTATTGCCCATCCCTAGTTGCCCCTGAGTGTCTCGCTAGGCCATTTCAGAGGGGCAGTTACGAGTCAACCACATTGCTGTGGGTCTGGAGTCACATATAGGCCAGACCGGGTAAGGACGGCAGATTTCCTTCCCTAAAGGACACTAGTGAACCAGATGGGTTTTTACAACAATCCGGTAGTTTCATGGCCACCATTACTGATACTAGCTTTTTTATTCCAAATTTATTTAATTAACTGAATTTAAATTCCACAGCTGCCGAGGTGGGATTTGAACTCACGTCTCTGAGATCATTAGCCCAGGCCTCTGGATTACTGGTCCAGTAACATATCCAACATTACATCCACCTGAGGGAGCAGACAGGGGCGTTGGTTTAACATCTCATTTGAAAGACGGCACCTCTGACAGTGCAGCGTTGCTGAGTACTGCACTGGAAGCGCCAGCCTAGATTTTTGTGCTCAAGTCACTGGAGTGGGACTTGAACCCACAACCGCCTGACTCAGACGAGAGTGCGACCCACTGAGTCATAGCTGTTACTGTGCACGCTATCTGTGTGAAATCTTTGCTTTCCCATTGACACGCCCGTGGTATTTGTCAAATTCTTTCTGTGCACCAGCACTAGTTTTGCTGTCTGCAGCCCCACCCTAGGAGCATAAGAACATAAGAAATAGGAGCAGGAGTCGGCCATTCGGCCCCTCGAGCCTGCTCCGCCATTCAATGAGATCATGGCTGATCTTCTACCTCATCTCCACTTTCTTGCACTATACCCATATCCCTTGATTCCCTTAATATCCAAAAATCTATCGATCTCGGTCATGAATATACTCAACGACTGAGCCTCCACAGCCCTCTGGGGTAGAGAATTCCAAAGATTCACCACCCTCTGAGTGAAGAAATTTCTCCTCATCTCAGTCCTAAATGGCCGACCCCTTATTCTGAAACTGTGACGCCTGGTTCTAGACTCCCCAGCCAGGGGAAACATCCTCCCTGCATCTACCCTGTCAAGCCCAGTCCTTCATAATAGATTCTAGCATTTTCCCTACTACTGATGTCAGGCTAACTGGTCTGTAGTTCCCCGTTTTCTCTCTCCCTCCTTTCTTAAATAGACCCTGCTGTTATACCTCTAATATCAAAGGAAAAATGTCAACAGTGCTCCCACATCAATGAGCAACAGTAAAGGTTCTCCTGAGTCACCATTGAAAATAAAGAGCAGCGCAACTTCCCAACTCTCGTTCCAGCCCTTGTTCTCATACAGCACAGATTAAAATAGTAAATGTGCTGTCGGGGTGAATGGGTGGTTCTGAAGTTCAACTCACACCAGGTCCCGTTCACCCATCCCCGCTGTGCTCACTGACCTACATTGGCTTCCCATTAAGCGACACCTCGATTTCAACATTCACATCATTGTTTACAAATCCCTCCATGGCCTCGCCCCCTCCCTATCTCTGTAATCTCCTTCAGCCCCACAACGCCCCCCCCCACCCCACCCCGAGATATCTGCGCTCCTCTAATTCTGACATCTTGAGCATCCCCGATTTTAATGAGTATTCTACTCATTGCTTCTCGTTACAGCCTGTTGAATGAACAGGTTATGCTGTGTTTGTTGCAGCAGTGTGAGTGAGGAATGTCGATAGATTTCCCAATCTCACCACGAAGCAGAATTGTATGCTTGTAGCCTCTTGAACATCCCGATTTTAATCGCTCAACAATTGGCGGCCGTGCCTTCAGCTGCCAAGTCCCTAAGCTCTGGCATTCCCTCCCTAAACATCTCCGCCTCGCTACCTCTCTTTCCTCCTTTAAGACGCTCCTTAAAACCTACATCTTTGACCAAGCATTTGGTCACCTGCCCTAATTTCTCCTTATGTGGCTCGGTGTCAAATTTTGTTTTATAATCACTCCTGTGAAGCGCCTTGGGACGTTTTACTACATTGAAGGTGCTATATAAGTTGTTGTTGTTGCTGTGATGGGGTTATTTTTTAGAATACCGCCAGAGTGTAAATAGGGTTCTCCAGAGATTAAAGATTCGTCTCCTGGACACTGCGGTGAGCAACACCCAGGTGAAAAAAATAATCACAGGAGAAGGAAAAACTTGCATTTCTCTAGCGCCTTTCACGACCACCAGACGTCCCAAAGCGCTTTACAGCCAATGAAGTACTTTTTGAAGTGTAGTCCCTGTTGTAATGTGAGATACGCGGCAGCCAATTTGTGCACAGCAAGCTCCCACACACAGTGATGTGATAATGACCAGATAATCTGTTTTTTAGAGATGTTGATTGAGGGATAAATATTGGCCAGGACACCGGGGAGAACTCCCCTGCTCTTCTTCAAAATAGTGGTCGTGGGATCTTTTACGACCACCTGAGAGGGCAGACAAGGGCTCGGTTTAATGTCTCATCTGAAAGACAGCACCTCCGACAGTGCAGCACTCCCTCAGCACTGCACGCCCAGATTTTTGTGCTCAAGTCCCTGGAGCAGGACTTGGACCCACAACCAGCTGACTCAGGCGAGACTGCTACTCACTGAGTCACAGTTGTTAGTGTGCACGCTATCTGTGAGAAATCTTTGCTTTCCCATTGACATGCCCGTGCTATTTGTCAAATGCTTTCTGTGTACCAGCACTAGTTTTGCTGTCTGCAGCCCAATCCCTACTGTTATACCTCTTCTTCTTCTTCTTCTCAGGCAGTCCCTCGGAACCGAGGATGACTTGCTTCCACATTAAAAATGAGTTCTCAGGTGACTGAAAAGTCCAATGCGGGACCTACAGTCTCTGTCACAGGTGGGGCAGACGGTGGTTGAAGGGGCGGGTGGGTGGGATGCTTGGGTTGACGTGCGCTCCTTCCGCTGTTTGCGCTTGGCTTCTGCTTGTTCCCGGCGAAGAGACTCGAGGTGTTCGACACCTTCCCGGATACTTCTCCTCCACTTTGTGCGGTCTTGGGCCAGGGATTCCCAGGTGTCGGTGGGGATGTTGCACTTTTTCAAGGAGGCTTTGAGGGTGACCTTGAAGCGCTTCCTCTGCCCACCTGGGGCTCTCTTGCCGTGTCGGAGCTCCGAGTAGAGCGCTTATTTTGGGAGTCTCGTATCGGGCATGCGGACGATGTGACCCGTCCATCGGAGCTGATCGAGCGTGGTCAAAGCTTCGATGCTGGGGATGTTGGCCTGGGCGACAACACTGATGTTGGTGCGCCTAACCTGCCAATGGATTTGGAGGATCTTGCGGAGGCAGCGTTGGTGGTACCTCTCCAGTGCTTTGAGGTGCCTGCTGTACATGATCCATGTCTCTGAGGCATACAGGAGGGCGGGTATTACTACTGCTCTGTAGACCATGAGCTTGGTGCCGAGTTTGATGTCCTGGTCTTCAAACACTCTCTTCCTCAGGCGACCGAAGGCTGCACTGGCACACTGAAGGCAGTGTTGGACTTCGTCATCGACGTCTGCCCTTGTTGACAGTAGGCTCCCGAGGTATGGAAAGTGGTCCACGTTGTCCAAGGCCTTGTCATAGATTTTGATAATCGGGGGGCAGTACTGTGTGGCGGGGGCAGGTTGGTAGAGGACCTTTGTCTTATGGATGTTTAATGTAAGGCCCATGCTCTCGTACGCTTCGGTAAAGGTGTTAACGATGGTTTGTAGTTCGACCTCCAAGTGTGCGCAGACGCAAGCGTCGTCTGCATACTGTAATTCGACGACAGAGGATGGGACGACCTTGGATCTGGACTGGAGGTGACGGAGGTTGAACCTACCTCTTTGACCAAGCATTTGGTCATCTGCCCTAATAGCTCCTTATGTGGCTCGGTGTCAAATTTTGTTTTATAATCACTCCTGTGAAGCGTCTTGGGACGTTTTACTACATTAAAGGTGCTATATAAGTTGTTGTTGTTGCTGTGATGGGGTTATTTTTTAGAATACCGCCAGAGTGTAAATAGGGTTCTCCAGAGATTAAAGATTCATCTCCTGGACACTGCGGTGAGCAACACCCAGGTGAAAAAAATAATCACATGAGAAGGAAAAACTTGCATTTCTCTAGCGCCTTTCACGACCACCAGACGTCCCAAAGCGCTTTACAGCCAATGAAGTACTTTTTGAAGTGTAGTCCCTGTTGTAATGTGGGAAACGCGGCAGCCAATTTGCACGCAGCAAGCTCCCACACACAGTGATGTGATAATGACCAGATAATCTGTTTTTTAGTGATGTTGATTGAGGGATAAATATTGGCCAAAACACCGGGGAGAACTCCCCTGCTCTTCTTCAAAATAGTGGTCGTGGGATCTTTTACGATCACCTGAGAGGGCAGACAAGGGCTCGGTTTAATGTCTCATCTGAAAGACAGCACCTCCGACAGTGCAGCACTTCCTCAGCACTGCACACCCAGATTTTTGTGCTCAAGTCCCTGGAGCAGGACTTGGACCCACAACCAGCTGACTCAGGCGAGACTGCTACTCACTGAGTCACAGTTGTTAGTGTGCACGCTATCTGTGAGAAATCTTTGCTTTCCCATTGACACGCCCGTGCTATTTGTCAAATTCTTTCTGTATACCAGCACTAGTTTTGCTGTCTGCAGCCCAATCCCTACTGCTATACCTCTTCTTCTTCTTCTTCTTCTTAGGCAGTCCCTCGGAACCGAGGATGACTTGCTTCCACATTAAAAATGAGTTCTCAGGTGACTGATGAGTCCAATGCGGGACCTACAGTCTCTGTCACAGGTGGGGCAGACGGTGGTTGAAGGGGCGGGTGGGTGGGGTGCTTGGGTTGACGTGCGCTCCTTGCGCTGTCTGCGCTTGGCTTCCGCTTGCTCCCGGCGAAGAGACTCGAGGTGTTCGGCGCCTTCCCGGATGCTTCTCCTCCACTTTGTGCGGTCTTGGGCCAGGGATTCCCAGGTGTCGGTGGGGACGTTGCACTTTTTCAAGGAGGCTTGGAGGGTGTCCTTGAAGCGCTTCCTCTGCCCACCTGGGGCTCTCTTGCCGTGCCGGAGCTCCGAGTAGAGCGCTTGTTTTGGGAGTCTCGTATTGGGCATGTGGACAATGTGACCCGTCCTCTAATATCAAAGGAAAAATGTCAACAGTGCTCCCACATCAATGAGCAACAGTACAGGTGCTCCTGAGTCACCATTGAAAATAAAGAGCAGCGCAACTTCCAACTCTCGTTCCAGCCCTTGTTCTCATACAGCACAGATTAAAATAGCAAATGTGCTGTCGGGGTGAATGGGTGGTTCTGAAGTTCAACTCACACCAGGTCCCGTTCACCCATCCCCGCTGTGCTCACTGACCTACATTGGCTTCCCATTAAGCGACACCTCGATTTCAACATTCACATCATTGTTTACAAATCCCTCCATGACCCCGCCCCCTCCCTATCTCTGTAATCTCCTTCAGCCCCACAACCACCCCCCCCCCCACCCCGAGATATCTGCGCTCCTCTAATTCTGACCTCTTGAGCATCCCTGATTTTAATGAGTATTCTACTCATTGCTTCTCGTTACAGCCTGTTGAATGAACAGGTTATGCTGTGTTTGTTGCAGCAGTGTGAGTGAGGAATGTCGATAGATTTCCCAATCTCACCACTAAGCAGAACTCTATGCTTGTAGCCTCTTGAACATCCCTGGCTACAAACAGCAATGTGATAAAGATCAGATAGACTGTTTTTGTTATGTTGGTTGCGGGATAAATATTGGCGCAGGGACACCGGCAATAACTTAGCTGCTCTTCTTCGAAATAATGCCATGGGATCTTTTACGTCCACCTGAGAGAGCAGACGGGGCCTCGGTTTAACGTCTCATCCTCCGACAGTGCAGCACTCCCTCAGCACTGCACTGGAGTGTCAGCTTAGACTTTTATGCTCAAGTCTCTGGAGTGGGACTATGAAACCACAACCTTCTGACTCAGAGGCGAGGGTGCTACCCACTGAGCCACACTGACACTGTGGCATTAAGCAACCATTATGTGGTTTTTTTTCTCACTTTCTTTGAACACTTTTGTTTATTCATTATAAACCCGAGGCCCTGTCTGCTTGCTCAGGTGGACGTAAAAGATCCCATGGCACTATTCGAAGGAGAGCAGAGGAGTTCTCCCGGTGTCCTGGCCAATATTTATCCCTCAACCATCATCACTAAAACAGATGATCTGGTCATTAGCACATTGCTGTTTGTGGGAGCTTGCTGTGCGTAAATTGGCTGCCTGCGTTTCCTACATTACAACAGTGACCACACTTCAAAAAGTACTTCATTGGCTGTAAAGCGCTTTGGGACACCCTGAGGTTGTGAAAGGTGCTGTAGAAATGCAAGTCTTTCTTTCTTTATTTAGTTAGATTTTACATTAATCAACAACAAAAACTTGTATTTAGACAGCGCTTTTAATGCAGTAAAATGTCCCAAGGCGCTTCACAGGGAGAGTTATCAAACAAAATTTGACACTGAGCCACATGAGGAGATATTACTTCAGGTGATCAAAAGCTTGGTCAAAGAGGTAGGTTTTAAGGAGCGTCTTAAAGGAGGAGAGAGAGGCGGAGAGGTTTAGGGAGGGAATTCTGGAGCTTAAGGTCTAGACAGCTGAAGCCACGGCCACCAATGGTGGAGCGATTAAAATCTGCAATTCGCAGGATGCCAGAATTAGAGCAGTGCAGATATCTCGGGGGGCGGGGGTGGGGGGGGTGCTTGTGGGGCTGGAGGAGATTACAGAGATAGGGAGGGGTGAGGCCATTGTGGGATTTGAAAACCAGGATGAGAATTTTAAAATCGAGGTGTTGCCGGACTGGGAGCCACTGTAGGTCAGTGAGCACAGAGGTGATGGTGAGCAGGACTTGGTGCGAGTTCGTATAGTTGGGAGTTTTGGATGAGCTCAAGTTTATGTTAATCCTGTGCAGCCAGTTGAGCTGGAGATGTAGGTTTTTGCAGTACAAATATCAGACAGCCCAGGTGTCTAATGACCTGCAAAAGAGCTGACGCAAATGGAATCACTGCACCGCCTAGACATTTCTCACAGTCAGCTCAGATAAGATAACATGAGAACCTTGCTAAAGAGAAAAAAAATCTTAAACTGAAGCCTCTTTTGTTTCATGTAACCACATTCGACCATAAATCCTCCTGTTACAGATGAGAATGGGAGATAAAAGCACATTAATCTTAATGAGATCATTTGCAGCTTGAGGCGCTGTGAGGGGTCGCTGGTGAGGAACAAGTTTGAGGTTTGTCACAAGCAGGAAAAGATGATAAGACCTAAAATAGGAACATAGGAATGTAGGACATAGGAACAGGAGGAGGCCGTTCAGTCCCTCGAGCCTGTTCCGCCATTCAATGAGATCATGGCTGATCTGCGACCTAACTCCATAAACTTGCCTTTGGCCCATATCCCCTAATACCTTTGGTTAACAAAAACCTATCAATCCCAGATTTAAAATTAACAATTGATCGAGCATCAATTGCTGTTTGTGGAGGAGAGTTCCAAACTTCTACCACCCTTTGTGTGTAGAAGTGTTTCCTAACTTCACTCCTGAAAGGTCTGGCTCTAATTTTCAGACTATGCCCCCTAGTCCTAGACTCCCCAACCAGCGGAAATAGTTTCTCTCTATCCACCCTATCTACCACAACCCCCCGAGATATCTGCGCTCCTCTAATTCTGCCCTCTTGAGGATCCCTGATTATAATCGATCAACCTTTGGTGGCCGTGCCTTCTGTTGCCTAGGCCCCAAGCTCTGGAATTCCCTGCCTAAACCTCTCCGCCTCTCTACCTCTCTCTCCTCCTTTAAGATGCTCCTTAAAACCTACCTCTTTGACCAAGCTTTTGGTCACCTGTCCTAGTTTCTTCTTATGTGGCTCAGTGTCAAATTTTTTGTCTTAAAATACTCCTGTGCAGCGCCTTGGGACGTCTTACTACGTAAAAGGCGCTATATAAATACACGTTGTTGTTGTTATTGTTGTTGCCCTTAATATCCTGAAAACTTCGATCAGATCACCCCTTAACCTTCTAAATTCTAGGGAATACAACCCTAACTTGTGTAATAAGGAGAGAATGGAAGCCATAAAAAAAGCAAAAGGCATCTCCGTGCTGTTAGAATCTATTTGTTTGCTGTCTTTATAAAATAAAAGCATCCATCATTCTTGTGGTGTTGATTCACTTAAAAGAATGAAACATTAAATTTACGGGACATTTGCAACACCTGATTACCCTTTCCGTGAGTAACTCATGGAAAATTCATGAGTTGCTCAGGTTTATAAATAGAGGAATAGAATATGAAAGCAACGAGGCTTTATAAATCACTGGTTAGGCCACAGCTGGAGTACTGTGGACAATTATGGACATCCCCATTTCTGACCTTATGTTGGAGGGAAGGTCATTGATGAAGCAGCTGAAGATGGTTGGGCCTAGGACACTGCCCTGAGGAACTCCTGCAGCGATGTCCTGGGGCTGTGATGATTGACCTCCAACAAACACAACCATCTTCCTTTGTGCTAGGTATGACTCCAGCCAGTGGAGAGTTTTCCCCCTGATTCCCATTGACTTCAGTTTTACTAGAGCTTCTTGATGCCACACTCGGTCAAATGCTGCCTTGATGTTAAGGGCAGTCACTCTCACCTCACCTCTGGAATTGAGCTCCTTTGTCCATGTTTGGACCAAGGTCTGGAGCCGAGTGGTCCTGGCGGAACCCAAACTGGGCATCAGTGAGCAGGTTATTGGTGAGTAAGTGCTGCTTGATAGCACTGTTGACAACACCTTCCATCACTTTGCTGATGATTGAGAGTAGACTGATGGGGCGGTAATTGGCCGGGTTGGATTTGTCCTGCTTTTTGTGGACAGGACATACCTGGGCAGTTTTCCACATTGTCGGATAGATGCCAGTGTTGTAGCTGTACTGGAACAGCTTGGCTAGAGGTGCGGCTAGTTCTGGAGCACAAGTCTTCAGCACGATAGCCGGGATGTTGTCATGGCCCATAGCCTTTGCTGTATCCAGTGTGCTCAGCCGTTTCTTGATATCACGTGGAGTGAATTGAATTGGCTGAAGACTGGCTTCTGTGATGGTGGGGACCTCAGGAGGAGGCCGAGATGGATCATCCACTCGGCACTTCTGGTTGAAGATGGTTGCAAGCGCTTCAGCCTTGTCTTTTGCACTTGCGTGCTGGGCTCCGTCGTCATTGAGGACGGGGATAATCCTGGAGCTTCCTCCTCCTCATATCTCCTTATATGCCTTGGTGTCAAATTTCACCTGATTTCGCTCCTGTGAAGCGGCTTGGGACGTTTTACTATGTTCAGGCACTATATAAATATAAGTTGTTGGTGGTGTTTATCTGCAACTCTGCACTGGGAGCATTTACAAGGGGTCATTCTGTGATTTGCTGCTACCGATGGGGGAGTCACGCTTGCAGGGAGCGCATGTTGAGTAGCACTCCAGCCCCTGAGCGTGCTCCTCAACATCACTTCTGAAAGACGGCACCTCCGACAGTTGGGTACTCCCTCAGTACTGCATTGGAGTGTCAGCCTAGATTTTTGTGCTCAAGTCATGAGTTCAAGTCCCAGTCCAGGGACTTGAGCACATAATCTAGGCTGACACTCCTTTGCAGTAGAGAGGGAGTGCCGCACTGTTGGAGGTGCCGTCTTTCTGATGAGACGTTAAACCGAGGCCCCCGTCTGCTCTCTCGGGTGGATGTAAAAGATCCCACGGCACTATTTCAAAGAAGAGCAGGGGAGTTCTCCCCAGTGTCCTGGCCAATATTTATCTCTCAACCAACATCACTAAAACAGATTATCTGGTCATTATCACATTGCTGTTTGTGGGAGCTTGCTGTGCGCGAATTGGCTGCCGTGTTTCCTACATTACAACAGTGACTACACTTCAAAAAGTACTTCATTGGCTGTAAAGCGCTTTGGGACGTCGCAAAAGGCGCGATAGAAATGCAAGTTCTTTCTCTCTTTGTAAATCTGATATTTTCCGAATCTTTACGATAATGTCGGTCACAGAACAATTCAGCTTTTGTAACAGCAAAGATGCGGTTGCCTGACTGCCGAACCAGTCGGACTGGTTTCTGGCAGAGGTTTGAGTCTTACCTTCCCTCCAGGGCAAAACATCTGTCTTTGGAGTATAAACAGATACAAAACATTGAGGCATAGTCAAGACGCAGAGCGAGAGAGAAGAATCTACCCTGTCACTGAAACTTGTAATAAGATACCGCAACTTGCTAAACAGTAACCAGGACACACAAGCGAAGAACTTTAATTTAGAACAAGTTTCTCAAATGCTTTTCCAGTTTAACAAATTACCAGCAGTAATAACTCTTAAAGTTATTCCAGAAACACATTCTGACAATCTTTTTAGACGACAATTCGCGGCTGTAATTAGCCGGTTTAAACACCGATAATGTGTAACAGTGAGGACCTTTTAAAAGTTAGAAGGAGTTATCGTGAGCTTCCGTATCCTTTTGTTTCGCTGCCCCCCCCCCCCCCCCCGCCACACACGTTCAGCTTGTTCTCCCAATATCTGATCTGTTACTAAGGCGGCTTCTTCCATCTCCACATTACCCCTCTCCACCCCAACCGCTGTCCCTCTGCCACTGCCTTGCTCATCTACTTTGGCTCCCGTTCCGTCAACACCTCGACTTTTAAAATTCTCATCTTTGTTTTCAAATCCCTCCACGGCCTCGCCCCCCCCTCGCTATCTCTGTAACCTCCTCCAGCCCTATGACCCTCCGAGATATCTGCGCTCCTCCAATTCTGACCTCTTAGAAACATAGAAACATAGAAAAATAAGAGCAGGAGTAGGCCAGTCGGCACTTCGAGCCTGCTACGCCATTCAATATGATCATGGCTGACCCTCTATCTCAATACCATATTCCTGCTCTCTCCCCATACCCTTTAATGCCTTTTGTGTCTAGAAATCTATCCATCTCCTCCTTAAATATATTCAGTGACTTGGCCTCCCCCGATTTTAATCAACAACAACAACTTGTATTTATATAGCGCCTTTAACATGGTAAAACGTCCCAAGGTGCTTCACAGGTGTATTAGAAGACACAAAATTTGACACCGAGCCACATAAGGAGAAATTAGGGCAGATGACCAAAAGCTTGGTCAAAGAGGTAGGTTTTAAGGAGCATCTTAAAGGAGGAAAGAGAGGTAGCGAGGTTTAGGCAGGCAATTCCAGAGCTTAGGGCTCAGGCAATAGAAGGATGTCGGACAAGCAGTCTGACAATTTAGAGACCGTGGAAGGGGTCGAGAAAAGTGGTAGTGAGGTAGAGCTGGGTGTCGTCAGCGTACATGTGGAAACTGATGCTGTGTTTTCGGATGATGTCGCCAAGGGGCAGCATGTAGATGAGAAATAGGAGGGGGGCTAAGGATAGATCCTTGGGGGACACCAAAGGTAACGATGCGGGAGTGGGAGAAAAGCCATTGCAGGTGATTCTCTGGCTACGATTAGATAGATAAGAATTGAACCAGGCGAGTGCAGTTCCACCCAGCTGGACGACGGTGGAGAGGCGTTGGAGAAGGATGGAGTGGTCAACCGTGTCAAAGGCTACAGACAAGTCACGAAGGTCGAGGAGGGATAGTTTACCTTTGTCACAGTCACAAAGGATGTCATTTGTGACTTTGAGGAGAGCCGCTTCGGTACTGTGGCAAGGGCGGAAACCTGATTGGAGGGATTCAAACATGGAGTTGCGGGAAAGACGGGCACGGATTTGGGAGGCAACAACACGTACCATCATTGGCAGCCGTGCCTTCAGCTGCCTGGGCCCTAAGCTCTGGAATTCCCTCTCTAAACCTCTCCGCCTCTCTACCTCTCTCTCCTCCTTTAAGACGCTCCTTAAAACCCGCCTCTTTGACCAAGCTTTTGGTCACCTGCCCTAATATCACCTTAAGTGGCTCAGTGTCAAATTTAATTTAACAATCGCTCCTGTGAAGCGCCTTGGGACGTTTTACTACGTTAAAGGCGCTGGGTAAATGCAAGTTGTTGCTGTTGTTGTTGGGTTCACTGTCGGGACCGCCCCACGGATGAGGGTGGGGTCGCGCGATCGGGAAGGGACCTGAGTCCGCGGCGGGGGAGGCCAAAGCATTTATCACCGGACCTGTTGGAGCAATTGTGCTCTTCTAGCCCCACAATGAAAGATTTTTTTAAAAATGTAATAACTTACCTTTTTGGGGCCACTTTGTGAAGGAATATACTATATAAGGAACTCTACCTTATAAATTCTTCAAAACATGACAAACTGGGTTTGGAAATTCAGAAACCTAACTATGAAATAGCTGTGAAAGAATTCTGGCCACTGAGATAAGACAGTTGTTGACCCTGAATAAATAACTTATTGAAACAGAAGGTGCATGGCTCCGACAAACTGACCTTTGGGGAAAAAAACAGTGTTCCACCCTGGATAAGGTGCTTTAATTTAAACTTCGTAAAGATGGCACATAAGATAAGGAACATCTGCCCTCGTAAAGATGACATCTTCCCTTCACACTGTTTTATATGGTGACCCCAGAACACCTGGAGAAAGACAAGATTCTGGAATATTACAAGCTGATGTAGCAGTAAAGAATTGCAGAGGTCAGCAGAACGATGAATGGGGATAATTAACTTGCATCAGCAGAAACTTTAAAGGAAATACAACTGGAAAAGGGTATAAATATTGAAGTCTCAAATGGGATATCAGAGTAGCTTTAATCGGGCATAGCGATTCTCGGCTTCAGAGGCGGCTCTGTGGTCTTCAACTCTTTGTACCTCGGGGATCAAAGGTATTTGATATTGATGGATATCCTGTATAGAAAACTTTAAGAACTGTAATACTGTAGCGAAGTTAAGATTTAAAAGTAAGATTCTCTGTTAAAAAGATCGTATTTTTTCTCTTTTTAGAACTGTTAACGTTGCGATTGACTGATTCACCAACTGTAAATTGCATGTCGGTTCTTTTAATAAATCTCTATATATTTTTAGAATTGTCTCACATAAGTCTTCTGTATCAATAACTCGATAACTCAATCTCTGCACACTCTTTGGTGAAGAGTTGCATAATTCTGAAGGAGTTCTCCGGACCCTCATAATATCCGGGACGTTACAGTCTAGCTAAACTTAATAAAAGTGCTATCTGGAGAACTGTAACATTCCTGGGTTGTTCCTTTCCTTTAGGGAGAGATAGCCCAGACCTTTAGACCCAATTAAGCGTCTTTAGGATTCGGCTACCTCAAACTTTAGTCGAAACTGAACGTCTGAGAAATACGCCTGAAAAGGGATAACCCCAAAGGGGCTAGGACTAGTAAATATCCCTTCAACTTCTGACCCCGATCCTCTCCCCCCACCGGGTTTGGTCTGGTGGGAAACTCAGTACCGCTTTGGACGCCAAGTTAAAACTGCACTGGGGTCTTGGTGACGTCAGTAGGACCCAATGTGCGTATGTTAAAAAAGACCCCCGCTGGCTTTGGGCAGGTGCAGGTGTCAGCTGTGGTTCAGTGGGTAGCACTCTTGCTCTCTGAGTCAGAAGGTTGTGGGTTCAAGCCCCATGCCAGGTACTTGAGCTCAAAAATCTAGGCTGACACTCCCTGTGCAGTACTGAGGGAGTACTGCACTGTCGGAGGTGCCGTCTTTCAGATGAGATATTAAACTGAAGCACCATCTGCCCCCTCAGGTGGACATAAACGATACCTTGGCACTATTTCTGTACAGTTCTTGTCACCACGTTACAGGAAAGATGTGATTGCACTAGAGAGGGTACAGAGGTATTTATGACGATGCTGCCAGGACTGGAGAATTTTAGCTCTGAGGAAAGATTGGATAGGCTGGGGTTGTTTTCTTTGGAATAGAGGAGGCTGAGGGGAGACTTAATTGAGGTGTATTAAATTATGCGAGGGCCTAGATAGAGTGGATAGGAAGGACTTATTTCCCTGAGCAGCGAGGTCAATAACCAGGGGGCAGAGATTTAAAGTAATGGGTAGAAGGATTAGAGAGGAGTTGAGGAGAACTTTTTTCACCCAGAGGGTGGTGGGGGTCTGGAACTCACTGCCTGAAAGGGTGGTCGAGGCAGAAACCCTCATCACATTTAAAAAGTACTTGGATATGCACTTGAAGTGCCGTAACCTACAGGGCTACGGACCAAGAGCTGGAAAGTGGGATTAGGCTGGAGAGCTCTTTTTCAGCCAGCACAGACAGGATGGGCCGAATGGCCTCTTTCTGTGCCGTAAACTTCTATGATTCTATATTTGGAAGGAGAGCAGGGGAGTTCTCCCCAGTGTCCTGGGGCCAATATATATCCCTCAGCCCACATCACTAAAAAACAGATGATCTGATCATTATCACGTTGCTGTTTGTGGGAGCTTGCTGTGCGCAGACTGGATGCTGCGTTTCCCACATTACCACAGTGACTACACTTCAAAAAGTACTTCATTGGCTGTTCAGCGCTTTGGGACGTCCTGAGGTTGTGAAAGGCGCTATATAAATGCAAAATCTTTCTTACTTTATGTCTAAATCTTATAGTCAGATACACATGTACTTGGTTCATTGACTTCCTTTGTACATGATGCTGTCACAGTTGATAGCACGGTGCATTAGATTACATTGAACATGTCCTGGTTAACTGGAAATCCCCATCTCTTTAAGTTGTGTTTTATAATGCTCTGTGCATGATTTTCCACGGTTGGCATAACGAGGTTCGAAACTATTGTGGTGGCAGTTGCGTTTTAGCATTGGCCAATCAGAAATTGCATCGCTCAAGCTTATAGTCCCAGTCAATTTCCATTCCTCGCACCGTGCGAAGGTTAAGACAAAGTCAGAGTGTTTTATTTTCTCTGACACCACGACCGAGACCAGATTCCATTCCAAATTTTTGCTGTCAACATTTCTGAATGCAGTGTTTAATAAAAAAAGACTAAAGCATTACAATAATTTGCTGAAATGGATATTTGTGCGGAGCCTCTGTTTGTATAAGCAGCGCACACCTACCTCACTGCTGACAGGCGCAGATACTGCACGATCAACATTGCTGAGTTGTCAGTTTCCCTTTAATTTGCTGACATGCAACTTTAAACAGGAGAAGTGGTGATTGTGGCTTTCTGGCAAATTTCCTAGGATTCTTCACTGAAAACCAAGTGTGACAATCTACCATAAAAATATGCCTTATTTTTAACTATATGCTCCCCATGGCCGGCCTCGCACCTCGCGCCCTCCGTTAACTTGAGCTCATCCTAACCTCTGCTTAGTGCCCGCACCCTAACTCGCACCGAGTCCCGTTCACCCATCACCCCACTGTGCTCGCTGACCTACATTGGCCTCCCGGCCTGGCAACGCCTCCATTGTAAAATTCTCATCCTCGTGTTCAAATCCCTCCCTGGCCTCGCCCCCCCCCCACCCCCGCCATCTCTCCAGCCCCACAACCCTCCGAGAATCTCTGTGCGCCTCCAATTCCGGCCTCTTGTGAATCCCTGATTATAATCGCTCCACCATTGGCGGCCGTGCCTTCAGCTGCCTGGGCCCCAAGCTCTGGAACTCTCTCCCTAAACCTCTCCGCCTCTCTCTGCTCCATTAAGACGCTCCTTAAAACCTACCTCTTTGACCAAGCTTTTGGTCACCTGTCCTAAAATCTCCTTATGTGGCTCGGTGTCAAACCTTGTTTGATAATCGCTCCTGCGGAAGTTTTGCTATGTTAAAGGCGGTATATAAATGCAAGTTGTTGTTATATTTTCCTTCTCCTTTTGCTGAACTACTCCATCCACCGTTCCCAGGCTGGAGGGAGGGCGAGTAATCGGCTGCCAAATCTGTTGAACATGTGCAACGGTGACTCAGATAGACCCTCCTTGTGCTGTCGCCCTGCCAGCGCTCCACTTTTGCTAAGCGCTGCCACTCCCAGCTGGCTCTGTATCATTTTTCGAGAGGATGGTAAATCAACCGGCGTTTCTCTCGCACTTTTCCATGTGGCTGATCAAAAGAGACGCGCGGGCAGAAAGGGAGGAACTTGCATTTAGATAGCGCCTTTTACGACCTCAGGATGTCCCAAAGTACCAAAGAGGGGGAGGGAGAGAAGTAGCCCGATTACCGGATCCCCAACTAAAAGCAATGATTTCAGTTTGTGGCTCGTCTGAGCTGACTCATTCAAACAGTTTAGAACAAAAACAACAGCTCACAGCGCATACAGAATTCTTGGGACCTGTGAAGAACGAGGTAATTATATTTAATCCGTTACCCTTATATGCACAATCCTGACAGAAAAATGGAAATGCTCAGCCCTTTTTCTGTCCTACAGATCACAGACAGTGTTATGAATGGTTGGCATCTGTGTATCAATAAACCTTTTTCACTTTCTGAATGGCTTTTGTATAAACTATTGTTGCTTCACCAACTGTGAACCTGATATTGGCACTCGAAGGTTCGCCGTCCTGCTTATGAATGCACAGACCGGTTAAAACTAGTGTGCAGAACACAAAAGCTCCGAGCCAGTCACACCTACATCTCAGCCACCGTGGGATAGGAAGTTAGACGATACTAGACAGCAGTCTGTCTACTTCCCGATCAAGATTGACAGACATTTTCACAACCCTTTTTCTTTTCTAGCGCCTTGCTTTCGCTCAGGCCTTCGAAGTTGTCTGCCATTAAGTTGTAGTCCCACTCCAGACACCTGAGCACAAAAATCCAGGCTGACACTCCCAGTGCAGTTCTGAGGGAGTGCTGCACTGTCGGAGGTGCCGTCTTTCGGATGAGACGTTAAACCGAGGCCCCGTCTGCCCCCTCAGGTGGACGTAAAAAGTCCCGTGGCACTATTTCGAAGAAGAGCAGGTGGAGTTCTTCCTTGGTGCCCTGACCAATATTTCTCTCTCAACCAGCATCACTAAAAAAGAAGAGGATGCTGCCATAGACATAGTGAAGGAGGAGGTAGTGGAGATACTTGATAGGATAAAAATTGATAAAGAGGAGGTATTAGAAAGGCTGGCTGTACTTAAAGTAGATAAGTCACCAGGAGTAGGTGGGATGGGCCTAGGATGCTGAGGGAATTGAGGGAGGAAATCGCGGAGGTACTGGCCATAATATTCCAATCCTCCTTAGATATGGGGGTGGTGCCAGAGGACTGGAGAATTGCAAATGTTACATCATTGTTCAAAAAAAGGTATAAAGGTAAATCCAGCAACTGCAGGCCAGTCAGTTTGACCTCGGTAGTGGGGAAGCTTTTATAAACAGTAATCAGGGACAAAATTAACAGTCACTTGCACAAGTATGGATTAATTAAGGAAAGCCAGCATGACTTTGTTAAAGGCAAATCGTGTTCAACCAAATTGATCGAGTTTTTTGATGAGGTAACAGAGAGGGTTGATGAGGGCAATGCGGTTGATGGATTTCCAAAAAGGCGTTTGACAAAGTGCTACATAATAGGCTTGCCAGCAAAGTTGAAGCCCATGGAATAAAAGGGACAGTGGCAGCATGGATACGGAATTGGCTAAGTGACAGGAAACAGAGAGTAGTGGTGAACGGTTGTTTGTCAGACTGGAGGAAGGTATACAGTGGTGTTCCCCAGGGGTCGGTTCTAGGACCACTGCTTTTCTTGATATATATCAATGACTTGGACGTGGGTGTACAGGGCACAATTTCAAAATTTGCAGATGACACAAAACTTGGAAGTATAGTGAACAGTGCGGAGGAGAATGATAGACTTCAGGAAGACATAGACAGGCTGGTGAAATGGGTGGACACGTGGCAGATGAAATTTAACGCAGAAAAGTGTGAAGTGATACATTTTGGTAGAAAGAATGAGGAGAGGCAATATAAACTAAAGGGTACAATTCTAAAGGGGGTGCATGAGCAGAGAGACCTGGGGGTATATGTGCACAAATCATTCAAGGTGGCAGGGCAGGTTGAGAAAGCAGTTAAAAAGGCTTATGAGATCCTGGGTTTCATGAATAGAGGCACAGAGTACAAAACAAGGAAGTTATGATGAACCTTTATAAAACACTAGGTACTCGACCTGTGCTGGGAGCCGCCTCCCCGAGGCGGGAAGGGGATTAGTACCAATTAACTGCCTGTTAACAGGTAGTTAACAGGCAGTTTTTGGCTAATCCCTATTTTTAGCCCTGAGGTGTGGGCTGCCCGACGGCTCCAAACCACGCCAAGTTAGCGAGGCGGACCGTCGGTCTGCAGGGCTTGGAGGGGTCGAGATGTCCGGTGTACAGGTGAGTGATGGGTGCATGAGTGCAGAGGTAAGTGTGTTTGGTGTGTGTAAAGTGTTTTAATAAGTTTTACTTACCTTTACTTTCTCCTCCAGGCTTCCTCCCTTCAGTTCTCGGGAGTCCCTCAGCTCACCGGCACAGAAAGCAGAATGGCCGCTGAGCTGTCAAAAGCTGCAGCCTCTGCTTTCTGGATGGAGAGCTCTCTAACTGAGTCTGAGTAGAAGGACTCAAGTTAGAAGACAGATTGTCAGTGTTTGACAGCTTCACAGTGGTGGTGGAGGCAGACTCAATCATGGCTTTCAAAAGGCAATTGGATAAGTACCTGAAGAAACAAAATTTGCTGGGCTACAGGGAAAGGGCGGGGGAGTGGGACTAGCTGAAGTGCTCTTGCAGAGAGCCAGTACGAGCTTGACGGGCCGAATGGCCTCCTTCTGTGCTGTAACCATTCTATGATTCTAAAACAGATTATCTGTTCATTGTCACGTTGCTGTTTGTGGGAGCTTGCTGTGCGCAAATTGGCTGCCGTGTTTCCGACAAAATCTAGGCTGACACTCCAGTACTGAGGGAGCGCTGCACTGTCGGTCTTTCGGATGAGACGTTAAACAGAGGCCCCATCTACCCTTGCATGTATTGTCACTTGCACGTTGGTCACCGACCCACCTGCCAGAGGAAACAGTTTCTCCCTACTTGCTCTATCAAAACCGCCTCATGATTTTGAACGCCTCTATCAAATCTCCCCTTAACCTTCTCTGCTCTAAGGAGAACAATCCCAACTTCTCCAATCTCGCCTTCTTCTTCCTTCTTAGGCAGTCCCTCGGAACCGAGGATGACTTGCTTCCACGCTAAAAATGAGTTCTCGGGTGACTGATGAGTCCAATGCCGGACCGACAGTCTCTGTCACAGGTGGGGCAGACGGTGGTTGAAGGGGCGAGTGGGTGGGTGGGGTGCTTGGGTTGACGTACGCTCCTTGCGCTGTTTGCGCTTGGCTTCCGCTTGCTCCCGGCGAAGAGACTCGAGGTGTTCGGCGCCTTCCGGATGCTTCTCCTCCCCACAGAACTGAAGTCCCTCAACCCTGATACCATCCTGGTAAACCTCCTCTCTTCATTCAGATCCCAGATGCCCTGTTTGCACCTCCCACTTCCAGCAACTTGCAGCGCAAGATATCATCGACATTAAACGGGCAAGGGGCAAGTCTAACTAACGGCGGGCGCCCTTCGTTGACTGGTTACAGCACATTCTGGGCCATTAAATGGATGAAAATGTTGGCGAATAGGGGCTATAGTGTTACAACGACAACTTGCATTTATATAGCGCCTTTAACATAGTAAAAAGTCCCAAGGTGCTTCACAGGAGCGATCATCAAACAAAATTTGACACTGAGACACAGAAGCAGATTTTAGGACAGGTGAACAAAAGCTTGGTCAAAGAGGTAGGTTTTAAGGAGCGTCTTAAAAGAGGAGAGAGAGGTGGAGAGGTTTAGGGAGGTAACGGTATTAAGGGTACCAAGGCGGGTCGATGAACAAAAGAACATAAAAAATAGGAGCAGGAGTCGGCCATACAGCCCCTCGAGCCTGCTCCGCCATTCAATAAGATCATGGCTGATCTTCTACCTCAACTCCACCTTCCCCCACTAGCCCCATATCTCCTGGTTTCCTTAGTATCCTAAAATCTATCGATCTCTGTCTTGAATATATTCAATGACTGAGCCTCCACAGCCCTCTGGGGTAGAGAATTCCAAAGATTCACCACCCTCTGAGTGAAGAACCTTCTCCTCATCTCAGTCCTAAATGGCTGACCCCTTATCCTGAGACAAACGAACATACGAACAATGACGGATAGGTAAAGACCCTCTGGCCCATCCAGCCTGTCCCACACAATTGCGATACCTTGTGTATCACAACATATAGACTCCCCACCCCGCCCGAAACCAGGTGATCTCCTGGGAGAGGCAAAAAAACAGATAAAAAACCCCAGGCCAATTTGGGAAAAAAATCTGGGAAATTCCTCTCCGACCCATCTAGGCGATCGAAACTAGTCCAGGAGATCACTCTGGCCCTGAATTCCCTGCAGTGCCTACCTTCTGTAAGAGGTGATCTCCGCCCCAGCCAGAAACAAATCCAGCTCTCGCTTGAAGGAATTCAGCGAGTCCGCGTCCACCGCACGGGACTGCATCCTGTTCCAGAGGTCCACCAATCTCTGGGAAAAGAACCACCTCCTGACATCTCTTCTCTTCTTAGGCAGTCCCTCGGAACCGAGGATGACTTACTAACCTAGATCTGGCCTTCTACATCTTAAATTTGTGACCCCTGGTCCTCACTAACCTATTTAATTGAGACTGTGACCCCCTAGTTAACATAGAAACATAGAAACATAGAAGATAGGAGCAGGAGTAGGCCATTCGGCCCCTCGAGCCTGTTCCGCCATTTAATGAGATCATGGCTGATCATCCAAATTCAGTACCCTGTCCCTGCTTTCTCCCCATATCCCTTGATACCTTTAGCCTTAAGAAATATATCTAACTCCTTCTTGAATATATTTAATGAATTGGCCTCAACTGCCTTCTGTGGTAGAGAATTCCACAGGTTCACCACTCTCTGGGTGAAGAAATTCCTCCTTATCTCAGTCCTAAATGGCTTACCCCTTATCCTTAGACTGTGACCCCTGGTTCTGGACTCCCCCGCCATCGGGAACATCCTCCCTGCGTCTAGTCTGTCTAGTCCTGTTAGAATTTTATAAGTTTCAATGAGATCCCCTCTCATTCTTCTAAACTCTAGCGAATATAAGCCTAGTTCTAGACTCCCTCGCCAGGGGAAACAGCCTCTCAGCATCTACCCTGTCAAGCCCCTTAAGAATTTAAGATGATGTTAAGATACAGCTCAGCCATGATCTCATTGAATGGTGGCACAGGCGCGAGGGGCTGAATGGCCTCCTCCTGTTCCTACTGTTATTGTTCTACGTCAAGCAAAAGCTTAATAAATGAACATCTACACAAGTTAAAGGGGCCAAACCAGGTCGTGTGTTTTTTGTTGCATCGCACCCATTACATCAGGCTAAACATATCTTTGGTAGATTGCATTCCATTAAAGTCATGCAAGCTTCATAACAAACTTTAATTCCAATAATTATACAATCAAAGTCGATGGTGCCTACACTTCCCGTTTCACCACCCACAGACATTTATCACCGTGCGTAAATTGGCAGCCGCGTTTCCTACACTACAACAGTGACTACCCTTAGAAAAAGTACTTCCTTGGCTGCGAAGCGCTTTGGGATGTCCTGAGGTTGTTAAAGGCGCTTTTGAATGCAAGTCTAGTCTTTCTTTCTCAATAGAACTACTTCAAAGGCAACTTAATACTTTTAGTTGGATTTTGTCATTTACTCTGTCGCTTGCACAATGTAAAATAATTACAAAAACAGGGGAAAACCATTCAACTACACGAAGGAGGAAGAAGTCCTTTATTTGCAATACCTAGCGGCATAAAGGTGCATTACTAAAAAGTTACTGTAATATTCTATGAGACAAAAGCCACTGCCAGGATAATTCTGAATTTCAATAAGTGCTTCCTGAAACAGGACCAAACCTCGCTCAGAAGCAAGCACTGAAGAACATATATGCATTGATAATGTTAGGATTGCTGTTTGTCGCACTGCTGGTTGTAGTAACATGGGACATAGGAACAGGAGGAGGCCGTTCAGCCCCTCGAGCCTGTTCCGCCATTCAATGGCTGATCTGCGACCTAACTCCATATACCCGCCTTTGCCCCATATCCCTTAATACCTTTGGTTAACAGAAATCTATCAATCTCAGATTTAAAATTAACAATTGATCTAGCATCAGTTGCCGTTTGCGGAAGAGAGTTCCAAACTTCTACCACCCTGTGTGTAGAAGTGTTTCCTAACTTCGCTCCTGAAAGGTCTGGCTCTAATTTGTAGACTATGCCCCCGAGTCCTAGAATCCCCAACCAGAGGAAATAGTTTCTCTCTATCTACCCTCTCTGCCCCCCTTAATATCTTGAAAACTTTGATCAAATCACCCCTTTAGATTTTAAATTTCAGGGAATTCAACCCTAGTTTGTGTAATCTCTCCCCGTAACTTAACCCTTGGAGTTCGGGTATCAGTCTGATAAACCAACGCTGCATCTTGCTGTGTGGCAAATTGGCCGCCGCGTTTCCTACATTACAACAGTGACACTTCAAAAAAATACTTCAAGGGCTGTGAAGCGCTTTGGGGCATCCGGAGGTTGTGAAAGGCGCTATAGAAATGCAAATTCTTTCTTTCTTCACTCCTTTTAATGCAAACTCTGTTCATTCAAATTACCGGTTAATTCAAACATTCCTGTGTTTCTTTTTAACATTACTATCTCAATCTCCTTGGTTAGTTTGAATCGCTGGATAATTCCTATTTTTCATGCAACGAAAACAACTTTGAATTATCGGGTGTTTAGATGTTTTTAAAAAGAAAACAAAGCCTTGCATTTCTCTAGCGCCTTCCACAGCCGCAGGACGTCCCAAAGCGCTTCACAGCCAATGAAGTACTTTTTTGAAGTGTGGTCACTGTTGTAATGTGGGAAACGCGGCAGCCAATTTGCACACAGCAAGATCCCACAGCAATGTGATAATGACCAGATAATGGGGTAGAAATTAGGTCGCGCCCCATTTGGGGCGCAAATATCGTCCGGACGCAAATATTAGCGCCTGGCGCTAATTATCGGCACTGACAGGAAACTTCACTTTTACCGCCCCGGGAGGTGAGTGGAGCGCTAAAGCAGGCGCTGCACACCTCTCTTAAGGCGCAAAGGCCGAGCAGTGAGGCGCTAACTCGGAGCGCTGGCGAAGCTCATGTAATGTCAGTCAGCAATGGAACACACACACAATGGCACGGGCCAGTTCTTAAAGGGGATGGTTAATCTTGCTTTCCATCCACATCCTGTTCATTGCTGCCTTGAATCTCGGCCTGGAGAGACTTGCACATCAAATGTGCTGGAAAGAACAATGGAGAGTACCAGGCAAAGAGCTCAGAGTTCAGCTCCCACAATCTCTGCTAAATCGATACAAGGAATGGCAAATCAAAATGAACCTGCAAAGTGCTGCTCAGTACCCAAAACTCCTTCACACAACGTTGAATCTCTCCAGAAGTCTCTCCCTCTCTCTCTCAGAATGCGTAGTTCAAAAATGCCACCAACAATAAAAGACAGGAAGAGGCCCCCTTTAAATAGCGCCCCCCCCCCCAGCCCCACAGCGATTGATAGCGTTCCAGTCTTCCGGTCGTTGGAAGCGCCAGGCGGTAAGGCAGGGGGCGCCACTCAATTTCCGCTACGGGGCGCCACAAGGGCGTTGCACCATGGAATGACGTCACAATCTGCGTGCGCAGGTGGTCGCAGCGGTAAGTTTTAGCGCCGCCGCACAATCTCAAGTTAAGTTCTCGAGCGGCGCAAACATCGCTGCGCCCGGGCGTTAGCAGCTTTGCGCCCCATTAGCGCCCTCTTAAGGCGCTAACGGGAGGCGCAACCAAGTGAATTTTTACCCCAATCTGTTTTAGTGATGTTGATTGAGGGATAAATATTGGCCAGGAAACCGGGGATAACTCCCCTGCTCTTCTTCGAAATAGTGGCCCTGGGATCTTTTACGTCCACCTGAGAGAGCAGACGGGGCCTCGGTTTGACGTCTCATCTGAAAGACGGCACCTCCGACAGTGCAGCGCTCACTCAGCACTGCATTGGGAGTGTCAGCCTAGATTTTTGTGCTCGAGTCCCTGGCGTGGGACTTGAACCCACAACCTTCTGAGGTGAGAGTGAGTGCGACCCACTGAGCCACGGCTGACACAAACAAAAGCCACTTGAAGCCACAATAAATGGCAGGACTGAGTCACCAAATTCAAGTGATCTTGACAGCAGAGATGATGGATTGTCTTCCAATGAAAACAGATTTAGTCAACACAAAGAAAGCACGAATGACAATGACAGGAGGATTTCCTGTTCGCCCACATTTTTAATTAAGGTTTAGACAGTGCTTAATTGAAGCTGGTATGAAGAAATGCAAAATGAGGCACTGCTTCATCTTAAGAAATACGTGGGACTTCTGGGATGACAGCTTGGCAATTCTTGAAGGCACACAAATCAGAATACAACATAGCATTGCCTCCCATGGCAGCTGTCTTTCATTCTGGGATCTCGGTTTCATGTCACGCTACAGGACGTGACTCGACATCGTTGTCTGGTTCACAGATGTGATTTCCAGTTTTTAAAAAAAAGTAAAAAGCTTAACTGCAGACTGCAGCATTTGACACGTTGGACCCCCTGTGACTCCACCTCATTGTCTTAGCTGTACTCTGCTATGTCTTTGATGTAATGCCTCCCTGACGGACACATTGTTCTCTGTCTATATATACTTTTGAGAGGTCGCACAACACCAGGTTATAGTCCAAGGGGTAAAAATTGAGTCGCGCCCCATTTGGGGCGCTAACCTCGCCGGGGCGCGACTTTTAGCGCCCCGAAAAAATTAGCGGCCCCGCGCCGGAACTTCAGTGGTTGCGCCCCAAGAGGGAAGCGGGGCGCAACTGGAAGCACCCCGCATCCCTCTTGGGGCGCTGCGAGTGAATATCCTGGCGCTACGTGCCGCAGCGCCACGCGCTGCGGCACGTCGCGCCGTGGTATTGCAGGCCTTCCTCCCCTTCTTAAAGGGGAGGGACCCTGCGCAGCGCGAACCGGGGCCCAGCTGGGCCCCCAGGGATCGGGAGTGCCGGCAAAAGAGCCCGGCACTCAAGAGAAGTGCCGGGCTCATGGAGCGCAGCCGGCACTTCACGGTGGGGGGGTTTCACGGGGGCCGGGGGCAGGTGCTGGCAGGCGGCCAGCAACAAAAATGGCCGCCTGCCACCTCCGCTTTAAATATCGCCGCCCCGGCCGCACGTACGCCTCCCTGAACCCGTCGGACATAGCGTCTGGCGGTAAATCAGGGGGCGCGACTGAAGATCACGGCCGGGGCGTGAGCGGGGTGCTGCGCACGGCGATGACGTCATCGCCGGCGGCGCAGCGCCACAGGGCGCTACCGGCTGCCGCCGCCGCTAACCTCCCACTAAATTTTTCGGGAGGCGTGGGCGGCGCTGCGCCCGGGCGTTAGCTGCTTTACGCCCCATTAGCGCCCACTTAAGGCGCTAACGGGAGGCGCAAGCAGCTGAATTTTTCCCCCCAACAGTTTTATTTGAAATCACAAGCTTTCGGAGCTATCGATTTGCTCCTTCCTCAGGTGAAGTAAATTAGATACAGAATCTCCAAAGCATATATATATGCTTTGGAGATTCTGTATCTAATTTACTTCACCTGAGGAAGGAGCAAATCGATAGCTCCGAAAGCTTGTGATTTCAAATAAAGCTGTTGGACTATAACCTGGTGTTGTGCGACCTCTCAATTTTGTCCACCCCAGTCCAACACCGGCATCTCCGCATCATGATATATATACTTTGTAATCGATTTGTATTCCCTCACTGTACCTGCACCTGACGAAGGAGCAGCGCTCCGAAAGCTCGTAATTTCAAATAAAACTGTTGGACTATAACCTGGTGTTGTGCGACTTCTCATTTTTGTCCACCCCAGTCCAACACCGGCATCTCCGCGTCTTTCATTCTGCCAGCGCATTTCACACTTCTGAGCCATCTTTTGTTTCTTAACCTGTCCTGTTACCATCTCGTCTCGCCTTGAGCATCTCTTAATGTCTCTACTCCTCACAGACCTCCCCTTTTGTTTTTTCATTCCCTCCCCCAGCCTCCCAACCTCATCCGTTTCATTTCCTGCTTTTTTTCTCAGTTCTGACGTAGGGTCTTCGACCTGAAACGTTAACTCTGTTTCTCTCTCCACGGATGTTGCCCTGGCCTACTGAGTTTTTCCAGCGCTTTCTGTTGTTGTTTCAGTTTTCCAGCATCTGCGGTATTTTGCTATTGGATAGCATTGCCTCCACTGACTGCATTTGCACAGTTGTTTATCCCAGTATTCTGGGATTTAAGAAAGAAAAAACCTTGCATTTCTATAGCACCTGACACGACCTCAGGACGTCCCAAAGCGCTTTACAGCCAATGAAGTACTTTTGATTGTATTAAAAACAGAAAATGCTGGAAATACTCAGCAGGTCAGGCAGCATCTGTGGAGAGAGAAACAGAGTTAGTGGGCTCGATTTTGCCATTGGGGGCGGGCTGGGGCATGTCAGGTGGTTTTCCTGTCAGGACCCCGACTCCGATGTGAAGTGGGAAAAAAGTGGGATTTTCCCCTAATTGGGCACTTGATTTCCAGCGTGTGGGAACCCCTGGCCCAATGAGTCTTTTCATACAGAAAGTCGCCTCCCATGATGTCATCAGTGCTGCTGGATTTAAGGCCTGCAAGCGGCTTTGCTTCTTCTGGAGACTGGAAACGCTTTGGACATTGTATGAAGGACTTCATTTACCGACCATGTCCACCAGCAAGCAAAAGTGTGCGCCTCGCTTTGATGAGCCCTCCCTCCAAGCTCTGGTGCAGGGAGCAAGATCTAATAAGGAGGTGCTCTTCCCTTCCTCAGGGAGAAAAAAGCCACCCCAGCAGACTAAAGCTGTGTGGCTGCAAGTGGCCCAGGAGGTCAATGCCATCTCTATGTGCCGCAGGACCTGGCTGCAGTGCAGGAAGAGGTTTCATGACCTTCTCCGCACAGGAAAAGTGAGTATGACTTTCTCATCACTCTCAATCTGATCCCCATCGCCTCTCCTCACCAGCACTCTGCTTTGCCAACCTCTTTCTCCACATACCACTTGACACTGACATTCCTGCACCCTTACCCATTCCCTCTCTCTCTATGGTCCCATTCACTTAACTATTCGACCATGCAGCCCTCACACTCTCTATCACTGTGACGCAATGACAACAACTTACAACACACAGGGAGGGCCCTTTGTCTCCTTCTAAGCATCTATGCTATGGATTCTCTACACTCACTCCTTCATTCTCACTCAAACTCCACTTGTGTCCCTCATTGCAGGAAAAGAGAGCCCACAATAAGAGGGAAAGAGCGAGGACAGGAGGAGGGCCACCCTCAGTAGCCCAGCTCACTACCTGGGAGGAGGCGGCCCTGGAAATCGCCGGTGTCGAGGAGGATTCCCAAGTGGGGGACTGACAGGCGGGCGCATCACAGCAAGCTGGTGACAGAATAGTTTGGCATCTCTCTCATTGACATTGCATGAGTGACTGATAATGATTCTGATGCTCTAACAGATTGACTTATGATCATCTGCACTATTCAATGTGCATGCAACCTTTACCTCACATCTCTAACTCTTTCCTTTACTCCCCCACAGGACCATCGAGTGCCCCCGTCCCCACTGTCCAGGAGGAACAACCTGAGCTTCCAGACTCTTCAGAGGAAGCTGCAACCTCTGAGGGCGCAACCTCAGCAGAATTCAGGGCACCCAGCACCAGCACCAGCGCAGACACTCACACCTCGGTGGGACCTTCGGGACATAGAGTAGAGTTGTCACCTGGTGTATCACAGCTCACAAGTGAGCATCAGCAGATGATGGAGACAGGGACAGCAGTGGAGAGTCCTCGTCGCAGTGGAGAGGACACTACCAGCTCGGCTCCGTGCATGTCGACCCTATGCCTCCAGGTCCATCCAGAAGGAGAGCGGTGCTGGAACTCCAGGAACAGGTGCAGGAGTCTCTGGCAGGTTTTGTCTCCAGGGTCGCTGCGAGTGTGGAGCGAATGGAGGAGTCCATCGCTAACATGAGCAGAGCCTTTGTGGAGGCGTTGGCGCATGAACGCATCACCACGGAAAGGATGGCAACCTCCTTGGAAAGGATGGCTACCTCCATGGTAAGGCTGGCTACCATAGAGGAGAGGATGGCTACGTCCATGGAAGAGCTTAGTCACCAGGGTATGGAAAACATGGTAATTGTTCAGAATAGACTGACATCTCTTGAGGAGCGATGGTCAGCTATTGAGCACACAAACCAGACCTTCATGCAAGTCCTCTGGAGTAGGACTTCCAGTGCAGAAACGCGTCCTTGTGGCCCCCCTGCAGTGCAGCAAGGTGCTGTCCAGCCACTTGCTAGCTCAGAAGTGGGGCTGACCCATGAGAGGGATGTTGGTGGCATACAACAAGGAAGTGGGGGCTCCTCTCCAAGCGCTCACACGACCATGCCAATGCAGAGCCCTCGGTCAGAGCCCCACCAGAGTCCCCACCCAACTGAGATCGGCGTCTCAACCCCTGCACAGCCGCAGGAGCAGCAGACTGTTGCCGAGCCCTCACAGGTTTGCAACCCCAGAGGATGGCCGCCAATGGTATCGAGACAGGAGCAGAAAGAAAGTGAGCAAGGGGCCTCCACATCTGCTGAAGCCACAGGGGAAGCACCACGTAGGAGCACGCGTAAGAGGAAGATAATGCACAAGTAGTCACAAGGGTAGTCACTTGGGTGTAATGTTGTGTTGAATTTTGAAAAGCCATCAGTTGCTTATTGTCATAAAAAAACTCTGATGGCAAACTGTTGCAGTTGTGGCGTGTGTCATCTTGCTAATGGGACTTCCACATTGAGGGCTTAGGGCGACTTGCCATTGTCAGTATGGTGGTCAGAGTGATAGGAATCCGTAGGTTCTTAGCCATTGTCGATGGTCTGATAAGAAGGTGTGAGGTAAAAGTCTTTGATTGTGCAGGCTAAGCAAATCTGGCCAAGATGAGTGCATCCCTTGCATCCCGAGCAGCAATGTGGTCGCGCGCTGGCGCCTTCTGGCCTGTACAGCTTCAGGTGGGTGAGCAGCAGCTTGGCGCTCCTGTTGTTGCTGCTGCTGTTGGTGCTGCTGTTGTTCATGGTTCAACTGCTGCGGCTGGTCTTCGTCCGAATCTGTTGTCCAGGAGGAAAGGAAATAAATGGTTCCCATGCTTCTGGTATATACTCAGTTGAGGAAGCACTCAGTCAAGGTGGCGAGAGGGGTTTCCCAGAGGTCACACTGGAGATGGGTCTCAGGCTCCAAACTTCCACAGCAATGAGTATGCCTGCTAAAAGTTCCCCCAGACCTGAGACAACAAAGTTCTGCCACCTGCAAATGATCATTGGTGAAAACTCCTTTTTAATGAGCTGCAGCTGTTAGTAAGCAATCCACTTGTGAGGCCGCCAGGATTCACTGGCGTGTTCCAGGGGAGACATGCAGGACGTGGGAAAAGTGGGAAAATCAGAAAGGCCTCTCAAAATGGGATTAGAGCGGCACTTAACTGGTTGTTAAGGGCCTTAAGGGCCTATCCTGCCTCTTGGAGGCGGGATGGAAACGGGATCAGAAAACACGCATTTGGGAAAATTGCTCGGAGGCGGGATGGAGGCGGGATCGGCCCCGCCCGCCATTTTTTGCGATTTTACCACCTCACACGCCTCCAATCCCGCCTCCTTGGTCCTGGCAAAATCGAGCCCATAGTTTCAGGTTGATGAAAGGGCGATTTCTGACGACAGGTCATCGACCTGAAACGTTAACTCTGTTTCTCTCTCCACAGACGCTGCCTGACCTGCTGAGTATTTCCAGCATTTTCTGTTTTTATTTCAGATTTCCAGCATCCGCAGTATTTTGCTTTTGTACTTTTGATTGTGTATCCAGTTCCCTTTTGAAAGTTACTATTGAATCTGCTTCCAGCGCCCTTTCAGGCAGCGTCTTCCAGATCACAACAACTCGCTGCTTAAAAAATTCACCTCATCTCCTCCCTCTGGTTCTTTTGCCAATGAGCTTATATCTGCTAACCGACCCTCCTGCCAGTGGAAACAGTTTCTCGCGATTTACTCGATCAAAAACCCGTTCATGATTTGAAACATTAACACTGCTGCAGAAGGAGTTCATTACCCAATGCCCCAGAAGCCAATACCATCGCCCCAGAGGAAGGCGAGAGACCCAGTTCCAACACACAGCTTATGAAGGTGAGGCTGTGTAAGATCTGAAAACATTGCTAACCTCCAGCACATAGACTGGTGACACCATTGTTCAAGAAAGGGTGTAAGGACAATCCTAGCAACTACAGGCATCAGTGGTGAGTAACGTTTAAGAAACAATAATCAAGGAAAAAATTAACGGGCACTTGGAGAGGTTTAAGCTAATTAAGGAGAGCCAACACGGATTTGTAAAAGGCAGATTGTGTTTGACTAGTCTAATTGAATTTTTTGATGAAGTAACAGGGAGGATTGATGAAGGGAAGGCAATGGATGTTGTCTACATGGATTTTAGGAAGGTGTTTGACAAAGTACCACATAGGAGGCTTGTTAACAAAATTGAGGCTCATGGAATAGGTGGGTCAGTGGCAGTTTGGATAAGGTATTGGCTTAAGGATAGAAAACTGCAAGTTGTGGTAAATGGCTGTTTTTCAGACTGGAGGATGGTGGACAGTGGTATTCCCCAAGGGTCAGTGCTGGGGCCACTGCTTTATTGATATATATATAAATGGCCTGGATATTGGAATACAGAATAGAATTTCTAAATTTGCCAATGACACCAAACTTGGGGGTGTGGTAGACAGTGAGGATGATACCAATCGGCTGCAACAGGACGTGGAAAGGCTAGCAGAATGGGCAGACAAGTGGCAGATGGAATTTAATACAGAGAAGTGTGAGGTGATGCATTTTGGCAGAAGGAACAGGGAGAGGCAATATACATTTAATGGCACAGTTTTAAAGAGTGTGTAGGGACAGAGTGACCTGGGAGTTTTTTTTAATTTGTTTATGGGATGTGGGTGTCGCTGGCAAGGCCAGCATTTATTGCCCATCCCTAATTGCCCTTGAGATGGTGCATAGGTCCCTGAAGGTGGCGGACATATTGAGAGAGTGGTTGACAAAGCATATGTGATCTTGGGGCTTCATAAATAGAGGTATTGGGCCAAAAATTCGGCACTTGCCGGGTGAGTACGCGCTGTGTACTCACCCGTAAGGCCTCCTGAAGTGCCGGTTTCCTGCATGCACTGCGCATGCGCGGGAAACCGGAACTTCCGGTCTCGTGAAGGGAGGGGTTCAGAGGTGAACCACGTGCGCGGGAGAGGCTGCGCGCACGCAGCGAACTTAGGTTTTTTTTCAGGTTTCTCCGGGAAGGTAAGTATTGAAGAAGCTGCGCTTTTAAAAAGGAGGCGCAGGACCCGTTTTCAACAAGGTAAGTGGTTAATTAATTACAACTTAAATTTTTTTTAGCAGGTTTATCTTTTTTAGATACTTTAAAGAAAGGTAAGTTTATTTTTAG
This sequence comes from Squalus acanthias, assembly GCA_030390025.1. Lineage (NCBI taxonomy): Eukaryota > Metazoa > Chordata > Chondrichthyes > Squaliformes > Squalidae > Squalus > Squalus acanthias. The sequence continues at coordinate 4,784,684 of CM059432.1, read as the reverse complement.
CACTGTTAAAAAGTATTTTAATTTTTTCAAAAATTTAAATTTTTGTTTAAAGTAGTTAATTTATTTAACTTATAGTTATTTTAAAAATGTGATGGTTTTTAAAAAAATTTATTTGAATTTTAGGTGTTGTTTTGGGGCCGATTTCAATTCACAGATTTGACAGGTCTTCAAATCTATGAATGAAAGATGGTCTGCTGCCATTGGCTCTCCAGGGCCCACGTGATCCCAGGGGACGCATCGCACTAACTGCGCCCCTGGGGCACACAAGCACTGCGCGCTGGCAGCTGCAGGAGGCCCAGGAGCCGAAGTCCCCGTGGGCCCAGAGGTCAACGGCAGGTGCGGTAGGTAGGTGCGCGCGGGATCCTTACCCCCGCGGGAAGCCAGGGAGCCGAATTTCTGGGCCATTGAGTACAAAAGTAGAGAAGTTATGCTGAACCTTTATAACGCGCTGGTTAGGCCACAACTGGAGTATTGCGTCCAGTTCTGGTCACCACACTTTAGGAAGGATGTGAAGGCCCTCAAGAGGGTGCAGAGGAGATTTACCAGAATGGTTCTGGGGATGGGGGACCTTAGCTACAAGGACAGGTTGGAGAAGCTGGATTTGTTTTCATTAGAGCAAAGGAGGTTGCGGGGTGATTTGATAGAGGTGTACAAGATTATGACGGGTTTGGATAGGCTAGACGGGGAAAGGCTGCTCCCACTAGTTGATGGTACAAGGACTCGGGGACACAGATTTAAGGTTTTGGGCAAGAGATACAGGGGGGATGTGAGGAAAAACCTTTTTACGCAGCGAGTGGTGAGGGCCTGGAACTCGCTGCCGACGGAAGTGGTGGAAGTGGAGACACTCAATGTTCTCAAGGGGAGACTGGAGAGGCACTTGAGGGAAATAAACTTGCAGGGCTACGGGGATAGAGCGGGGGAATGGGACTGAGCTCTACAGAGAGCCGGCACGGACTCGATGGGCCGAATGGCCTCCTTCTGTACCGTTATGACTCTGTGGGCTCGATTTTGCCAGGCCCGAGGAGGCGGGATTGGAGGCGTGTCAGTTGTTAAAATCGCCAAAAATGGTGGGCGGGCCCAATCCCACCTCCATCCTGCCTCCGAGCAATTTTCCCAAAAGCGTGTTTTCTGACCCCCTTTCCATCCCGCCTCCAAGAGGCGGGATAGGCCCTTAAGGCCCTTAACAACCACTTAATAGCCTCTATAATCCCATTTTGAAAGGCCTTTCCGATTTTTAGTCATTCCCCCCATCCCTCACGCTTCCTCTGGAACACGCCAGGTAATCCTGGCGGCCTCACTAGTGGATTGCTTACTAACAGCTGCAGCTCCACCATTACAAAGGAGTTTTCACCAATGATCATTTGCAGGTGGCAGATCTTTGTTGTTTCAGGTCTGGGGGAACTTTTAGCAGGCATACTCAGTGTTGTGGAAGTTTGGAGCCTGACACCCATCTCCAGTGTGGCCTCCTGGGAAACCCCTCTCGCCACCTTGACTGAGCGCTTCCTCAACTGAGGCATATACCAGAAGCATGGCGACCATTTAATTCCTTTCCTCCTGGACATCAGATTCGGATGAAGACCAGCCGTGGCAGCAGCAGAACCATGAGCAACAGCAGCAACAACAGCAGGAGCATCAACAGGAGCGCCAAGCTGCTAGTCACCCACCTGAAGATGCACAGGCCAGAAAGCGCCAGAGCGCGACCACATTGCTGCCCGGGATGCAAGGGACGCACTCCTGTTGGTCACATTTGCTTAGCCTATACAATCAAGCACTTTTGCCTCGCACCTTCTTACCAGAGCATCGACAATGGACAAGAACCTGCGGATTCCTATCACTCTGACCACCATACTGACAATTGCAAGTCGCTCTAAGACCTCAATGTGGAAGTCCCATTTGCGAAATGACACAGGCCACAACTTCAACAGTTTGCCATCAGAATTTTTTATCACAACAAGCAACTGGTGGCATTTCAAAAATAAACACAACATAACACCCAAGTGACTACCCTTGTGACTACTTGTGCATGATCTTCCTCTTACGCGTACTCCTACGTGGTGCTTCCCCTGTGGCTTCAGCAGATGTGGAGGCCCCTTGCTCACTTTCTTGCTGCTCCTGTCTTGACATCTTTGGCAGGCGTCCTCTGGGGTTGTGAACCTGTGAGGGCTCGGCAACAGTCAGCTGCTCCCGTGGCTATGCAGGGGATGAGACGCCCATCTCAGTTGGGTGAGGACTCTGGTGGGGCTCTGACCGAGGGCTTTGCAGTGGCATGGTCGTTTGAGCACTTGGAGAGGAGCCCCCACTTCCTTGTTGTCTGCCACCAACATCCCTCTCATGGGTCAGCCCCACTTCAGAGCTAGCAAGTGGCTTGACAGCACCTTGCTGCACTTCAGGGGGGCCATGAGGACCCGTTTCTGCACTGGAAGTCCTACTCCAGAGGACTTCCGTGAAGGTCTGGTTTCTATGTTCAGTAGCTGACCATCACTCCTCAAGAGATGCCAGTCTATTCTGAACAATGACCATGTTTTCTACACTCTGGCGACTTAGCTCCTCCATGGCCGTAGCCAGCCTCTCCTCTACTGTAGCCATCCTTTCCACGGAGGTTGCCATCCTTTCCGTGGTGATGCGTTCATGCGCCAAAGCCTCCACAAAGGCTCTGCTCATGTTCGCGATGGACTCCTCCATTCGCTCAACACGCGCAGCGACCCTGGAGACAAAACCTGCCAGAGACTCCTGCACCTGTTCCTGGAGTTCCAGGACCACTCTTGTTCTGGATGGTCCAGGAGGCACAGGGTCGACATGCAGCTTAGCCGAGCTGGCAGAGTCCTGCGCCCTCTGACGAGGACTCTCCACTGCTGTCCCTGTCTCCACCATCTGCTGATGCTCACTTGTGAGCTGTGATACACCAGGTGCCAACACTACTCTATCTCGCGAAGGTCCCACCGAGGTGTGAGTGTCTGCGCTGGTGCTGGGTGCGCTGAATTCTGCTGAGGCTGCGCCCTCAGAGGTTGCAGCTTCCTCTGAGGAGTCTGGAAGCTCAGGCTCTTCCTCCTGGACAGTGGGGATGGGAGCTTTCGATGGTCCTGTGGGGGAGTAAAGGAAAGAGTTAGAGATGTGCGGTCAATGTTACATGAACATTGAATAGTGCAGATGATCATAAGTCAATCTGTTAGAGCATCAGATTCATTATCAGTGACTCATGCAATATCAATGAGAGAGATGCCAAACTATTCTGTCACCAGCTTGCTGTGATGCGCCCATCTGTCAGTCCCCCAGTTGGGAATCCTCCTCGATCACGGCGATTTCCAGGGCCGCCTCCTCTCAGGCGGTGAGCTGGGCTACTGAGGGTGGCCCTCCTCCTGTCCTCGCTCTTTCCCTCTTATTGTGGGCTCTCTTTTCCCGCAATGAGGGACACAAGTGGAGTTTGAGTGAGAATGAAGGAGTGAGTGTAGATAATCCATAGCATAGATGCTTAGAAGGATACAAAGGACCGTCCCGGTGTGTTGAAAGTTGTTGTTGTCAGGCATCACAGTGATAGGGAGTGTGAGGGCTGCATGGTCAAATAGTTAAGTGAATGTGACCTTCGACAGAGAGGGAATGGGTAAGGGTGCAGGGATGTAAGTGTCAAGTGGCATGTGGAGGAAGAGGTTGGCAAAGCAGAGTGCTGGTGAGGAGAGGCGATGGGGATCAGATTGAGGGTGATGGGAAAGTCATACTCACTTTTCCTGTGCGGAGAAGATCATGAAACCTCTTCCTGCACTGCAGCCAGGTTCTGCGGCTCAGCGAAATGGAGTTGACCTCCTGGGCCACTTGTAGCCACACAGCTTTTGTCTGCTGGGGTGGTTTTTTTCTCCCTGAGGAAGGGAACAGCACCTCCTTCATCTGGCTCCGTGCACCAGAGCTTGGAGGGAGGGCTCATCAAACCGAGGTGCACACTTTTGCTTAATCGTGGACATTGTCGGGAAATCAACACCTTCATACAATTTGCAGAGCCTTTGCAGACTCCAGAGGAGGCAAGGCTGCTTGCGGGTCTTAAATCCAGCAGCATTGATGACGTCATCAGAGGCGACTTTCTGTATGAAAAGACTCATTGGGCCAGGTGTTCCCACACGCAGGAAATCAATTGCCCAATTAGGGGAAAATCCCACTTTTTCAGCACTTCACTTAGGAGTTGGGGTCCTGAAACGATTTCCACCTGACACGCCCCAGCCCACCCACACTGACAAAATCCAGCCCATGACTCTAATCTACCCACTAGACTTTCAATCTAATGCTGTTACCTTGTCAGCTCTCTAAAGAGTATAATTAATCTCAGTAATTTATATCATCGCAGACACTGGTCTGAACTGTAAATGGATAATTAGCAAACCAGGTTATTGCTGAATTCCTGGGTACGGTGGCAGAGTGGTTATGTTACTGGACTAGTAATCCAGAGGCCCGGACTAATGATACGGAGATGTGGGCTGTGATTTTGCCGGCGCTCAGAGAGGCGGGTCAGAGGTTAAAGTCCTATTGATTGACGGCGGGTCCCGAACCCGCCGTCAATCCACCTCCAAACAATCTTCCCAAGTGTCGGGGCCCCGATTTGCGAATGGACCCGACACCTAGTGGCGGGAAACGGATTAAAGGCAATTACCTGCCTATTAACAGGTACTTGTCAGTAGTTTTCAGCCTGTTTTTCGATTTTCCCGCTTCTGGGTCAGGTTCCCAGACGTCCGGACACCACGCCAGGTAAGTGTGGCGTGTTGTGAGTCTGCTGTAATGTTTGTGAAAAGATGACAGCTGCAGAAGTGGTGTGAAGGATGCAATGTTGCACATGGTGAGTTTCAGAGCAAAGAAAATGTTGGTTACTGCATTTTTAATACATATACAGATTTCTTTAGCTTACAAGTTTTTAAATCCAACTATATGTCCAGTGTCACCTCATTGGGAGAACCTCTCTCACCAGTGTCATCTCACCTGCAGCTGCCATCTATTCCAGCATATGGAGGGAGTCATTGGAGAGCCTGGGTGCAAGAGTTCACCTTTGTGCAGTGATCGTCAGTGTTTTCAGCACCTCAATGCTGTCAAACACTGAGAAATCAGCAGTCAAAATAAAATTGTGCATGGTCCCTTTAAGGAAACCGGCAGATGACGCGTCATCAAATGACGTCATCAGACCCGTTTCCTGTTAATTGGCCTTAACAAGGCCAATCAAGGGAAAATCACGTCTGTGGAGCGGAGGCAGCTGGGGGCGGGACCGGAACCTGGAAACCAGCTGACCCGCACCCATCCCGACACCGAACGCAAAATTGCGGCTGTGAGTTCAAATCCCACCACGGCAGATTAAATAAATCTGGAATTATCAGTAATGGTAACCGTGAAACTACTGGATTGTCGTAACAACCCATCTGGTTCACTAATGTCCTTTAGGGAAGGAAATCTGCCGTCCTTACCCGGTCTGGCCTGTGTGTGACTCCAGACCCACAGCAATGTGGTTGACACTTAACAGCCCTCTGAAATGGCCCAGCGAGACACTCAGCTGTCAAGAAGGCGGCGGCTCACCACCACCTTCTCAAGGGCGATTAGGGATGGGCAATAAATGCTAGCCTTGCCAGCGACGCCCACATCCCATGAATGAATTTAAAAAAATGAACTATCTCTATATAACTTCTGTTATTCATTTTGTTAGTTAACCCTATCTATTAATCATTTGCACACCCAAGTGTTAAGTGCTACTAATTAAGATTCTGAAGTGCACGACTTGTGTTTTTATTGAAGATTGGGAAAGAAAGGGTTCATTCAATCTCTCAGCAGCTTGCGTGTATCTTAGTTGGCGGCTGGTAGAGTGAACACGAATATAATCCGATTTTGGTTGATATAAGACAACTTGATGAGTTCAGTGAGGCATAGTTCACTCCTGGGTGTTGGCTGAGCAATAAAGTTTATAGTTTATAGAGTTTAGAAGAATGAGAGGGGATCTCGTTGAAATGTATAAAATTCTGACCGTGCTAGACAGACTGGATGCAGGGAGGATGTTTCCCCTGGCTGGGGGGGGGGTCTAGAACGAGGGGTCACAGTCTCAGGATACGGGGTAGGACATTTAGGACTGAGATGAGGAGAAATTTCTTCACTCAGAGGGTGGTGAACCTGTGGAATTCTCTACCACAGAAGGCTGTGGAGGCCAAGTCACTGAATATATTTAAGAAGGAGATCGATAGATTTCTAGACACAAAAGGCATCAAGAGGTATGGGGAGAGAGTGGGAATATGGTGTTGAGATAGAGGATCAGCCATGATCATATTGAATGGCGGAGCAGGCTCGAAGGGCCGAATGGCCGACTCCTGCTCCTATTTTTCTATGTTTCTAAACCCCACTCGGTTCTTTTCCCAGAGAATAGTGTTCCAAAGGTTCACTATTCTCTGGGAAAAGAAGCACTTCCTGACATCCAACCCAGACCTGGCCTTGTGCAACTTAAAATTGTGACCATTGGTCCTTCCTAACCAATTTAATGAGAATGTGATGGGCAGATATGAGGCACCGCTGGTATATCACTGAGCAACCAAGTTACCAGGAGAGGAAACATTTTCTCTACGTCTACCCTATCAAACCCTTCCCTAATCTTAAAGACCTCTATCAGGTCTTAATGAGGAATTAAGGTGAAGATTTATAAATATTTTTCAGGGTACTTTTCCAGCGCTCTCACACCCTCCTTGCTTGACTCTCTCAGCACAGCTACAACATTGGCATCTACCTGACAATCTGTAAAATTGTCTGGGTATGTCCTAATCATAAAATCCTGAGAAGACCAGCCCAGCGAACTACCGCCCTATCAGCCTCCTCCCAATCAACAGCAAAGTGATGGAAGGAGTCATCAGCAATGCCATCCCATCCCTAATGAACCCTCTAATTAGTGCATGCCTTACTCTTCTTCTCTTCTCTTTTCTTAGGCAGTCCCTCGGAACCCGAGGATGACTTGCTTCCACATTAAAAATGAGTTCTCAGGTGACTGATGAGTCCAATGTGGGACCTACAGTCTCTGTTACAGGTGGGGCAGACGGTGGTTGAAGGGGCGGGTGGGTGGGGTGCTTGGGTTGACGTGCGCTCCTTCCGCTGTTTGCGCTTGGCTTCCGCTTGCTCCCGGCGAAGAGACTCGAGGTGTTCGGCACCTTCCCGGATACTTCTCCTCCACTTTGTGTGGTCTTGGGCCAGGGATTCCCAGGTGTCGGTGGGGATGTTGCACTTTTTCAAGGAGGCTTTGAGGGTGTCCTTGAATCGTTTCCTCTGCCCACCTGGGGCTCTCTTGCCGTGTCGGAGCTCCGAGTAGAGCGCTTGTTTTGGGAGTCTCATATCGGGCATGCAGACGATGTGGCCCGTCCATCGGAGCTGATCGAGCGTGGTCAAAGCTTCGATGCTGGGGATGTTGGCCTGAGCAAGAACACTGTTCTCGCATGCCTTACCATGACATTAGTGAGTCACTGACTCACTGCACATTGCAATGGTAATAATCAGCAATAATACATAGAATGTACAGCATAGAAACAGGCCATTCGGCCCAACTGGATCATGTTCCACACGAGCCTCCTCCTACCCTACTTCATCTAACTCTAGCAACATGACCCTTTATTCCTTTCCCCCTCATGTGTGTATCTAGCTTCCCCTTAAATGCATCTATACGACTTGCCTCAACTACTCCTTGTGGTAGTGAGTTCCACATTCTCATGGAGATGTTTTTTAAGGCCAATAACATTATTGAGACCGAAGATGCAGATGAGAATATTCAAGTTTAAAATAAAGTATATCGTGAATGGAAAAAAGCAATTTTTCTAACGGAGATCGGGCCAGATGGCGACGGAACATTGACAAACCATGTGACAAACCATGTGATAATGAGGCAGAAATTCCGATCCCTACGGGTGGGTACGCGCTGTGTACTCACCCGTAGGGACATCGGAAATGCCGGTTTCAGGCATGCACTGCGCAGGCGCTGGAAACCGGCATTTCCGATCTGTCAAGAAAGCTCTTGACAGATCCTCCGGCTGCCCGGGAGAAGGGCCTCTGCGGGCAGAGAGTTCCGCTTTTTGGAGACCCTCCGCCCGCAGAAAACACTTACAATTCTTGCGCCTGTAAAAGCGTAAGGCCTGCTTTTACCAGGCTAAAAGTTGAAGAAAGTAAAAAAAAAAATTTTTTTCCCACTGATTTATCATTTTAAAATACTTAAAGAAAGGTAAGTTTATTTTTAGCCCCGTTAAAAACTTTAATTATTTTTTTCAAAAATTTAATTTTTGTTTAAAATAGTTAATTTATGTAATTTATAGTCATTTTAAAAATGTGATGTTTTTAAAAAAATTTATTTGAAGTTTTACTTATGTTTTGGGGCTGATCTCTATTCATAGATTTGACAGGTCTTCCTGTCAAATCTATGAATGGAGATTCCCTGCTCTGATTGGCTCCCCATGGCCCACGTGATCCCAGGGACGCTGCGAACTACCTGCGCCCCTGGGATACGCAAGCACTGCTCGCCGGCAGTTTGAAGAGGCACAGCAATGGAACTCTGTGCCACCCGGGAGCCCTCCAGTCCAGGCGCAGATTTTTCCAAATCGCAGCCCTCTGCCCGCGGGAGGGCTGTGAACGGAATTTCTGGGCCAGTACTTTACAACTTGCAGCCTGCAGAATCTGTGCTGGAAATGGACTGAGCAACAGCTTCTGCCTGAGGAAAGTGATCATCTGTCAGGTGGGAGCTTTTACTGTACATTTGATGCTGTCAATTAATCAGCTGGAGCAATGGCCACTGAACTCCCGCCTCAGGTCGACAGACGGGGTTCCCGAGCTGCCGTGAATCCCGTGGCCATGCAGGGAAGTTTAAAAAGTAAGTGGGAAAAGCCTGTTAAGTGCCTGTAAACTACCTGTTAATCATCTCAATTGGGTCGCCCGCCGCTGCTGGTCGGGTCGGCGCCGCGATGACAGACGCGCCTGTGGGGGAGAGGCGCGTGGGGGTGGGATGACAGCGGGTTCCCGACCCACTGTCAAAAATAACAACCGACCCGCCACCGATCGTGTCTGCTACCACCCCGGAAAATTCCGGCCAACGTTTCAGGTCGACGTCCTTTCATCCTGTAAAAAGTTGTTGGGACCAAAGCGTCCCTCGAAGCTACGCCCGTGCGCGGCCGTGCTGCAGTCTGGGAGGTACCGCGCAGGCCGCTCACGAGTCGTTCCCTCTAAGATACCGCACAGCAAATTTAAAGGGAATAAACGGGCCGCGCACGACAAAGACAATGTCGAGGGAGCGTTGGATGGGACCCTTGGTTTTGAGCAGGACCGCTCGGACTAGGAGAGGACAATGGCGCGGATAGATTCAACTGTGACGAAAGGGCTCGACCCGAAATATGAATTTGTCTCTTCAGAAGCTGATGAATCTATTGTGCAGTCCCACTGCTTTCTGTTTTCAGTCTAGTCTTTGAGTGGGCTGTCTAGATTTTTCTAAAAGGTAAGCCAGATATGAAAAGTCTTTTTTTGATAAAATGTTTTACTGCTAACTTCTGCGTCATATGAAGTCTGGCCATTATTTAATAAAGTTTTCAATTAATTTTCATTGGCTGCAAGAAGATTCTCACCCACAGCCTTGCCCCTTGTCTGGTTTGGACAAATTTTGGGGGTAATTTTTGCTGAACCCGCCTGTTGGCAAACTGACGAGATCGGGTCCGATTTTACTCCCAATGGAAGAGTATTATTGGGTGGCGCGTGATACCGGTGATCCACCCAATCCTGGCGAATTCGGTTTAAAATGACCCCCCACTGCGACTGATTCGATTGAGTTCCCTTGGCAAAAGCTGGCCTTGAATGTTAGGGGAACATCGGAATAGGAGGAGGCCATTCGGCCCCTCGAACCTGCTCCGCCATTCAGTGAGATCATGGCTGTTCTGCGGCCTAACTCCATCCACCCGCCTTTGCCCCACATCCCTCAATACCTTTGGTTAACAAAAATCTAAGGGGGGGAATTTTAACTCCCCCTAGAGGGAGGGAAGCCAGGCGGGGGGAACATGCGTGGCAGCGGTTGTGGGATGCCCAAAGGGCTCTCAGTGTCCTGTTAAGATGCCATTGGGTCATTGGACACCAATTTGCATATGTTAATAACGCGCACGAGTGAGCAGGGTCAGGCTGTCGAAGTTTCGACTTCCGAGTAAGACTCTTGAAACATAAAGTATCGTCAAAGACAGGCTTTATTATTTACTTGCTTGCAAGGAGAATGCACTGCAGTCAATGGCTATGATGACACTCTGAAAAATCACAGAAAATGGAACATCCTTATACACTGAAAATACAAGCTTTCCATATCACATGACATGTTGTTTAAGGTAAGCTAAATTAAAAGTTAAAAAAATAGAAATGCCTTACGATGAGACTAGCTAATCTCTACAGTCATGGAGTCTGTCTATCTGTTCTTCTTCTCCCACCAAGGCCAAGGCAGCTGGCTGTTTACTTCACTAGTCCTTGGTTATCTCAAGTTGATTAGAAGAAGCCCTTTTTTTTCTGTACTAGCAGACTATGAAAACAACATAGTCTGCAAAGTTTAAATTCATCTCCATGAGAAGTCATAAACAACTTTATCTTTTCCCAAACAAGTCAGAGTCGGCCATTTTGTATCACTCTTTGTGTCAAGGAAGCCATTTTATGTCCGAGACAAAAATACACTTCCCTTGGCAAAAGCTGGCCTTGAATGTTAGGGGAACATCGGAACAGGAGGAGGCCATTCGGCCCCTAGAACCTGCTCCGCCATTCAGTGAGATCATGGCTGTTCTGCGGCCTAACTCCATCCACCCGCCTTTGCCCCACATCCCTCAATACCTTTGGTTAACAAAAATCTAAGGGGGGGAATTTTAACTCCCCCTAGAGGGAGGGAAGCCGGGCGGGGGGAACATGCGTGGCAGCAGTTGTGGGATGCCCAAAGGGCTCTCAGTGTTCTGTTAAGACGCCAGTGGGTCATTGGACACCAATTTGCATATGTTAATAACGCGCACGAGTGAGCAGGGTCAGGCCAAGCCCCCGAGCGCTCCGGCAAAATAAAGCAGGGCTGAACCTGCGGCGAGGTGAACAGGAAGCCGGCAATAGAGCCGCTCGATTTGAACCAGTGTTTGCGAGCGGCCAGCGAGTTGGAGATGGGGCAGGACTTATGGCAGGACCTGGACGATGCTCAGGCTTGGGCTGATAAGTGACGGGTAACATTCGCGCCACACAAGTGCCAGGCAATGACCATCTCCAACAAACGAGAGTCTAACTACCTCCCCTTGGCATTCAACGGCATTACCATCGCCGAATCCCCCCCACCATCAACACCCTGGAGGTCAGCATTGACCAGAAACTTAACTGGACCAGCCACATAAATACTATGGCAACAAGAGCAGGTCAGAGGCTAGTGTAGCGCTGTTAATAAGGGATGAGATCGGTACAGTAGAGATAAAAGATCTTGGCTTGGCAGATCCTGATGTAGAATTGGAATCAGTTTGGGTGGAGCTAAGAAACAGCAAAGGGTGGAAAACATTGGTGGGAGTTGTGTATAGGCCACCAAACAGTAGTGGTAATGTAGGGCACAGTATCAATCAAGAGATTAGAAGTGCATGTAACAAGGGCAATACGGTAATCATGGGGGACTTTAATCTACATATTGACTGGGCAAATCAAATTACCACTAATGGTGTGGAGGACGAATTATTGGAATGCATGCGAGATGGTTTCCTGGATCAGTATGTGGAGGAACCAACCAGGGAACAGGCTATTCTGGATCTGGTACTGTGTAATGAGAAAGGGCTAATCAATAATCTTGTCGTAAAGGGGCCTTTAGTGACAAGTGACCATAATATGATTGAATTTTACATTAAGTTTGAGAGTGATGTGGTCCAATCTGAAACTAAGGTCTTCAATCTAAACAGAGGAAACTACAAGGGTATGAGGGACAAGTTGGCCACGGTAGATTGGGAGACTACACTAAAAGGTATGAAGGTGGACATACAATGGCTAACATTCAAGGAAATAATGCATAATTTGCAACAAACATATATACTTCTAGGGCATAAAAACCCAAAAGGAAAAGTAATCCAACCATGGCTAACAAAAGAAATTAAAGCTAGTATTAAGTCAAAGGAGGAAGCTTATAAAGTTGCCAGAAAAAGTGGTCAGCCTGAGGATTGGGATCTTTTTAGAAATCAGCAAAGGGGGACCAAGAAATTGATAAAGAAAGGGAAAATGGAATATGAGCACAAACTAGCGAAAAATATAAAAACAGATTGTAAAAGCTTCTATAGGTATATGAAAAGAAAAAGACTGGCGAAGGTAAATGTAGGTCCTTTACAGTCAGAGACGGGAGAATTTATAATGGGGAATGAGGAAATGGCTGAGAAATTAAATAAATACTTTGTTTCTGTCTTCACGGAGGAAGACACAAAAAACCTCCCAGAAATATGAGAAAACCAAGGGTGTGACGAGAATGAGGAACTTAAAGAAATTATTATTAGTAAAAAAACAGTACTAGCAAAATTAATGGGATTAAAAGTCGATAAATCCAAGGACCGGATGACCTACATCCTAAGGTTTTGAAAGAGGTGATCATTAGGATAGTGGACGCATTGGTTGTCATCTTCCAAAATTGTATAGATTCTGGAATGGTTTCTGCAGATTGGAGGATAGCAAATGTAACCCCGCTATTTAAGAAAGGAGGGAGAGAGAAAACGGGGAACTACAGACCTGTTAGCCTCACATCAGTAGTTGGGAAAATGCTGGAATCTATTATAAAGGGTGCAATAACTGGGCACTTAGAAACTAATAGTAAGATTGGGCAGAGTCAACATGGATTTATGAAAGGGAAATCCTGTTTAACAAACCTATTGGAGTTCTTTGAGGATGTAACTAGTGGAGTAGACAAAGGGAAACTGGTAGATGTGGTGTATCTGGATTTTCAGAAGGCCTTCGATAAGGTCCCACACAAGAGGTTGGTGAACAAAATTAGGGCACATGGAATTGGGGGTAATATACTAGCATGGATTGAGAATTGGTTAACAGACAGAAAACAAAGAGTAGGGATAAACGGGTCTTTTTCAGGATGGCAGGCTGTGACTAGTGGGGTACCGCAAGGATCGGTCCTTGGGCACCAGCTATTCACAATCTATATCAATGATTTGGATGAGGGGACTAAATGTAACATTTCCAAATTTGCTGATGATACATAGTGAGGTGGCAGTGTCAGTTGCGAAGAGGATGTGAAGAGGCTTCAAGGGGATCTCGACAGGCTCAGTGAGTGGGCGAGAACATGGCAGATGGAATATAATGTGGATAAATGTGAAGTTATCCACTTTGGTAGAAAAAACAGAAAGGCAGAGTATTTCCTAAATGGTGAAAGATTGGGGAATGCAGATGCTCAAAGGGACCTGGGTGTCCTTGTACATGAGTCACTGAAAGTGAATGTGCAGGTGCAGCAAGCCATTAGGAAGGCAAATGGTATGCTGGCCTTCATTACAAGAGGATTTGAGTACAGGAGTAAAGAAGTCTTACTCCAATTATATAGGGCCTTGGTGAGACCACACCTGGAGTACTGTGTACAATTTTGGTCTCCTTACCTAAGGAAGGATATACTTGCCATAGAGGGAGTGCAACGAAGGTTCACGAGATTGATTCCTGGGATGGCGGGTCTGTCGTATGAGAAGAGATTGAGTAAACTAGGCCTGTATTCTCTTGAATTCAGAAGAATGAGAGGGGATCTCATTGAAGCATACAAAATTGTTACAGGGCTTGATAGGATGTATGCTGGGAGAATGTTTCCCTTGGCTGGGGAGTCTAGAACCAGGGGCCACAGCCTCAAGATAAAGTGTAGGCCATTCAGGACTGAGATGAGAAGAAATTTCTTCACACAGAGGGTGGTGAATCTTTGGAATTATCTACCCCAGAGGGCTGTGGAGGCTCAGTCATTGGGTATATTCAAAACAGAAGTCGATAGATTTCTGACTAGTAAGGGCATCAAGGGATATGGCGATAGGGCCGGTGAATGGAGTTGAGGCAGAAGATCAGCCCTGATCTCATTGAATGGCGGAGCAGGCTCGAAGGGCGGAATGGCCTACTCCTGTTCCTATTTCCTATGTTCTTATGTTCTTATGTATTCTGCGGTGAGTGTCTCACTTCCTGACTCCCCAAAGCCTTTCCACCATCTGCAAGGCGCAAGTCAGGAGTGTGATGGGATACTCTCCACTTGCCTGGATGAGTGCAGCTCCAATAACTCTCAAGAAACGCGACACCATCCAAGACAAAGCAGCCTGCTTGATTGGCACCCCATCCACCACCTTAAACATTCACTACCTCCACCACCGGCATACCGTGGCTGCAGTGTCTACAATCTACAAGATGCACTGCAGCAACTCGCCAAGGCTTCTTCGGCAGCACCACCCAAACCCGCGATCTCTACCACCTAGAAGGATAAGGGCAGCGACGCATGGGAACACCATCACCTGCATGTTCCCCTCCAAGTCACACACCATCCTGAGTTAGAAGTATATCGCCGTTCCTTCATCGTCGCTGGGTCAAAATGCTGGAACCCCCTCCCTAACAGCACTGTGGGAGTACCTTCACCACATGGACTGCAGCGGTTCAAGATGGCGGTTCACCACCACCTTCTCAAGGGCAACTAGGGATGGGCAATAAATGCTGGCATTGCCAGCGACACCCACATCCCATAAACAAATAAAAAAAAACTCACAGCAAACAGAGTCTATTTACTCAGCACAGTCTGCTTCAACAACAAACAGTCTACAGAGTCTATTTAAAAAGAGTCCCTACAAATTACAGTAAAACAGAACTCATGACCGAAACTAAAGCAACGTTAACCCGATAAAAGACAGGATTATTTCTCAAGCAAAAATGCAGCGAATGGAGGATAGTTAGATAATGCAAATTATATGTATAAAATCAATCCTAGTCACTTAATAGCAGTGTGGCCTCCAGGCGAGATAGCCGAGGGAATTACCTGATCATCCCCACCCGGGCCCGGAATAGTGGGGCCCCTACATGCGGCCAATACGATCTGCTCAGTTTCCACAAGGCGGAAGGAGTTAAAACTCCCCCTCTATCGTTTCATTTTTCAATGTGACTAAAGCGAGTCAGAGAAACCAACTTGGGCAGTTTCATAAAAATTCTCTGCGTAAATCTTGCAAGACAATCCGCATGCTAGTTATGTTGCCTCACAGCTTTGTGGAATTGAAACCAGCCACGCCTCAATACAACATCCTCTTCATACTTGCGACATTTATTATTTTCGGGCCTTGCAGCTGAATAGGCCCATTGCTCATCGGGGTTGACCACATCCTCCCATTGTTCGTATTGGAATCAATTTAGCATTCATTCCACTTCAAAGGGGAGTTTATAAGCAGGAGCTAGATAAATCAATCTAAGATGGTCACCAAGAAATCCAATAGGGAATTCAGAAGAAACTTCTTTACCCAGAGAGTGGCGAGAATGTGGAACTCGCTACCACAGGGAATGGTTGAAGCGAATAGTATAGATGCATTTAAGCGGAGGCTAGGGAACATATGAGGGAGAAGGGAATAGAGGATTATGCTGATAGATTTAGAGGAGGAAAGACAGGAGGAGGCTCGAGTAGAGCATAAACACCGGCATGGACTGGTTGGGCTGAATGGCCTGTTTCTGTGCCGTATATCTGATGTAATCCTATGTAAAGCACATGAAAAGAAAGAAAGACTTGCATTTCTATAGCACCTTTCACGACCTCAGGATGTCCCAAAGTGCTTTACAGCCAATGAAGTACTTTTTGAAGTGCAGTCACTGTTGTAATGTGGGAAACGCAGCAGCCAATTTGCACACAGCAAGCTCCCACAAACAGCAATGTGATAATGATCAGATAATCTGTTTGAGTGATGTTGATTGAGGGACAAATATTGGCCAAGACACCGGGGATGACTCCCCTGCTCTTCTTCCAAATAGTGTCCATGGGATCTTTTACGTCCACCCGAGAGGGCAGAGGGGGCCTCGGTTTAACGTCTCATCCGAAAGACGGCACCTCCAACAGTGCAGCACTCCCTCAGCACAGCACTGGAGTGTCAGCCTAGATTTTCGTGCTCAAATTTCTGGAGTGGGACTTGAACCCACAACCTTCTGACTGAGTGCTACCCACCGAGCCACAGCTGACAGAACTGACATGAGGGAGAAAGGAACAGAAGGATATGTTGATGGGCTTAGATGAAGTAGGGTGGGAGGAGGCTCGTGTGGAGCATAAACGCCGGCACGGACCAGTTGGGCCGAATGGCCTGTTTCTGTGCTGTCAATACTATGCAATACTATATAACCCTAAAAATTTGCCATTTGTATGTAAATTGGGAGTGAACAGCACAGTGTGAGTCTTGGCTCAGTGGTAGCACTGTTGCTTCCAAGTCAGTTGGTCATAGTTTCAAGACCCAGTCCAGGGTATGAGTCCATTATCCAGGCTGCCACTTTCGTGCATTCGTGCATTTTTGGAGGTGCAACCTTTCGAATGAAGTGTTGAACCAAGGCTTCATCTGCCCTCTCAGGTGGACAGGGCACTAACTGAAGAAAACAGGGAAGCTCTCCTGGCACTTTTCCCCTCAACCAATGCCGTCCAGATGAACTTGTCAGTGATCTCATTGTTGTTTGCGGGATCTTGCTATGCGCAAATCGGCTGCCACTTTGCTTACGAACCCCCAAGGTGACTGTGAAGTGATTTCATTGGCTGTACAGTGCTGTGGGACATCCTGAGGATGTGAAAGCTGCTCGGTCAATGCCAGTTCTTACCTTCTTTACTGTTGTTTTGGGTTATCCTGCTTTTTCTACTCTAGATTTCTTTTTGGCTTCGATGTCAGATTACTACGGGGCTACGTCCCAGGGACTGCTTTCTCGCCCGTATATCTAGGTAACTTTGCAGTGTGGTAAGGAATCAGCCACGGTTTAGTTACCCTCCCCTCTGAGTCAGAAGGTCATGGGTTCAAGTCCCACTCCACGAGACCTGAGCGCAAAAATCTAGGCTGACACTCCCAGTGCAGTGCTGAGGGAGTGCTGCACTGTCGGAGGTGCCGTCTTTCGGATGAGACGTTAAACCGAGGCCCCGTCTGCCCTCTCAGGTGGATGTAACAGATCCCACGGCACGATTTCGAAGAAGAGCAGGGGAGTTAACCCCGGTGTCCTGGGGCCAATATTTATCCCTCAACCAACATCACTAAAAGCAGATGATCTGGTCATTATCACATTGCTGTTTGTGGGAGCTTGCTGCGCGCAAATTGGCTGCCTGCGTTTCCCACATTACAGCAGTGACTGTACTTCAAAAGTACTTCATTGGCTGTAAAGCGCTTTGGGACATCCTGAGGTCGTGAAATGCGCGATAGAAATGCAAGTCTTTCTTTCTTTCATGCAGAGAACTCAGCAAAAGAACTGGGTTTGTGGCAAAAGAACGAGAGGGGAATTCATGAAAAAAAATTTCATGCCGCGAGTTGTTGTGATCTGGAACGCGCTGCCTGAAAGGGCGGTGGAAGCAGATTCAACAGTAACTTTCAAAAAGGGAATTGGATAAATATTTGAAAAGGAAAAATTTGCAGGACTATGGGGAAAGAGCAGGGGGGAGTGCGGCTAATTGGGGAGCTCGTTCAAAGAGCCGGCAACACAACAACAACTTGTATTTATATAGCGCCTTTAATGTAATCAAACCTCCCAAGGCGCTTCACAGGAGCGATTATGTCAAAAGAAAATTGATACCGAACCATATATAAGGAGATATCAGGACAGGTGACCAAAAGCTTGGTCAAAGAGGTGGGTTTTAAGGAGAATTTTAAAGGAGGGGAGAGAGGCGGAGAGGTTTAGGGAGGGAATTCCAGAGCTCAGGAACCGAGGCAGCTGAAGGCACGGCCGCCAGTGGTGGAGCGATGGAAATCGGGGGATGCTCAAGAGGCCAGAATTGGTGGAGCGCAGAGGTCTAAGTGGGGGGGGGGGGTTATAGGGCTGGAGGAGATTACAGAGATAGGGAGGGAGGGTGAGGCCAGGGAGGGATTTGAAATCAAGGATGAAAATGTCAAAATCGAGGCGCTGCTTAACTGGGAGCCAATGTCGGTCGGTGAGCACAGGGGTGATGGGCGAACAGGACTTGGCACACAGGCGGCAGAGTTTTGGTTGACCTCAAGTTTATGGAGGGTAGGACGTGGGAGGCCGGCCAGGAGTGCATTGGAATAGTCAAGTCTCGAGGCCTCCTTCTGTGCTGTATCAATCTATGGTTCTAATTCCTATAATTTGACCTGTATTCTTCAGCGTGAGAAAGTAAGAAACCTCCATTACTGTGAAACTATCCCAGGGTTCATAGTGAAAGTGAACGGTCTCCAATTAAAAAGAGGCCTGGATTTTACTTTGAAACCACTCATTTTTGGGTGCGTGCGGGGGGGTGGGGGGGGGGGGCCGAATTTGAGGCAGTGAACAGAGTGAAACGGATTCTTAGAGTCTATTGTCTCAAATCTACCACAAAATATCTGCAACTGAATTATGCTCCCAAAAAAATACTCCAGTCCCCTTTAAAACCCATCAGGAACCTGAAGTTTTTTTATTCGATCGTGGGATGTGGGCGTCGCTGGCAAAGCCAGCATTTATTGCCCATCCCTAATTGCCCTTCAGAAGGTGGTGGTGAGCCGCCTTCTTGAACCGCTGCAGTCCGTGTGGTGAAGGTGCTCCCACAGTGCTGTCAGGGAGGGAGTTCCAGGATTTTGACCCATCGACGATGAAGGAATGGCGATATATTTCCAAGTCGGGATGGTGTGTGACTTGGAAGGGAACTTGGAGGTGGTGGTGTTCCCATGCGCCTGCTGCCCTTGTCCTTCTAGGCGGTAGAGGTCGCGGGTTTGGGAGGTGCTGCCGAAGAAGCCTTGGCGAGTTGCTGCAGTGCATCTTGTAGATGGTACACACTGCTTCTTATCAATGGGGTCGAGGGGGCATGGCTAACCTCTCCGACCCAAATAATTATTGCCACTAGATGTAACGCTGTAGGAACTGCAGAATGATATCCCTACAACAACAACAACTTGCATTTATATAGCGCCTTTAACATAGTGAAACGTCCCAAGGCGCTTCACAGGAGCGTTTATCAAATAAAATCTGACACCGAGACACATAAGGAAACATTGGCACAGATTCTGTGCAATAGCTGAACATTATTGATAAGCAATGTAGAACCGCTTCTTAAAAAATTGCACTTTAATTACTGGGTGAATCACCTGATGATTTTCCCTCTGGCTTGAGGGGGGAAGTACCTAACCTTTGGACATTGCCTCCGCTGAAAGTCTGGCCAAGAATAGTTGCTTTATTTGAACAATGCAAAACCAAAAATGAAATGTTGACACAACAGAATGCTTACTCATCAGCACTTGCACTGTGCAAGCAGCAGAGGAACGTAGGAACAGGACGAGGCCATTCAGCCCCTCAAGCCTCTTGCGCCATTCAATGAGATTGTGGCTGACCTGTATCTGTGTTCCAGCAGGTTATGCTTTCAAACTGCTGGGCATCAGTAGCTTGAGAAACATTTTTTGCACAGTTCTCTCATCAGTAAGGCTTCTTTGCAGTGATGGTGATCGATTAAAAGAAAGGAAGACTTGCATTTCTCCAGCGCCTTTCACGACCTCAGGACGTCCCAAAGCGCTTTACAGCCAATGAAGTACATTTTGAAGAGCAGTCACTGTTGTAATGTGGGAAACGCGGCAGCCAATTTGTGCGCAGCAAGCTCCCAATAATGACCAGATAATCTGTTTTTAGTGATGTTGATTGAGGGGTAAATATTGGCCAGGACACCGGGGAGAACTCCCCTACTCTTCTTTGATATCGTGCCGTGGGATCTTTTACGTCCACCTGAGAGAGCAAGCGTTGGTTCAACGTCTCATCTGAAAGACGCCACCTCTGACAGTGCAGCGCTCCCTCAGCACTGCACTGGGAATGTCAGCCTAGATTTTTTTTTGCGCTCAAGTCTCTGGAGTGGGATTGAACCCACGACCTTCATGACTCCGAGGTGCAAACAGGTGTTGCTGTTGTAAAGCAGATTCACAAAAGGCCTGCAGCTAAGGGTGCGTCAACTTGGTTCAGTTGGTAGCACATTTAAGTCAGAAAGTTGCTGGTTCAGATCCCAGTGCACACAAAGCAGGCTGATACACTAGTGCACTACTGAGGGATCCCTGTCGTTCCGATGAGATATCTGACTGCTGTTAAAATCCCATGGCTCTATCTGAAGAATAGGGAACTTCACCAGTGTTCTGATCATACTCCCATCTCAACCAAAACATCCATAAATTTGTTCTTTCACTCATTTCTCATTGTGGCATCTTGTGCAGTAAATGTTTCTGAGAGATCAAATAAAGCACTATAAAAATGTCCATTGAGCACATTTAAAATCTCCATCTTTTGACTAATAAGAAAGAAAGACTTGCCTTTCTATAGCGCCTTTCACAACCTCAGGCCGTCTCAAAGCACTTTACAGCCAATGAAGTACTTTTTGAAGTGTAGTCACTGTTGTAATGTGGGAAACGCGGCAGCCAATTTGCGCACAGCAAGCTCCCACAAACAGCAATGTGATAATGACCAGATCATCATTTTTTTTTTTAGTGATGTTGATTGAGGGATAAATATTGGCCCAGGACACCGGGGAGAACTCCCCTGCTCTTCTTTGAAACAGTGGCCACGGTATCTCTTGCGTCCACCTGAGGGGGCAGACGGGGCCCGCAGTTTAAACGTCTCATCCGAAAGACGGCACCTCCGACAGTGTGGCACCCCCTCAGTACTGCACTGGAGTGTCAGTCTAGATTTTTTTTTGCTCAAGTCTCTGGAGTGGGTCTTGAACCCACAACCTTCATCATTAGGGCAACACGGTGGCATAGTGGTTAGCACTGTTGCCTCACAGCGCCAGGGACCCGGGTTCGAATCTGACCTCGGGTGACTGTCTGTGTGGAGTTTGCACATTCTCCCCGTGTCTGCGTGGGTTTCCTCCGGGTGCTCCGGTTTCCTCCCACAGTCCAAAGATGTGCAGGTTAGGTTGATTTGGCTAGGATAAATTGTGTTAGGGGGATTAAATACATGGGGTTACGGGGATAGGGTGGGATATGTGTCGGTGCAGGCTCGATGGGCCGAAATGGCCTCTATCTGCACTGTGGGGATTCTGTGAACTCAGAAGCGAGAGTGCTGCCCACTGAACCACTGGCTGACACAATAAGGAAAGACGTCAGTCTGCTGGAGAAAATCCATCCCCTATGAAGTTAGCTATTCTGGAGAAAAATCATATCCTTTTCATATAGGGTGGTATTTATGTAGTTGTGTTTGCTTGAGAGAGTGTGCAATTATAGTCAGCTGTCAGTTGAAATCAATTTCTATCTTGAAGAAATGTTCTCACAATAAGAAGACTGGGGTTGTTTTGCAAATCAAAATCAGCTTTCAGTTCAAAGAATTGCAACATAAATAGTTTCCTCATAAGGACTGGAATGTTAATCATAGAATCATACAGCACAGAAGGAGGCCATTCGGCCCATCGTGCCTGTGCCGGCTCTTTGAAAGAGCTCTCCCATTAGTCCCACTCCCCACCCCTGTTCTTTCCTCACAGCCCTGCAAAACTTTTGCTTTTTAAGTAGGGATCTAATACCCTATTGAAATATACTATTGACTCTGCTTCCACCTCCCTTTCAGGCAGCGCATTCCAGATTGTAACAACTCGTGCTTAAAATAATTTCTCCTCGTCTCCCCCCTGCCCCTGCTTTTTTACTTATTACCTTAAATCGGTGTCCTTTGGTTACTGACCCTCCTGCCAGTGACAAGTTTCACCCTATTTACTCTCAAAATCCCTGATTATTTCGAACACCTCGATTAAATCTCCCCTTAACCTTCTCTGCTCTGAGGAGAACAATCCCGGCTTCTCCAGTCTCTCCACATAACTGAAGTCCCTCATCCCTGGAACCATTCTAGTAAATCTCCTCCGCACCCTCTCCAAGGCCTTGACGTCCTTCCTAAAGAGCGGTGCCCAGAATTGAACACTTATGGGGGCGATTTTGCCAATGGGGGCGCGTTGGAGGCGGGACTGCTGCTTGTCGGGTCATTGTCCCGCCTCCATCGACTTGTGGCCAACCCACGCTATTTTCCCTTGATTGACCTTGTTAAGCCTGTCCAGCGGGCTTAGCAGGCCAATTAAGGGGAAGCCAGTTACAGAGAACGTCAGCGTATGACGTTTCATTTGTCAAAAATTTTTGACAGATGAATTGTCATCGTTTGACAGCTCTGTGAAGCTGTTAAACACTGACATTCTCTGTTGTTTGATGAGTCCTTGTATTCAAGACTCATCAAACCTCTTTCTTTAGCAGAAATTAGATGGTTGTTGCATCGGAGAATACAGCAGCCATCTGTCATCTCTGCCGGTGAGATGCGAGACTCTCCACATCCCCAACTGTTGAAGCCTGCAGGAAGAAACAAAGGTAAGTAAACATTTTCTATCACTTTCCACTTAGCTCACATACTCACCTCTCCACACTTGCACCCATCACTTACCTCCACAGCGCACTTTTGCACCCCTCCGACCCCCACAGACCCACTGCTCGCCTCGGTGACCCTGGCGGGGTTTCCCGACGTCAGGAAGCCCGCGCCTCTGTTGGAAAAATGGGGATAACCCTCTTAACTACCTGGTAACTTACCTGTTATCAGGCAGTTAAGTGGCTGTAATCCCCTTCCCGCCTCCAGGAGACGGGACCCGGCGCGGGTCGGCTACCCGCCTCCTGGGAAGATGGCATGGAGGCGGGTTGAGGGCGGGATGGGTACCTGCCCCCAGATTCTGCCATTTTCCCAGCAGTCCCGCCTCCATACCCGCCTCCCCAGGGCTGGCAAGATCGCGCCCTATACTCCAGCTGGGGCTGAACCAGTGATTTATGAAGGTTTAGCATAACTTCCTTGCTAAATATTTAAGACACAGGTGTTCTTTCCTCCCCTCTCCCCCCTCTCCCTGCCCCACACTTGCTTAAAATCTGTTACGCCTCCAACTTTTTCCAGTTCTGACGAAGGGTCTTCGACCTGAAACGTTGACTCTGTTTCTCTCTCTCCACAGATGCTGCCTGACCTGCTGAGTGTTTCCAGCATTTTCTGTTGATATTTTTGATAATTGGACATCTCCAGTTTGCTCAATTTGAAAAACAAAACAAAATATAAGTTAAATTTAAAATTAAAATTTAATTCAATTAAATTTAAGATGTTCCACGCACGGGTGTTTTTTTTTTGCCACCCTGAAAAATGTAACGTGGTCTCCTCAGATCAGACCAAACAGCTAAAATAATACTGGAAGAGCAAATTAAAATAGAAGCCTGACACCGAACTTGTTGCAAGAAGACAGTTCAAGCAATTTGGAAATGAACCTGGGCTAAAAATGGAAAATGCTGGAAATACTCAGCAGGTCAGGCAGCATCTGTGGAGAGAGAAACAGAGTTAACGTTTCAGGTCGATGACCTTTCGTCAGTTGGTAATTCATCTCAGCAGAGCATTTAGAATCATAGAATCTTACCACACAGCAGGAGGCCATTCGGCCTGTCGTGCCTGTGCCAACTCTTTGATCCCTGGGATGAGGAGAGATTGAGTAGATTGGGCCTATACTCTCTGGAGTTTAGAAGAATGAGAGGTGATCTCATTGAAACATATAAGATTTTGAGGGGGACTGACAGGATAGATGCTGAGAGGCTGTTTCCCCCTGGCTGGAGAGTCTAGAACCTGGGGGCATAGTCTCAGGATAAGGGGTGGCCATTTAGGACTGAGATGAGGAGGAATTTCTTCACTCAGAGGGTTGTGAATCTTTGGAATTCTCTGTCCCAGAGGGCTGTGGAGGCTGAATCCTTGATTATATTCAAGACTGAGATCGACTAAATGTGACATTTCCAAATTTGCTGATGATACGAAGCTAGGTGGCAGTGTCAGTTGTGAAGAGGATGTGAAGAGGCTTCAAGGGGATCTCGACAGGCTCAGTGAGTGGGCGAGAACATGGCAGGTGGAATATAATGTGGATAAATGTGAAGTTATCCACTTTAGTAGAAAAAAATAGAAAGGCAGTGTATTTCCTAAATGGTGAAAGATTGGGGAATGCAGATGCTCAAAGGGACCTGGGTGTCCTTGTACATGAATCACTGAAAGTGAATGTGCAGGTGCAGCAAGCCATTAGGAAGGCAAATGGTATGCTGGCCTTCATTACAAGAGGATTTGAGTACAGGAGTAAAGAAGTCTTACTCCAATTATATAGGGCCTTGGTGAGACCACACCTGGAGTACTGTGTACAATTTTGGTCTCCTTACCTAAGGAAGGATATACTTGCCATAGAGGGAGTGCAACGAAGGTTCACGAGATTGATTCCTGGGATGGCGGGACTGTCGTATGAGAAGAGATTGAGTAAACTAGGCCTGTATTCTCTTGAATTCAGAAGAATGAGAGGGGATCTCATTGAAGCATACAACATTATTACAGGGCTTGATAGGATGGATGCTGGGAGAATGTTTCCCTTGGCTGGGGAGTCTAGAACCAGGGACCACAGCCTCAGGATAGAGGGTAGGCCATTCAGGACTGAGATGAGAAGAAATTTCTTCACACAGAGGGTGGTGAATCTTTGGAATTCTCTACCCCAGAGGGCTGTGGAGGCTCAGTCATTGGATATATTCAAAACAGAAGTCGATAGATTTCTGACGAGTAAGGGCTTCAAGGGATATGGCGATAGGGCCGGTGAATGGAGTTGAGGCAGAAGATCAGCCCTGATCTCATTGAATGGCGGAGCAGGCTCGAAGGGCCGAATGGCCTACTCCTGCTCCTATTTCTTATGTTCTGATGATAGATCTTTGGACTCTAGGGAATCAAGGGATATGGGGATCGGGCGGGAAAGTGGAGTTGAGGTCGAAGATCAGCCAGGATCTTATTGAATGGTGGAGCAGGCTCGAGGGCCGAATGGCCGACTCCTGCTCCTAATTCTTATGTTCTTATGTTCTTATGTTAGTCACGCATGCTGTCCTTGCTGATTCATTATGTTATGGCAACTGTTATTATGAACAAGACCCCCAGAAATGAGAGCGTTCCTTCCAAACACCAGATGCCAACTTGTTTACCATCCTGGCCTATTGTCCCACTGACTATCTCAAGACGGTCTTGGCTATTCTTGTTTCACAACGTGGCGACAAAAATAAGTGGACAGGCACTAATCACACATCCTGCACTTTCAGCAGAAGTTAAGTGGCATAGTCGGCTAAATTGTACCCTGACATATTATGCCCTAAAGCCTCCTGGGAATGAACAAGTTTAACCATTTAATTATTTTTAGTGACGGTACAAACCCACCGTAAAATGAAAGCAAAAATATCGTATGAGATTAAACCGAATCTTAACCCTATGTATACATGTACGCATGACGGAGGTCTCTGACAGCATGAGCAACTTCCAACACAATCTACATGTGCGGAGATGTCATGCGTTCCACAGAAAAGATGCAATCAGTCTTGGACTGACTTGGCAGAGGATGTTGTGCCAGTCTTTGCTTCTCTCAGGAATGCTCAGTCTGCTGCCATAGTGGCCTTGGAAGCCATGCCAGCTTCTCCTTGTTTAACGTAGGTGGTCACCTTGTCCAAATGGAGATTTCCATTGATAGGAGCATCAATGTCATCGGTGTCATTGGGGGGGGGGGCCTGCTCATACGTCGATCAGTGAGCAGGGTGACGTGGATGCATGATCAGAGGTAGGCTAGACCTTGCCGTGGATGTTATTTCACTTGATGACCACATAGTCAGTCCAGTCACCTCCCCCCCCCCACCCCCACTCCCTCCACCACCATAATTGAAATCAGGCAGATCCACATTGTCCCACAACCCTGCGGAAGGACAGCAACCTGGAACATGCCCTTCTCAGGGTCATACACACAGACATCAAGAGACATCTCGAGCCGAGACCATCAAATATCAGTTATCCCACATTCAATAAAAACTTTCAAAAGGGGAATCGGATAAATACTTGAAGGGGGAAAATGTGCAGGGCTGTGGGGAAAGAGCAGTGGGGAGTGAGACTAATTGGAGAGCTCTTTCAAAGAGCCGGCACAGGCACGATGGGCCGAATGGCCTCCTTCTGTGCTGTAAGATTCTATGATTCTATAATAGTGCACCATGGTCTTTGTGACTTTGATTAGGGCCATTTCAGTGCTGTGACACGAAGGAAAACTGGTTATGAGATTTAAACATGGGCCTCGATTTTCCCTACCTTTGAGCAAGAAAGATCGCTTCTGGTCTGGCCTAGGGTCTCGCTAGGGAGCCCCTTTGATCTGCAACTCTACCCTTGGCCTGTGCAGCTTGAGTTTCCCTGTGTCTATTCACGTGCGTGTTTTGGCTGCCACTTCTATTTCCGAATATCACCTTGTGTGGCTCGGGGTCAATTTCTTTTATTTGATGACGCTCCTTCGAAGCGCCTTGGGACGTTTTGCTACTTTAAAGCCGCTGTATAAAGTTGTTTTTGTTGAAGTGCCTACCCAAGTGGACTGCGAATAGCCCTATGGCGCGGTGTCATTGAACTTCCAAACGGCTATTCATTGAACCCAAAGCCGTGGGGGATTCAGGAAATGAATCAAAGGGTAGGAAACAACAAATACTTGTTAGAGGAGTTATTTCAGAGTGGGGGGGGGGGGGGGGGAGGGGAGGGCGGGGCGGGGGTGGTGGGTGGGTGGGTGGAGTGGGGGGGCATTGGGAACTACGAGACCACTACTGTTTCTAATTTACATCAATGACCTGAATTCAGAAACTCAATGGAAAAGTGGTCAAATTTGCAGATGATACCAAACTAGGAGGGGGAGTGGAATCGAAAGAGGCGGCTCAGATATAACAGAATAGTCGGGCAAGGTAGGTAAAGTGGGCAGAACAATGGCAGGTGAAATTCAATGCAGACAAAAGTAAAGAGCGACGCACAGGAAGGAAAAATAGATGGCACGCATGTTTCATGAATGGTGATGAATCAACTAAGGGAGAAGTTGAAAGAGTCTTCGTAGACTTGACCCTGCACATGTCCATCCAACACATGGCAGCAATCAACACAGCCAGTAGGATACACCTGTAAACGGGGTGTCTGACAAACTTCCACCGACGTTACGTCAGTAGAGCGGGAGAAGCCCCACGGAAATTCACGGCACCGATTGACTTTGGTGGAATGCTGTTGGATTATTTTGGGTTCAAGTCTCACTCCAGGGACTTGAGCGCATAAAGCTAGGCTGACATTCCCAGTGCGGTGCTGAGGGAGCGCGGCACTGTTGGAGGTGCCGTCTTAGGGATGAGACGACAAACCGAGGCCCCGTCTGCCCCCTCAGGTGGACGTAAAAGATCCCACGGCCACTATTTTGAAGAAGAGCAGGGGAGTTATCCCCGGTGTCCTGGGCCAATATTTATCCCTCAATCAACATCACTAAAAAACAGATTATCTGGTCATTATCACATTGCTGTTTGTGGGAGCTTACTGTGCACAAATTGGCTGCCGCGTTTCCCACATTACAACAATGACTACACTTCAAAAAGTACTTCATTGGTTGTAAAGCGCTTTGAGACGTCTGGTGGTCGTGAAAGGCGCTATAGAAATGCAAGTCTTTCTTTATATAAAGAAAATCTACCTGTTTATTTACTCTGTTTATCTTTACCCAGAGAGTGGTTAGAATGTGGAACTCACTACCACAAGGAGTAGTTGAGGTGAATAGGAATGATATATTTAGAGGGAAGCTGGATGAGTACATGAGGGAGAAAGGAATAGAAGGATATGTTGATGGGGTGAGATGAAGAGGGGTGGGAGGAGGCTCGTGTGGAGCAGAATCACCGGGATGGACCAGTTGGACCAAGTGGCCTGTTTCTGTGCTGTAGGTTCGATGTATTCCCTTGTGTTGACAGGTTGGCTCGAAGAAGGAAAAACTTTCGAGACATTGGGAGAGAAATTGAGTCGCGCCCCCTTTGGGGCGCTAACTTCGCTGGGGCACTACTTTTAGCGCCCTGGAAAAATTAGCGCCCCTGCTACTGGAAGCGCCCCGCCTCCCTCTTGGGGCACTGCGAGGGAATATCACGGCGCTACGTGTCGCGGTATTGCAGGCCTTCCTCCCCTTCTCAAAGCGCTTTACAGCCAATGAAGTACTTTTTGAAGTGGAGTCACTGTTGTGCCACCGGGGATCGGAGTGCCGGCAAAAGAGCCCGGCATTCAAGAGAAGTGCCGGGCTCATGGAGCGCAGCCGACATTCCGCGGGGGGGGCGGGTCAGGAGGCCGGGGATGGGAGCAGAGGCAGGTGCTGGCAGGCGGCCAGCAACAAAAATGGCCGCCCGGCACCTCGCCTTTTATTAGCGCCGCCCCGGCCGCAGGTAGACCCCCCCTGACCCCGTTGGACATAGTGTCCGGCGGTAAGTCAAGGGGCGCTACCGAAGATCGCAGCTGGGGCGCGAGCGGGGCTCTGCGCATGGCGATGACATCATCGCAGGCGGCGCAGCGCCGTGGAGCGCTAACGGTTAACGCCGCCGCTAACCTCCCGCTGAATTCTGCGGGAGGCGTTGGCGGCGCCGCGCCCGGGCGCGAGTTGCTTTGCGCCCCGTTAGCACCCTCTTAGGGCGCTAATGGGAGGCGCAAAGCAACCAAATTTTTCCCCCTTTGTCTGTTGTGTGAACATTGATTGTTCCAACAGTCTTTCAGTCTCTGTCCTAACTCTGGGTCTGAAATCAAAAGGCTGAAACCACAGTGGGAGTAAGATTCCCTTTGCCACTAAGGAATGTCAACAAATTCCTCACTAAACAATAGGGAACAGTCATATCTTACGCTACACTTCCAGAATGCAAACTCAAAATTAGTCTTTCATGCGGAGGCAGTGAGGGAGTCCCCCGCGCCCGCCTTGCCTACTAGGGTGTGCCAATATCTTCCTACCGCCAAACCAAACCATCTGGATTTATGATTCCCCTCCCCGCCTACTCCCAAGACGTTAAACAGAAGCACGTCAACAGTCAGTACATTGAGTACAAACCTGTCAGCTCATCACGAGCATGAAATAGCTCCAATGAACGGGAACGGTAGCAGAGCGGTTATGTTACTGGACTAGTTAATCCCAGCTAGGCCTGGACTAATGATCTATGGGGACATGAAACATGAGTTCAAATCCCACCACAGCAGCTGGGGAACTTAAATTCAGTTAATTAAATAAATCTGGAATTAAAAAGCTAGTATCAGTAATGGTGACCATGAAATTACCTGATTGTTGTAAAAACCCACCTGGTTCACTAATGTCCTTTAGGGAAGGAAATCTGCCATCCTTACCCAGTCTGGCCTATATGTGACTCCAGACCCACAGCAATGTGGTTGACTCTTAACTGCCCCTCTGAAATGGCCTAGCAGGACATTCAGTTGTCAAGGCGGTGGCTCACCACCACCACCTTCTCAAGGGCAATTAGGGATGGCCAATAAATGCTGGCCTTGCCAGGAACGAATAAAAAAAATGAGTACTCCTCACCTACGTGACTGCCAAGGATAATTCACCCATGACAAAACAAACAGAGCATTGAATGCTAATCTTACCACAGAAAATACATGGCCTTGGAGTTTATCTGATTGATACTGCGAGTGTGTTTAAAGTAAGGCCAAATTATGAGTATTTTGTTTTTATTGGCCCAAAAATTAGTGCCGCTACGCGAGAGTACGCACTGCGTACTCTCGCGTATTCTGTCTCCAATTGCCGGTTTTCTGCATGCACTGCGCATGCGCTGAAAACCGGCACTTGGTGAATGGAAAAGGGGGCGGTTCCTAGCTGAACCGCGTGCGCTCTACAGGCTGCGCGCACGCTGTGCACTTAGTGGTTTCAACGCGCAGGTAAGTACGGAAGATTTTACACATAAAAAAAGGAGGAGTAAGACTCACTTTTAACAAGGTAAGTAGTGAATTAAGTATTATTTTGAATTTTTTTTAACAGCTATATCTTTTTTAGAGACTTTAAAGACAGGTAAGTTTATTTTTATAACTTTTTAAAAGATTTAAAATTTTTTCAAAAATTTAATTTTTTATTTAAAATGGTTAATTTATTTAACTATACTTATTTTATTAATGTGATGGTTTTTTAAAAAATTTAATTGAGGTTTAGCTGTTCTTTTGGGGGGCTATAGTATTCATAGCTTTCACAGCACTTATGTGAAAGTTATGAATGGAAGATGGTGTGCTGCCATTGGCTCTAACTGAGTCACGTGATCCCACAGCTCGCATGAATTAACTACGCCGGTGGGATACACAAGCCCAGCACAGCTGCTGTCCAGAACATCAAGTTCGTGCGAGCTGGAACTGAAAAAGCCAGCGCGCAGTGAGAGATCGCGGGGAGGCCTTACCCTCGCACGAAGGCTTCCTCACGAATTTTTGGGCCATTGTGTTTCGATGCTCACTACAAATGCCCGCTTGTGGGGAGTTCAGAACTCGGGGCCTCCAACATAAGACAGTCACTAATAAATCCAATCGGGAATTCAGGAGAAACTTCTTCACCCAGAGAGTGGTGAGAATGTGGAACTCGCTACCACAGGGAGTGGTTGAGGCGAATAGCACAGATGCATTTAAGGGGAAGCTGGATAAACACATGAGGGAGAAAGGAATAGAAGGATACGGTGATGGGGTGAGATGAAGGAGGGTGGGAGGAGGCTCGTGTGGAGCATAAACACCGGCACGGACTGGTCGGGCCGAATGGACCGTTTCTGTGCTGTGAAATTCTATGTACTAAATAAATAGAAACAGATTTCATTTGGAGCCTTTATAACCTCCAGAGTGAGCAATTCTTCAGACCTTTAGTCTGCGCTAGATTTGAATTCCATTCTCAACAGATATTGAAAACAGACAGTTTTCTACATTTTCCCCAATGAGTTTTAATGGACCAGTTCAGGCGACTGTGGATCCACGGACTCGCTAGTGCCCTCTCTGCCGCCCACCCTCAGTTTCTCATCGAGATATCCTCACTCCTTTCCTCCCTCAGCCTCTGCACTGAGCGACTCCTCATCCTCGGTCATTTCAATCTTCATCTCAGCTCACCTTGTCGGCTCTCCTCCAAGTTCACTGGAGTTTAGAAGAATGAGAGGTGATCTCATTGAAATGTACAAAATTCTTACAGGGCTTGACAAGGTAGATGCAGAGAGGCTGTTTCCCCGTGGCTGGAGAGTCTAGAACTAGGGGGTCACAGTCTCAGGATAAGGGGTCGGCCACTTAGGACTGAGATGAGGAGGAATTTCTTCACTCAGAGGGTTGTGAATCTTTGAAATTCTCTGCCCCAGAGGGATGTGAATGCTGAGTCTTTGAGTATATTCAAGACTGAGATCGATAGATTTTTGAACTCTAGGGGAATTGAGGGATATGGGGATCGGGCGGGAAAGTGGAGTTGAGGTTGAAGATCAGCCATGATCTTATTGAATGGCGGAGCAGGTTCGAGGGGCCTGATGGCTGACTCCTGCTCCCAATTCTTTTGTTTCCTATTTTGCTGTCCTCCCTTAACCTTGCAAGCCCGACAGACTCAGGGGAGGTGACCGTCTAGTGTCGGAGATGGTTGATCCTGTACAGAGAGGGACTTCTGCCCACCGCGTGTTCTCATGACCCAGGCTGGGGTCAGGGCAATTTGCATAACGAGGCAGGTGCCAGCGCTACCGGGGCTCCTGCCTCAGAGGTTGGGGCAGAGTGTTGGAGGGGCACCATGTTGCAACGTGAAGAGGACCAACCGAAGATGCCATGTAGGTCTGCATCATGCAGGCACAATTACTGATAGGGCTGCATATAGCGGCACCACTATTCCTGGCCAGAATTCCCCCCATCAATCACGCCTGGAGTCCGCACTGCTGTAAGTGACTGGGATTGATTTTACACACATCATTTCTATTGTGTAACTAGCCTCCACTCACTGCATTTCACTGCAGACTGCAGCATTTGACACGTTGGACCCCCTGTGACCCCACCTCATTGTCTTAGCTGTATTTTGCTGTGTCTTTGATGTAATGCCTTCCTGACTGATTGTATCTCTGCCGAGGTGTGATGGAGGGCAGTCAGAAACACATTGTTCTCTGTCTATATATGCTTTGCTGATTTGTATTCCCTCACTTTACCTGACGAAGGAGCAGCGCTCCGAAAGCTCGAGATTTCAAATAAAACTGTTGGACTATAACCTGGTGTTGTGCGACTTCTCATTTTTGCATTTTAAAAAGAAAGAAAAGAAAGACTTCATATTCTATAGCGCCTTTCACGACCACTGGATGTCTCAAAGCGCTTTACAGCCAATGAAGCACTTTTGGAGTGTAGTCACTGTTGTAATGTGGGATTTTACCTGAGAGATCACCCTGCTTTTATTGAGAGACGTTGCTGTAATTTGGGTCATGAGGTATGTTTGCTGTAGTTTGTAGAGACTCTTTTTAAAAATAGACTCTGTAGACTGTTTTCTGCAAAGCACTGTTTAAATAGACTCTGTAGACCGTTTGCTGCAACGCGCTGTTTAAACAAACTCTGTTTTGTTGTAAAATGCTGGCAATAAATGCTGGCCTTGCCAGCAATGCCCAGATCCCATGAACAAATAAAAAAAAAGACGGTCATGCCATAAGTCCCACCCCGCCTCCAACTCATTGGCTGACCAAGTGGTGTCAATAGACATTCCATACTCTTAGGGCCTAGAAGCAAAAATGGCATGAATTCCAGCAGATGACGTCACCCCACCATGTTCTATCACTTCCAGTGAAGTCTGCATGGATGAGGTGCAGATACAAGATGTTGGGAGTGCACAGGAAACAAAAACAACAACAACTTGTATTTATATAGCGCCTTTAACATAGTAAAACGTCCCAAGGCGCTTCACAGGAGTATTTTAAGACAAAAAAAAGTGGGGGTGGGGGAGACCAAGCACAACTGGGTTCTTCTGGCTGATTCACAACCCTCTGAGTGAAGACGTTCCTCCTTGTCTCAGTCTTAAATGGCTGACCCCTGATCCTGAGACTATGCCCCCTAGTTCTGGACTCTCCAGCCATGGGAAACAATCTCTCAGCATCTATCATGTCAATCCCCCTCAGAATCTTACATGTTTCATTGAGATCTCCTCTCATTCTTCTAAATTTCAATGAGTATAGGCCTAATCTACCCAATCTCTACTCATAGGACAACCCTCTCACCCCAGGAATCAATCTAGTGAACCTTTGTTGCACCGCCTCCAAGGCAAGTATATCCTTCCTTAGATAAGGAGACCAAAACTGTGCACAGTACTCCAGGTGTGGTCTCACCAAAGCCCTGTACAATTGCAGCAAGACTTCCTTACTCTTGTACTCTAACCCCCTAGTAATAAAGGCCAACATGCCATTTGCCTTCCTAATTGCTTGCTGTACCTGCATGCTAACTCTCAGGGCTGGATTTTGTCTTGGGGTCGGGTTGGGGTCGTGTTACCCAGATTTCGTGTTGCCCCCCCCCCCGACTGCAGATTAATGTGGATGAATGATGCAATTTTCACTTAATTGGGCAATTGAGTTCCTGCATGTGGGAACCCATGAACTAATTAATGGTTTGAGTCTGAAAGTCGCCTCTGATGATGTCATCATTGCAGGTGAGAGACTGACTGCCTGGTCTCAGAGACTGAGAGAGAGAGAGAGACAGAGAGAGAGAGAGAGAGAGAGAGGGAGAGAGAGAGAGAGAGAGAGGGGAGAGAGGAGAGAGAGGAGAGAGAGGAGAGAGAGAGAGGAGAGAGAGAGAGGAGAGAGAGAGAGAGAGAGAGAGAGAGAGAGAGAGAGAGAGAGAGAGAGAGAGAGAGAGAGAGACAGAGAGAGAGAGAGAGAGAGAGACAGAGAGAGAGAGAGAGAGAGGGGGAGGAGAGAGAGAGAGAGGAGAGAGAGAGGAGAGAGAGAGAGAGACAGAGAGAGAGAGACAGAGACAGAGAGAGAGAGAGAGAGAGAGGAGAGAGACAGAGAGAGAGAGAGAGAGAGAGGAGAGAGAGAGGAGAGAGAGAGGAGAGAGAGAGGAGAGAGAGAGAGAGGAGAGAGAGGAGAGACAGAGAGAGAGAGAGAGAGAGAGAGAGGATTTTTTTTCCAACCAAGTCCTCCCAGGCAGTCAGAGGCGCCTTTCATACATAATACTACTACTACCTTCATCACATCTCCATTGTAATAGTTGACCTGCAGCTGATAGTCAGCTATCCACTTGTGCTCCCGCCAGGTTTCACTGGAGTGTTTCACATCAGGCGTACTTCACGTCGGAAAAGGGTTAAACTAGCTAAAACGTTTCAAAATGGCATTACAGAGCCAATTTAGGCCTTGTTAAGGGCTTTAATGGCCTCTCCCGCCTCTTGGAGGTGGGACGGAGTCGGGAACCCCGCGACCGATTTTGTCAAAATTGCGTGGAGGCGGGATGGGATCGGGAACCCCGACCCCGCAACTTTAACCCCCCACACGCCTCCAAACCCGACTCCACGGGTCATTGAAAATCCAGCCCTCTGTGTTTCCTGTATTAGGACACCTAAATCTCTCTGAACACCAACATTTAATAGTTTCTCACCATTTAAAAAATATTCTGTTTTTTTATTCTTCCTACCAAAGTGAATAACCTCACATTTCCCCACATTATGCTCCATCTGCCACCTTATTGCCCACTCACTTAACCTGTCTATATCCCTTTGCAGGCTCTTTGTGTCCTCCTTAATTTCCCACCTAGCTTTGTATCTTCATCAAACATGGATACATTGAAACCTGTCCCTTCAGCTAGGTCAGTAATATACATTGTAAATAGCTGAGGCCCAAGCACTGATCCTTGCGGCACCCCACTAGTTACAGCCTGCCAACCTGAAAATGACGCATTTATTCCTACTCTCTGTTTTCTGTCCGTTAACCAACCCTCTATCTATGTTACTATATTACCTCCAATCCCAAGAGCCCTTATCTTGTGTAATAACTTTTTATGTGGCACCTTATTGAATGCCTTTTGGAAATCCAAATATACTACATCCACTGGTTCCCCTTTAACTACCCTGCTAGTTATATCCTCAAAAAACTCTAATAAATTTGTCAAACACGATTTCCCTTTCATAAAACTATGTTGACTCTGCCTAATCATGTTATGATTTTCTAAGTGCTCTGTTAACACTTCTTTAATAATGGATTCCAGCATTTTCCTGATGACTGATGTCAGACTAACTGGCCTGTAGTTCCCTGTTTTCTCTCTCTCTCCTTTCATGAATAGCGAGGTTACATTTGTTACCTTCCAATCCATTGTGACCTTTCCAGAATCTAAGGAATTTTGGGAAATCACAACCAGCCACCTCTTTTAGAACCCTCGGATGTAGTCCATCAGGTCCAGGGGATTTGTTAGGTTTTAGTCCCATTAGTTTCTCAAGTACTTTTTCTCTACTGATATTAGTTACTTTAAGTTCCTCGCTCTCATTAGCCCCTTGGTTCCCCACTATTTTTGGTATACATTTTGTGTCTTCTACTGTGAAGACAGATACAAACTATTTATTTAAGGTCACTGCCATTTCCTTGTTCCCCAGTAGAATTTCACCTGTCTCAGCCTCTAAGGGCCCAAACACCTGCTTTTGCTACTCTCTTCCTTTTTACATACTTGTAGAAGCTCTTACAATCTGTTCTGATATTTCTTACTAATTTACTCTCATATTCCATTTTCTCCCTTTTTATCAATTTTATAGTCATCCTTTGCTGGTTTCTAAAGCTCCCCCAATCATCAGGCTTACTACTATTCTTCACAACATTATAAGCCTCTTCTTTTAATCTCATCTTCTTCTTAGGCAGTCCCTCGGAACCGAGGATGACTTGCTTCCACATTAAAAATGAGTTCTCAGGTGACTGATGAGTCCAATGCGAGACCTACAGTCTCTGTTACAGGTGGGGCAGACGGTGGTTGAAGGGGCCGGTGGGTGGGGTGCTTGGGTTGACGTGCGCTCCTTGCGCTGCCTGCACTTGGCTTCCGCTTGCTCCCGGCGAAGAGACTCGAGGTGTTCGGCGCCTTCCCGGATGCTTCTCCTCCACTTTGTGCGGTCTTGGGCCAGGGATTCCCAGGTGTCGGTGGGGATGTTACACTTTTTCAAGGAGGCTTTGAGGGTGTCCTTCAAGCGTTTCCTCTGCCCATCTGGGGCTCTATTGCCGTGCCGGAGCTCTGAGTAGAGCGCTTGTTTTGGGATTCTCGTGTCGGGCATGTGGACAATGTGACCTGTCCATCGGAGCTGATCGAGCGTGGTCAAAGCTTCGATGCTGGGGATGTTGGCCTGAGCAAGAACACTGACATTGGTGCGCCTATACTGCCAATAGATTTGCAGGATCTTGCGGAGGCAGCATTGGTGGTACCTCTCCAGTGCTTTGAGGTGCCTGCTGTACATGGTCCATGTCTCTGAGGCATACAGGAGGGTGGGTATCACTGCTGCTCTATAGACCATGAGCTTAGTGCCGGGTTTGAGGTCCTGGTC
The DNA here is from genome assembly GCA_030390025.1 of Squalus acanthias. Taxonomy (NCBI): domain Eukaryota; kingdom Metazoa; phylum Chordata; class Chondrichthyes; order Squaliformes; family Squalidae; genus Squalus; species Squalus acanthias. Next base: position 4,748,242 of record CM059432.1, on the reverse strand, counting down.
TTCAAACACCCTCTTCCTCAGGCGACCGAAGGCTACACTGGCACACTGAAGGCGGTGTTGGACTTCGTCGTCAACGTCCGCCCTTGTTGACAATAGGTTTCCGAGGTATGGAAAGTGGTCCACGTTGTCCAAGGCCTTGTCGTGGATTTTGATAATCGGGGGGCAGTACTGTGTGGCGGAGGCAGGTTGGTAGAGGACCTTTGTCTTTTAATCTAATACTATCCTTAATGTCTTTAATTAGCCATGGTGGATCACTTTTCCCGTGGAGTTTTTATTTCTCAATGGAATCTATATTCGTTGAGAATATTGGAATATTTCTTTAAATGTTTTCTACTGCTTATCTACCGTCATACCTTTTAATCTAGTTTCCCAATCTACCTTAGCCAACTCACCCCTCATACCTATGTAATTGGCTTTATTTAAGTTTAAGACTCTAGTTTTGGACTTAAGAATGTCACTCTCAAACTTAATGTGAAATTCTATCATATTATGATCACTCTTCCCAAGAGGATCCTTTACTATGAGATTACTAATGAACCCTGTCTCATTACACAAAACTGGATCTAAAATAGCCTATTCCCTGGTTGGTTCCATGACATATTGTTCTAGGAAACAGTCTCGAATGCATTCTATGAACTCATCCTCCAGACTACCTTTGCCTATATGGAGATTAAAGTCCTGTAGCCAGTCCTGCAGCAAGAATGCACTTAACTTAAAGTAAACCGACATCAAAGGGTTAAGCGGTTGTACTGTAAAGCCAGTTTTGTAAATTGACCAATCATAAGAAATTGACCAAGCTTCATATCCCAGCATGCCTCGAGGAACCAACTGAACTTTTAAATGAACTTTTAAAACAAGCTGTGAACGGAATGCAGGAGGAAATTATTCATACAGAGACACAGACACAATTGATTGACTTTATGAATATACGAACCAAGAAAGTAGCTGGAGTAATCAGACCACACAATGACATGTGTCTGTTTAAATTTAACTGACTGTCCGGTCCATTGAATTCCTGCGGTCAGGCTGTTAACAAGACTTACAAATCAACAGGACAGGTAACGACCCTGGTTCCACTGAGTCTGGATCGGTTCCCTCATCCTTTGGAGATGTTAATATCAAAATTGTTGCTGGAGTAAAACCCATTCGTCAACCTTTCAGAATGCTGATAAGCCCGGAACTTTTCCCCATCAAAACATCTTTGTGTGATAAAGGTTGAACATCGAACAGAATGAGGACATTTCCTTGTGTGATAATGGACTATTCACTGACCCAGGACGGGGAAGTGATCAAATCAAGCACTCTATAGATTATCACAAACAGACAAGATTAAGATGGTACAATCAAACGGGGGTGGGGTTGCGTCAATCAATTGTTACGGGTATGATCTTCACCACACGGACTGCGGTGGTTCAAGAAGGCGGCTCACCATCACCTTCTCGAGGGCTGGGCAATAAATGCTGGCCTTGCCAGCGACGCCCACATCCCATGAATGAATAAAAAAAAACCCCACCAGTGCGGACAATTGCGGGAAGAAGTGGATAGTGAACGGGAAGAAAATAGTCGAGTGTCTCAGGCGTGTAGTGACTTAAAGGCGGCGTTCCGGGTGCTGCGAGAGCAACACAAGGAACTCGAAACGTGTGCTGATCATTCAGCCTGCGAGGAAGAGATCGAACGGCCCCAGCTCAAACTACAGGGACAGAGAGATATAGTCTGTGCTGTGGCAGGGGCCGTGGAGGAAGGGAATGTGTTAGACACGTGGTGGAAGGAGGCAGACAAGGAAGTTGTGGAAGGTGAAAAGAAAGGTGGCGGTCTGCACAGAGTGGGATTAAACTGAGTGGACTTGAACAGAGTGTTTCAGTTGGGAATTTGGAAAGAGTGGGAATTTCTGGTAAGAGGGGGAAGGAGTTGTTGCTTTTTGCCTACACTATTTGTAGTGCTTTGTGTTACAGGTAGATATTTAATTGATCTAGATTAAGTAAGTAGTCAGGAGACTACACTGTAAACTAAGTTACCTAATTACAAATTTAATTAAATAAATCAATGTCATATAGGGATGGCAGTGCAGGTGGTGTGCCGCAACTGCAGCATGTGGGAGTTTGTGGAGAGCATTGTGATCCCGGACAACCACGTTTGCAGTAATTGTCTGCATCTTGAGGAACTTCAGCTCAGAGTTTTTGAGCTGGAGTCTGAGGTGCAGATATTGCAGGGCATCAGGGATGGGGAGAGTTACCTGGACACTTTGATCCAGGAGGCAGTCACACCCCTTAGGTTAGGTAGTGGTACAGGTCTGGTTAGTGGTCAGGGACAGGAGGGTGTGACTTCAACTCAGGCAGGAAAGGGGACCCCAGGTGCAGTGCTGGAGGAACCTCAGCCTTTGCCCTTGTCCAACAGGTCTGAGGGTCTTGCTGCCTGTGTGAATGAGGGAAAAGCCTGCAGGATGGATGAGCAAGCTGACCATGGTGCAGGAGGGCATTCAAGTGGGGGGAGTGAAAGGGAATGTAGTTGTGGTAGGGGACAGTATAGTCAGGGGGATAGATACTGAGGGAGTTTGAGGAGCTAGGATCCAAATGAAAAAGCAGAACCTCAAAGGTAATAATCTCTGGATTGTTACCTGAGCCACGCGCAAATTAACATAGGGACAAACAGATTAGAGGTTTCAATGCGTGGCTCAAAGAATGGTGTGGGAGGAAGGGGTTTCGGTTCATGGGGCACTGGCACCAGTACTGCGGAAAGAGGGAGCTGTTCCATTGGGATGGGTCCCAGTTAAACCAGGCTGGGACCAGTGTTTGGTGAACTGAATAGCTACGGCAGTGGACAGGGCTTTAAACTAATGAAGGGGGGGTGGGAGAATTCAGGAAAGAGTAAATTTAAAAACAGCGAGAGAAATGTCAAGGCTCAAGAGCAGAGCAGAGTTTTGGGTAAAAATAATCAGAGTGGGTCAGGAAGGGGCAGAGATAGTAACAAAGGTAAAAAGGCATCAGTGACTAAGGTGACATCAGGGAAAAAGAGAAATAAGTCAAAGCTAAAGGCACAATATCTGAATGCGCGAAGCATTCGCAACAAAATAGATGAATTAATAGTGCAGATAGAAATTAACAGGTTTGATTTAATAGCCATAACGGAGATGTGGTTGCAAAGTGGCCAAGGTTGGGAATTAAATATTCCAGGATACATAACTTTTAGAAGGGATAGGCAAAATGGAAAAGGAGGAGGGGTAGCCCTGATAATAAAGGATGGGATAAAGACAGTAGAGAGAAAGGATCTTAGCTCTGAAAATCAAGAAGTAGAATCAGTTTGGGTGGAGCTAAGAAACAGCAAGGGGCAGAAAACATTGTGGGAGTTGTTTATCGGCCCCCAAACAGTAGTTGAATGTAGGGCAGAGTATAAATCAGGAAATTAGAGGCGCATGTAACAAGGGTAATACAATAATCATGGGGGACTTTAATCTACTATATAAACTGGGCAAACCAAATTTGCAGTAATAGTGTGGCGGACAAATTCATGGAAAGTATGCAAGATAATTTCTAGATCAGTATGTTGAGGAACTAACGAGGGAACTGGCTATTTTAGATCTAGTATTGTTCAACGAAAAAGGGTTAATTAATAACCTTGTAGTAAAGAGGCCTTTAGGGAAGAGTGACCATAATATGATAGAATTTTATATTGAGTTTGAAAGTGACTTAGTTAAATCCGAAACTAGGGTCTTAAATCTAAACAAAGCAAACTACATAGGTATGAGGGGCGAGTTGGCTAAGGGAGATTGTGAAACTACATTAAAAGGTATGATGGTAGACAAGCAATGGCTAGCATTTAAAGAATGAATACATGATTTACAACAAATATACATTCCTTTAAGGCACAAAAACCACAGGAAAAGTGGTCCAACCGTGCCTAACAAGAGAAGTTAATGATAGTATTAGATCAAAGGAAGAGGCTTATAATGCTGCCAAAAAGAGTAGTAAGCCTGAAGATTGGGAGGATTTTAGAATTCAGCAAAGGATTGCCAAGAAATTGATAAAGAAAGAGAAAATAGAATATGAGAGTAAACTAGCGAGAGACATAAAAACAGACTGTAAAAGCTTCTATAGGTATGTAAAAAGGAAAAGATTAGTGAAAGTAAATGTGGGTCCCTTACAGGCTGAGACAGGAGAAATAATACTGGGGAATAAGAAAATGGCAGAGAAATTAAACAAATACTTTGGGCTGGATTTTGAATCTGGGGTCAGGTTGGGGTCGGGAATCACACATTTTGGCTTGTGAACCCGCCTCCATCGAGATGTGGCCAACCCACTGTATTTTCCCTTGATTGACCTTGTTGAGCCCGCCCAGTGGGCTCAGCAGGCCAATTAAGGGCCACCCGGCAACAGGTGACGTCACAGATTGACATTTCATCTGTCAAGAGCTTTTGACAGATGAAATATCAGCGTTTGACAGCTCTGTGAAGCTGTCAAACACTCACAATATGATTTCTAACTTCAGTCCTTCCTCTCAGGCTGAGTTAGAAATCATTCCACCACAGAAACCAGAAGGCTGCTGTTTTTGACAGGTCCACGGCTTTCCTGCTTTCTGTGCCGGTGAGATTTCTAACTCCCGAGAACTGAAGGGCTGACACCTGCAGGAGGAAGTTAAGGTAAGTAAAACTTTTTTCAACAGTTAGCACTTACCTTACACACTTACCTCTGCACACATGCACCCATCACTCACCTGCCCACCGGACATATCGACCCCTCCAACCCCTGCAGACCCACGGCCCGACCCGATAACTTGGCGTGGTTGCCACCTGTCGGGAAGCCCACACTTTTGTTTTTAAAATAGGGATTATGCAAAAAACTGCCTGTTAACTACCTGTTAACAGGCAGTTAATTGTCAGTAATCCCTTCCCGCCTCAGGGAGTCGGGTCTCAGACCAGGTCGGGTACCCGCCGCCAGAGAAACTGGCATGGAGGCGGGTTGGAGTCGGGATGGGGTCGGGACCCCCGAATCTGCAACTTTACCCCCCCCCCCGACTCCAAACCCGACTCCACGGGTCATTCAAAATCCAGCCCTTTGTGTCTGTCTTCACGGAAGAAGACGCAAAAAACCTCCCAGAAATAGTGGAGAACCAAGGGGCTAGCGAGAATGAGGAACTGAGAGAAATTAGTATTAGTAAAAAAGTAGTACTGGAGAAATTAATGGGACTGAAAGCCGATAAATCCCCTGGACCTGATGGCCTACATCCTAGAGTTTTGAAAGAGGTGGCTATAGAGATAGTGGATGCATTGGTTGTCATTTTCCAACATTCCATAGATTCTGGAACGGTTCCTGCGGATTGGAAGGTAGCAAATGTAACTCCACTATTTAAGAAAGGAGGGAGAGAGAAAACAGGGAACTACAGACCAGTTAGCCTGACATCTGTAGTAGGGAAAATGCTAGAATCTATTATTAAGGACGTGGTAACAGGGCACTTAGAAAATAGTAATAGGATTGGGCAGAGTCAACACGGATTTATGAAAGGGAAATCGTGTTTAACAAATCTGTTAGAATTTTTTGAGGTTGTAACTAACAGAATAGATAAGGGAGAACCAGTGGATGTGCTGTATTTGGATTTTCAGAAGGCATTCGATAAGGTGCCACACAAGAGGTTATTAAACATAATTAGGGCTCATGGGATTGGCGGTAATATACTAGCATGGACTGAGGATTGGTTAATGGACAGAAAACAGAGAGTAAGAATAAACGGGTCATTTTCGGGTTGGCAGGCTGTAACTAGTGGGGTACCGCAAGGATCAGTGCTTGGGCCTCAGCTATTTACAATCTATGATTTGGATGAGGGGACCAAATGTAATATTTCCAAGTTTGCTGATGATACAAAGCTGGGTGGGAATGTAAGTTGTGAGGAGGATGCAAGAAGGCTGCAAGGGGATATAGACAGGCTAAGTGAGTGGGCAAGAACATGGCAAATGGAATATAATGTGGAGAAATGTGAAGTTATCCACTTTGGTAGAAAAAATAGAAAAGTAGAATATTTTTTAAATGGTGAGAGATTGGGAAATGTTGGTGTTCAGAGGGACCTGGGTGTCCTTGTACATGAATCACTGAAATTTAACATGCAGGTACAGCAAGCAATTAGGAAAGCAAATGGTATGTTGGCCTGTATTACAAGAGGATTTGAGTATAAGAGTAAAAATGTCTTACTGCAATTATATAGGGCCCTGGTGAGACCACACCTGGAGTATTTTGTACAGTTTTGGTCTCCTTACCTAAGGAAGGATATACTTGCCATAGAGAGAGTGCAACGAAGGTTCACCAGACTGGTTCCTGGGATGGGGGGATTGTCCTATGAGGAGAGATTGAGTAGACTAGGCCTATATTCTCTAGAGTTTAGAAGAATGAGAGGTGATCTCATTGAAACATACAAAATTCTTACAGGGCTTGACAGGGTAGATGCAGGGGGGATGTTTCCCCTGGCTGGGGAGTCTAGAACCAGGTGTCACAGTCTCAGAATAAGGGGTCGGCCATTTAGGACTGAGATGAGGAGGAATTTCTTCACTCAGAGGGTGGTGAATCTTTGGAATTCTCTACCCCAGAGGGCTGTGCAGGCTCAGTTACTGAGTATATTCAAGACAGAGATTGATAGATTTTTGAATATTAAGGGAATCAAGGGATATGGAGATTGGGCGGGAAAGTGTAGATGAGGTAAAAGATCAGCCATGATCTTATTGAATGGCGGAGCAGGCTCGAAAAGAAAAAAAGAAAGTCTTGCATTTCTACAGCGCCTTTCACGACCTCTCTCTCTTAGGCAGTCCCTCGGAACCGAGGATGACTTGCTTCCACATTAAAAATGAGTTCTCAGTTGACTGATGAGTCCAATACGAGACCTATAGTCTCTGTCACAGGTGGGGCAGACGGTGGTTGAAGGGGCGGGTGGGTGGGGTGCTTGGGTTGACGTGCGCTCCTTGTGCTGCTTGCGCTTGGCTTCCGCTTGCTCCCGGCGAAGAGGCTCGAGGTGTTCGGCGCCTTCCCGGATGCTTCTCCTCCACTTTGTGCGGTCTTGGGCCAGGGATTCCCAGGTGTCAGTGGGGATGTTGCACTTTTTCAAGGAGGCTTTGAGGGAGTCCTTGAAGCTTTTCCTCTGCCCACCTGGGGCTCTCTTGCCATGTCGGAGCTACGAGTAGAGCGCTTGTTTTGGGAGTCTCGTATCGAGCATGCGGACGATGTGACCCGTCCATCGGAACTGATTGAGCGTGGTCAAAGCTTCGATGCTGGGGATGTTGGCCTGAGCAGAACACTGACGTTGGTGCGCCTATCCTGCCAATGGATTTGCGGGATCTTGCGGAGGCAGCGTTGGTGGTACCTCTCCAGTGCTTTGAGGTGCCTGCTGTACATGGTCCATGTCTCTGAGGCATACAGGAGGGCGGGTATCACTGCTGCTCTGTAGACCATGAGCTTAATGCCGGGTTTGATGTCCTGGTCTTCAAACACTCTCTTCCTCAGGCGACCGAAGACTGCACTGGCACACTGAAGGCGGTGTTGGACTTAGTCATCGACGTCTGCCCTTGTTGACAGTAGGCTGCCGAGGTATGGAAAGTGGTCCACATTGTCCAAGGCCTTGTTGTGGATTTTGATTATCGGGGGGCAGTACTGTGTGGCGGGGGCAGGTTGGTAGAGGACCTTTGTCTTACGGATGTTTAGTGTAAGGCCCATGCTCTCATACGCTTCAGTGAAGTTGTTGACGATGGTTTGGAGTTCGACGTCTGAGTGAGCGCAGACGCAAGCGTCGTCTGCATACTGTAATTCGACGACAGAGGATGAGACGACCTTGGATCTGGACTGGAGGCGACGGATGTTGAACAGTTTCCCGTTTGTTCTGTAAATTAGCTCCACTCCAGCGGGGAGCTTACTGAGGGTGAGATGGAGCATTGCAGCAAGGAAGATCGAGAAGAGCGTTGGTGCGATGACGCATCCTTGCTTGACCCCGGTCCGTACGTGAATTGGGTTTGTGGTGGAACCGTTGGTCAAGATCACGGCTTGCATGCCATCGTGAAGCAGGTGGAGGATGGTGAAAACTTTTGAGGGCAGCCGAATTTGAGGAGGACACTCCATAATCCCTCACGGTTGACAATGTCAAAGGCCTTTGTGAGATCAAAGAAGGCCATGTACAGCGATTGGTGCTGTTCCCTGCATTTCTCTTGTAACTGACACGCGGTGAAGATCATGTCCATTGTGCCCCTTAGTGGGCAGAATCCGCATTGCGACTCTGGGAGGAGCTCTTCAGCCACTGGGAGAAGGCGATTGAGGAGGATTCTTGCGATGACTTTCCCTGTGGCAGACAGCAGAGAAACTCCTCTGTAATTACCGCAGTCGGACATGTCACCTTTCTTGAAGATGGTCACAATTACGGCGTCTCTGATATCCCCTGGCATGCTCTCCTCCTTCCAGATAATAGAAATGAGTTCATGAATTCGCACCAGTAGTTGCTTCTCCGCCATGCTTTAGCATCTCGGCAGGGATTCCATCTGCTCCTGAGGCCTTGTTCTTCTTCAGTTGTCGGATGGCCTTTTCAACCTCATGCCGGGCTAGGGTTGTGCTGAGATGGTGGCGGGTAGCATGCTGCGGGATGGAGTTGAGGACACTCGCGTCGAAGACAGAGTCTCGGTTAAGGAGATCTTCGAAGTGCTCCTTCCAGCGGGTACTGACTGCCTCTCTGTCCTTGATGAGTACCTCTCCGTTATTGGCCCGCAGTGGGGTAGGGCCTTGGGTGCTTGGGCCGTAGATGGTCTCGACTGCGCTAAAGAATCCACGCACGCCGTGGTTGTCGGCTAGCTGCTGGATCTCCTGCGCTTTCTCCACCCACCATCTGTTCTTTAGGTCGCGAGTTTTTTTGTTGTACCTCGGCCTTCAGGCGTCTGTAGAGCTGCTTTCTTGCTCTCGAGTTCTGTTGCTGTTTCCAGATCAGGAATGCCTTGTGCTTGCGGCTTATTAGCGCCTGGATCTCCTGGACATTCTCGTCAAACCAGTCTTTGTGTTTCCTGGTTGAGTGACCGAGCGTCTCTTCACAGGTGCTGATTATGGAGCCCTTGAGTGCAGACCAGATGCTGTGGACTCTGTGTCTCTACATCACTGGGAGACGTCAGATTGTTTGTGAGGTGCAGGCTGACGTCTCAAAGTGCTTTACAGCCAATGAAGTATTTTTGAAGTGGAGTCACTGGCGTAGTGTAGGAGGGGACTAATGGCCTACTCCTGCTCCTATTTCTTATGTTCTTATGTTGTGTAGGGCGAGGAGTAATGTGTCCGGTACGGCAGACAAAAACGACACCGGTGGCTGGGGGAGTCCCGGTATTGTCAAATTATGATGAAGCTTATACTCCCTCACAATTAAGGGAAGCATCAAGGGATTTAGGAAACCTCGGACGGGGAGGAGATGTGGAAGGGCACCTTTTGCAATGAGCAACGATGGCTGCGATGCAGTGTCGTGACGAATCCGAGAAAAAGAGAGGGCAGTTCTGGCTGGGCCTCCCCAAGACACCAAGTATGACCGACCCGCGGTAACTTGGGACGATACAAAGCGACACGTTAGAGAAGCTTACGGGTATGGAAGGGGTGATCCATTTAAGATCATGGCACAAACTATGCAGGGGAAGGAGGAACACCCTGAAGCGTTTGCGAGCAGAATGTGGCTTGTTTCTAATGAAACACAAGGAGGAGGGTTGGATCGCAATCAATTCCCACTGGTGTTGATTATTAGGGGGAGAACCTCTCGTACAACAGGATACTCACCTCAGGAGTTGAAGACAGGGAGACCGAGGAGAACACCGCTACACCTATTGGTGCCTGTTCTGACTGAAAGACAGGAGAAGGAAGTAACTCGGGACAGATTTATGAGAGGCCTGAAGAAACAGTCGGAGGAGCTCTGTAGACAAGCTGCAGGGGATATTGACAGAAAACAGCAAACCAAGAAAATTAATTTAGAATCATACAAACCACAGGAATGGGATATTGGGGATCAGGTAATGGTAAGTAATTATGCGCGGGTAGGATTGTTTGAACCGCTGATATTGTGGGAAAGGCTCGCCCACTGGTATATGTGGTACAACTACCCAAGAAGGTAAAATGGTTCCACACCAATCAAATGAAACTGTACAAACCCCAAAGGAAACAACAGAGAGCGGAAGGGACTGTTATGAGTATGATTAAATAGTGGGCCATGGAAGATGAGGGTGTACCTATGGTGATACAGCCACAGAGACAGCCACAAGGGCCACCAGTGTCAGTCCCGGCCACTTGAATAATGGCAACAGGAGGTGCCAACAGAAAGGGAGGGAGCCCAAAGGGCGTGAGCCCGAGAGGCCCGAAATATAACTTGAGGAGTCATAAATGCCAAGAGCAGGCATGTAAATTCTGTAAATGAATAAGTTACTTATTTATCCAATCGGATCAGCGTAGCCTGGACAGTGTCGTCGGGGCCAACGCAGAGCGAACCTTTGTTTATTTTATTTTACAGGGAGAAAGGGAACAGGAGGAAAAGATGAAGAGTGTGTTGGCGCTTCTCTTGGGAATCGTGTGGTGCGAACGTGTGACCTCCGAAGTAGATTGGTGCTCGTCGACGGTCACCTACCCGGGGAAAACGGCCGAAGCTGCAACATACTCTGAGGAACGGTATTTTGCCTGTCCGTTTGATGGTAATAACAGCTCCGAAAAGGGGGCAAGAGGACGCAAGCATCATTCAGCTTTGGTAAAGGTGATCGAGGTAAAGGAAGGGAGACGAATTTGTGCTAAATGTAGCTTTGAGTCACCCGGGGATGGTAACAAGTGCACAATATCTAGATTACGTAATGTCACAGACGTGGTACTGCTCACACCCGTACCGGGAAAACCTAGTGTGGAAAGGTTAAATATAGAACCGGCTGTATCTGTAAGACAGTACGAAACCAATCACTCCGTGAGTGACGGTATGGTCTACTGTTGGCCGAATTGGAATAAGCAATACGAAGGCAGATATTATTGTGATTGTAGTGTGTTTGGGAATAATGTAGCAGGAAAGAGTGCGAGTAGAGAAGAAGTAAACCATCAAACTATAATAATGTATCAGTTAAAAACGGCACCAAAGAAAACACCTGAATTAAAACAATACAAATCTCCTGAGTGTCCAAAGCAAATACCAGGACCCAAAAATGGCCTGGTATTGGGCCCAGCCAATCAGATTTTATATCAAAACGTACTTTATCAGATAATTCCAGTTATTTTGAATTTGAATTAGAGATAAAAATGCGGCAATGAGTAATTAAAGATTTTTGGGGGGACACTGGAGATTCATGGGGATCCAAAGATTTGAAAAATCCTTAGGAAGAAGTGGAGAAGTGGTCTACTCCACCTACTGCAGTGGTCACGGCCCAAAGCCCACAAGGAAACAGGAAGAGAAGGAGTTTGATTAAGGATATAGTGACAGGAGTCAATACGGCAGAAAAGGCTTATAATGGATTAGATTTAGTAACAATGGATGGTGAATTAAGGAAAGCAAAGCAGCAAATTAAAAGTATCTTACAGCAGAGCAATGATTTAACGCAACAGCAACTATAGGAGGACCTGATAATGACTCTCCATTTAACAAAACTCACTAATCCTATTTTAGATACTGCTAGAAAGGTGGATCTGCTCATCAAGGAAGATGGAAACGCCAGCACAGAGGAAGCTCGGAGTGACTTGTGCATGATGTATGGGAGTGGGTTAGTAGATCAAACCCGCCATCATTTAGAGAAATTAGAGGAGGGACACGTACCTGATGGGATTAGCAATGAACACTTAACACAATTGACAGATTATGAAATTTCACCTCATGTGAGTATATGTAAATTTAGAAGGTTGATTAAGGTTCAAGTAGTTAATCACAAATCTACATCAGGAAGACATGGAGTTGTTAACTCTGCTTACAGAGGGAATGGAATGTGTTGTGTAACCGCAACTGTAAAATCTTTTATTTATGGAAATAATTTGACAAGCCCGGTTATACAACCAACCTTTTGTATTGAGCCTGCTCATGTGGTATTGATATATTTTTTAAATGGTGAGAAACTTTCAAATGTTGGTGTTCAGAGAGATTTGGGTGTCCTTGTGCAAGAAACACAGAAAGCTAGCATGTAGGTACAGCAAGCAATAAGGAAGGCAAATGGCATGTTGGCCTTTATTGCAAGGGGGTTGGAGTATAAGAGTGAGGAAGTCTTGCTTCAATTGTACAGGGCCTTTGTGAGACCACACCTGGAGTACTGTGCAGCTTTGGTCTCCTTATCTAAGGAAGGATTTACTTGCCTTGGAGGCGGTGCAACGAAGGTTCACTAGAATGATTCCTGGGATGAGAGGGCTGTCCTATGATGAGAGATTGTGTAGAATGGGCCTATACTCTCTGGAGTTTAGGAGAAAGAGGTGATCTCATTGAAACATACAAGATTCTGAAGGGGATTGACAGGGTAGATGCTGAGAGGTTGTTTCCCCTAGCTGGAGTGTCTAGAACTAGGGGGCATAGTCTCAGGATAAGGGGTCGGACATTTAAGACTGAGATGAGGAAGAATTTCTTCACTCAGAGGGTTGTGAATCTTTGGAATTTTCTGCCCCAGAGTGCTGTGGCTGCTGAGTCTTTGAGTATATTCAAGGCTGAGATCGATAGATTTTTGTACTCTATGGGAATCAAGTGATATGGGGATCGGGTAGGAAAATGGAGTCGAGGTCGATGATCAGCCATGATCTTATTGAATGGCGGAGCAGGCTCGAGGGGCCATACAGTCGACTCCTGCTTTTACTTCTTATGTTCTTATGATAGGACGTAGAGTCCTACAACCCTTACTCCTAGGAAAGGAAACTGGTATCGATGTATCAGACCCACTCTCTAATTTGAAAATGGAAGAATTGGTTAGTAAGTTTGGCTATGATATAGATTTACTTGAACCCGAAGTTCAGGCTAAAATAACTAAATTACTGGATGATCTTGATGTAACCCAGCATGTATTGTGGGAATTAAAACAAAGACAAATTGAAGTGGAGAAAGACATACGAAATACCAAAATTATCCCGTGGTGGAAACAATTATTGAATTGGGGATCTACAGTTGAGATAAATCCTTGGATAAGAATCGTGCCTCATGTATTGGTCATAATCCAATTGATCATTGTGATCTATTTGCTATGTCTGGCGATGATGGAGAAAAGACGGCGGAAGAAGAAGCGACGACGAAGGTTAATGCGTGAGGTCTTGGCTCAGCAAGAAGAGGAGAAGCTGGTTTAAAAGTGACTGATTCCCTGAGGAGTCGGTACATCAGTCACTTGGGGGTGGACCCCTGGAGCCAGTCCTGCAGCAAGAATGCATTAACTGAAAGTAAATCGATATTAAAGGGTTAAGTGGCTGTACTGTGAAGCCAGTTTTGTAAATTGACCAAGCTTCATATCCCAGCATGCCTCGAGGAACCAACGGGACTTTTAAATGAACTTTTAAGACAAGCTGTGAGCTGAACGGAAAGCAGGAGCAAATTATTCACACAGAGACACAGACACCATTGATTGACTTTATGAATATACGAACCAAGGAAGTAGCTGGAGTGATCAGGCCACACAATGACATGTGTCTGTTTAAATTTAACTGACTGTCCGGTCCATTGAACTCCTGCGGTTAGGCTGTTAACAAGACTTACAAATCAACAGGACAGGTAACGACCCTGGTTCTACCAAGTCTGGATCGGTTCCCTCATCCTTTGGAGATGTTAACATCAAAATTGTTGCTGGAGTAAAACCCATTCGCCAACCTTTCAGAATGCTGATAAGCCCGGAATTTTTCCCCATCAAAACACCTTTGTGTGATAATGGTTGAACATCGAACAGAATGAGGACATTTCCTCGTGTGATAATGGACTATTCACTGACCAATGATGGGGAAGTGATCAAATCAAACACTCTATAGATTATCACAAACAGACAAGATTAAGATGATACAACTAAAGGGGGAGTGGGGTGGTGGTTGCGTCAATCAATTGTCACGGGTATGATCTTTGTATCTTAAAAAGGGTGCGTTTAGGGACAAACTTCGGCAACTTCCAAGGGAACTGCGGATGGATTTGATCACCCGTACAGATGGAAACATACTCCTCCGAGTGATCACCGGGGTGAGTGGTGTTTGAAATTATAGAGAGTTAAAGGGAACAGTGTGTGTGAGCACTGTTTGAAGTTAAAGGGAACAGTGCATTGACGTTTGTGTGTTATCCATAGTACAATAAACAGTTAAAAGAATACTGAGTTGTACTGAGTTGTGAGCCTTGACCATTTTACCCCACCCGGACGGGTTCAGGTCGGATTCTGGAATTAGAGTGTAAAAGGGAAGGAGCGGGTTCACCAGCTAAAGATTTAGTGGCGCCCGAACAGGGATCTGATAGGGGACAAATGGAAGAGAGGGTAGAGCAGTATTTGGGTAAGAAATTACCTTTGAAAGAGGGATGGGCACGAGTCATCGCAGCTGCATCCGATCCCCTAAAAGAAGCTGAGGAATGGGAGGAAACTCCCATGGCCAAGAGAAATCCAAAATGGATACGCCCTGTGCGGTTGTTAGCATACAGGCGGAAAACACAACAGTTAGCACAGGAACATCAGTGATATGAAGAAAGGTTGGAGGAGAAGGTTGAAAGGCTGCAGGAAATGGATGCAGTAATAACAAGATTGATGAAAGAATTGTTGGAGGCTAGACAGGAGAGAGAAGAAGCAAGGAAAACGATGGAGACAAGGTGCAGCTACCTAGAAGTACAGGCAGCTGAGGGAATGGTAGCACAGTGGTAATGTTACTGGGCTAGTGATCCAGAGAGTTAATTAAATAAATCTGGAATAGAAAAAAAGCTAGTATCAGTAATGGTGACCATTGGATTGTCGTAAAAAACCCATCTGGTTCACTAATGTCCTTTAGGGAAGGAAATCTGCCGTCCTTACCCGGTCTGACTCCAGAGCTGCCCTCTGAAATGGCCTAGCAAGCCACTCAGTTGCAATAAACACTACGAAGCACAATAAAACTGGACGGTCCACCTGGCATCGACTAAGGCACCGGCTACGGACACGGCAATGGCACACCCAACCCAGTTGACCCTGCAAAGTCCTTCTCACCAACATCTGGGGACTTGTGCCAAAATTGGGAGAGCTGTCCCACAGACTAGCAACAGCCTGACATAGTCATACTCACAGAATCATACCTTTCAGCCAATGTCCCAAACTCCTCCATCACCATCCCTGGGTATGTCCTGTCCCACCCGCAGGACAGACCCACCAGGGGTAGTAGCACAGTGGTATACAGTCGGGAAGGAGAGGCCCTGGGAGTCCTCAACATTGACTCCGGACCCCATGAAGTCTCATGGCTTCAGGTCAAGCATGGGCAAGGAAACCTCCTGCTGATTACCACCTACCGCCCTCCCTCAGCTGATGAATCCGTACTCCGCCATGTTGGACACCACTTGGAAGAAGCACTGAGGGTAGCAAGGGCACAGAATGTACTCTGGGTGTGGGACTTCAATGTCCATCACCAGGAGTGGCTCCGTAGCACCATTACTGACCGAGCTGGCCGAGTCCTGAAGGACATAGCTGCCAGTCTGGGCCTGCGACAGGTGGGGAGCGAACCAACACGAGGGAAAAACCTACTTGACCTCATCCTCACCAATCTACCTGTCGCAGATGCATCTGTCCATGACAGCAGTGACCACCGCACAGTCATTGTGGAGACGAAGTCCCGTCTTCACACTGAGGACACCCTCCATGGTGTTGTGTGGCACTACCACCATGCTAAATGGGATAGATTCAGAACAGATCTAGCAGCTCAAAACTGGGCATCTATGAGGTGCTGTGGGCCAGCAGCAGCAGCAGAATTGTATTACACCACAATCTGTAACCTCATGGCCTGGCATATCCCTCACTCTACCATTACCATCAAGCCAGGGGACCAACCCTGGTTCAAGAAGGAGTGTAGAAGAGCATGCCAGGAGCAGCACCAGGTGTACCTAAAAATGAGGTGCCAACCTGGGGAAGCTGCAACACAGGACTACATGAATGCTAAAAAGTGGAAGCAGCATGCTATAGACAGGGCTAAGCAATCCCACAATCAACGGATCAGATCAAAGCTCTGCAGTCCTGCCACATCCAGTCATGAATGGTGGTGGACCATTAAACAACTAACGGGAGGAGGAGGCTCCATGAATATCCCCATCCTCAATGATGGTGGAGCCCAGCACGTGAGTGCAAAAGACAAGGCTGAAGCGTTTGCAACAATCTTCAGCCAGAAGTGCCGAGTGGATGATTCATATCGGCCTCCTCCTGAAGTCCCCACCATCACAGATGCCAGTCTTCAGCCAATTCGATTCACTCCACGTGATATCAAGAAACGGCTGAGCGCACTGGATACAGCAAAGGCTATGGGCCCCGACAACATCTCGGCTATCATACTGAAGACTTATGCTCCAGAACTAGCCGCGCCTCTAGCCAAGCTGTTCCAGTACAGCTACAACACTGGCATCTATCCGACAATGTGGAAAACTGCCCAGATATGTCCTGTCCACAAAAAGCAGGACAAATCCAATCCGGCCTATTACCGCCCTATCAGTCTACTCTCAATCATCAGCAAACTGACAATACTATAAAGCAGCACTTACTCACCAATAACCTGCTCACTGATGCCCAGTTTGTGTTCCGCCAAGACCACTCGGCTCCTGACCTCATTACAGCCTTGGTCCAAACATGGACAAAAGAGCTTAATTCCAGAGGTGAGGTGAGAGTGACTGCCCTTGACATCAAGGCAGCATTTGACTGAGTGTGGCATCAAGGAGCCCTAGTAAAACTGAAGTCAATGGGAATTGGGGGGGAAAAGTCTCCACTGGCTGGAGTCATACCTAGCACAAAGGAAGATGGTTGTGGTGGTTGGAGGTCAATCATCACAGCCCCAGGACATCGCTGCAGGAGTTCCTCAGGGCAGTGTCCTAGGCCCAACCATCTTCAGCTGCTTCATCAATGACCTTCCCTCCAACATAAGGTCAGAAATGGGGATGTTCGCTGATGACTGCACTGTGTTCAGTGCCATTCACAACTCCTCAGATAATGAAGCAGTCCTTGCCCGCATGCAACAAGACCTGGACAACGTTCAGGCTTGGGCTGATAAGTGGCAAGTAACATTTGCGCCACACAAGTGGCAGGCAATGACTATCTCCAACAAGCGAAAGTCTAACCACCGCCCCTTGACATTCAACAGCATTACCATTGCCGAATCCCCCACCATCAACATCCTGGGGGTCACCATTGACCGGAAATTTAACTGGACCAGCCACATAAATACTGTGGCAACAAGAGCAGGTCTGCGGCTAGGTATTCTGCGGCGAGTGTCTCACCTCCTGACTCCCCAAAGCCTTTCCAACGTCTACAAGGCACAAGTCAGGAGTGTGATGGAATACTCTCCACTTGCCTGGATGAGTGCAGCTCCAACAACACTCAAGAAGCTCGACACCATCCAGGACAAAGCAGCCCGCTTGATTGGCACCTCATCCACCACCTTAAACATTCACTCCCTCCACCACTGGTGCACCGTGGCTCAAGTGTGTACCCTCTACAAGATGCACTGCAGCAACTCACCAAGGCTTCTTCAGCAGCACCTCCCAAACCCGCGACCTCTTCCACCTGGAAGGACAAGGGCAGCAGGCGCATGGGAACACCACCACCTCCAAGTTCCTCTCCAAGTCACACACCATCCTGACTTGGAAATATATCACAGTTCCTTCATCGTCGCTGGGTCAAAATCCTGGAACTCCCTCCCTAACAGCACCGTGGGAGCACCTTCACCACACGGGATTGCAGCGGTTCAAGAAGGCGGCTCACCACCACCTTCTCAAGGGCAATTAGGGATGGGCAATAAACGCTGGCAGCATACGACTGGGAGGCATTAGTGAAAAGAAGCCTGGAATGGAGTAAAGCCATTACAGAGCAGGATGAAATGTTACCACTGGTGTTGATTATTAGGGGGAGTACCTCTCGTACAACAGGATACTCACCTCAGGAGTTGAAGACAGGGAGACCGAGGAGAACACCGCTACACCTATTCGTGCCTGTTCTGACTGAAAGACAGGAGAAGGAAGTAACTCGGGACAGATGTGTGAGAGACCTGAAGAAACAGTCGGAGGAGCTCTGTAGACAAGCTGCAGGGGATTTTGGGAGAAAACACCAAACCAATAAAATGAATTTCGAACCATACAAACCACAGGAATGGAAGATAGGGGTTAAGGTGATGGCGAGGAATTATGCAGGTAGGATTGTTTCAACCGCTGTATAAGGGACCGAATGATATTGTGGGAAAGGCTCGCCCACTGGTATATGTGGTACAACTACCCAAGAAGGTAAAATGGTTCCACACCAATCAAATGAAACTGTACAAACCCCAAAGGAAACAACAGAGAGCGGAAGGGACTGTTATGAGTACGATTAAATACTGGAAAGGGAGAGAGCCCAAAGGGCGCCAGCCCGAGAGGCCCGAAATATAACTTGAGGAGTCATAAATGCCAAGAGCAGGCATGTAAATTCTGTAAATGAATAAGTTACTTATTTATCCAATCGGATCAGCGTAGCCTGGACAGTGTCGTTGGGGCCAACGCAGAGCGAACCTTTGTTTATTTTATTTTACAGGGAGAAAGGGAACAGGAGGAAAAGATGAAGAGTGTGTTGGCGCTTCTCTTGGGAATCGTGTGGTGCGAACGTGTGACCTCCGAAGTAGATTGGTGCTCGTCGACGGTCACCTACCCGGGGAAAACGGCCGAAGCTGAAACATACGCTGAGGAACGGTATTTTGCCTGTCCGTTTGATGGTAATAACAGCTCTGAAAAGGGGGCAACAGGACGCAAGCATCATTCAGCTTTGGTAAAGGTGATCGAGGTAAAGGAAGGGAGACGAATTTGTGCTAAATGTAGCTTTGAGTCACCCGGGGATGGTAACAAGTGCACAATAGCTAGATTACGTAATGTCACAGGTGTGGTACTGCTCACACCCGTACCGGGAAAACCTAGTGTGGAAAGGTTAAATATAGAACCGGCTGTATCTGTAAGACTGTACGAAACCAATCACTCCGTGAGTGACGGTATAGTCTACTGTTGGCCGAATTGGAATAAGCAATACGAAGGCAGATATTATTGTGATTGTAGTGTGTTTGGGAATAATGTAGCAGGAAAGAGTGCGAGTAGAGAAGAAGTAAACCATCAAACTATAATAATGTATCCGTTAAAAACGGCACCAAAGAAAACACCCGAATTAAAACAATGGCCCAGAAATTGATCTCGCTCTGTTCCCGCGGGGGTAAGGCTTCCCCGCGATCTCTCACCTCGCTTGTGCTTTTTCAGATCCAGCTCGCACGAACTTGATGTTCCAGATATCAGCTGGGCAGTGCTTGCGTATCCCAGCGGCGTAGTGAATTCGTGCGAGCTGTGGGATCACGTGACTCAGTTAGAGCCAATGGCAGCACACCATCTTCCATTCATAAGTTTCACTATACGTGCTGTGAAATCTATGAATCTTACACCCCCCCCAAAATAACAGCTAAACCTCAATTAAATTTAAAAAAAAACCCATCACATTAATAAAATAAGTATAGTTAATTAAATTAACCATTTTAAATAAAAAATTAAATTTTTGAAAAAATTTAAAATCTTTTAAAAAGTTATAAAAATAAACTTACCTGTCTTTAAAGTCTCTAAAAAAGATATACCTGTTAAAAAAAATTCAAAAAAATACTTAATTCACTACTTACCTTCTTAAAAGTGGGTCTTACTCCTCCTTTTTCCATTTCCAAAATCTTCCGTACTTACCTGCGCGTCCAAAGCATGAAGTGCACAGCGTGCGCGCAGCCTGTAGCGCGCACGCGATGCACCGAGGAACCGCCCCCTTTTCAAAAGAGCAATTGCCGGTTTTCAGCGCATGCGCAGGGCATGCAGAAAACCGGCAATTGGAGTGGGAATACGCGAGAGTACGCAGTGCGTACTCTCGCGTCCCGGGATGAATTTTCGGCCCAATACAAATCTCCTGAGTGTCCAAAGCAAATACCAGGACCCAAAAATGGCCTGGTATTGGGCCCAGCCAATCAGATTATATATCAAAACATACTTTATCAGATAATTCCAGTTATTTTGAATTTCTGGCGTAGTGTAGGAGGGGACTAATGGCCTACTCCTGCTCCTAATTCTTATGTTCTTATGTTGTGTAGGGCGAGGAGTAATGTGTCCGGTACGGCAGACAAAAACGACACCGGTGGCTGGGGGAGTCCCGGTATTGTCAAATTATGATGAAGCTTATACTCCCTCACAATTAAGGGAAGCAGCAAGGGATTTAGGAACCCTCGGATGGGGAGGAGATGTGGAAGGGCACCTTTTGCAATGAGCAACGATGGCTGCGATGCAGTTTCGTGACGAATCCGAGAAAAAGAGAGGGCAGTTCTGGCTGGGCCTCCCCAAGACACCAAGTATGACCGACCCGCGGTAACTTGGGACGATACTAAGCGACACGTTAGAGAAGCTTACGGGTATGGAAGGGGTGATCCATTTAAGATCATGGCACAAACTATGCAGGGGAAGGAGGAACACCCTGAAGCGTTTGCAAGCAGAATGTGGCTTGTTTCTAATGAAACACAAGGAGGAGGGTTGGATCGCAATCAATTCCCACTGGTGTTGATTATTAGGGGGAGAACCTCTCGTACAACAGGATACTCACTTCAGGAGTTGAAGACAGGGAGACCGAGGAGAACACCGCTACACCTATTGGTGCCTGTTCTGACTGAAAGACAGGAGAAGGAAGTAACTCGGGACAGATTTATGAGAGGCCTGAAGAAACAGTCGGAGGAGCTCTGTAGACAAGCTGCAGGGTATATTGGCATAAAACAGCAAACCAAGAAAATTAATTTAGAACCATACAAACCATACTCTGAGGACCGGCATTTTGTCTGTCCGTTTGACGGTAATAACAGCTCCGAAAAGGGGGCAATATATTAATGATTTGGACGAAGGGATTAAATGTAATATCTCCAAATTTGCGGATGACACTAAATTGGGAGGCAGTGTGAACAATGAGGAGGATGCTAGGAGGCTACAGAGTGACTTGGACAGGTTGGGTGAATGGGCAAATGTATGGCAGATGAAGTACAATGTGGATAAATGTGAGGTTATCCACTTTGGTGGTAAAAATAGAGAGGCGGACTATTACCTGAATGGTGGCAGATTAGGGAAAGGGGAGGTGCAACGAGACCTGGGCATCATGGTACATCAGTCATTGAAGGTGGGAATGCAAGTGCAGCAGGCAGTCAAGAAAGCAAACGGAATGATGGCCTTCATAGTAAGGGGATTTGAGTACAGGAGTAGGGAGGTGATGCTGCAGTTGTACAGGGCCTTGGTGAGGCCACACCTGGAGTATTGTGCGCAGTTTTGGTCTCCTAACTTAAGGAAGGACATTCTTGCTATTGAGGGAGTGCAGCGAAGGTTCACTAGATTGATTCCTGGGATGGCCGGACTGACATATCAAGAAAGATTGGGTCAACTGAACTTGTATCCTCTGGAGTTCAGAAGAATGAGGGGGGATCTTATAGAGACATTTAAAATCCTGACTGGTTTAGACAAATTAGATGCGGGCAGAATGTTCCCAATGGTAGGGAAAACTAGAACCAGGGGTCACAGTCTAAGGATTAAGGGGAAGCCATTTAGGACTGAGCTGAGGAGGAACTTCTTCACCCAGAGAGTGGTGAATCTATGGAATTCTCTTCCACAGAAGGTTGTTGAGGCCAGTTCGCTAAATATATTCAAAACGGAGTTAGATATAACACTCACAACTAGGGGGATCAAGGGGTATGGCGAGAAAGCAGGAATGGGGTACTGAGGTAGCATGTTCAGCCATGAACGCATTGAATGGCGGTGCAGGCTCGAAGGACCGAATGGTCTACTCCTGTACCTATTTTCTATGTTTCTATGTTTCTAAGAAGGGGAGAAGAAGTGGGTAGCACACTCGCCTCTGAGTCAGAAGGTTGTGGGTTCAAGTTCCACTCCAGAGACTTAAGCTGTAAGGTTCCCAAAATTTTGCAGATCCCCAAAAACCTAAGGAAAAAGGACTTTGGAACTACCTCAGAGTGATAAAAATGCATTTGGGCCTAACCTAAGGAATTTAAGACCAAAACCCAAGTTTTGGCATTTTAAAACTATGTCTGGGCCTGTAAAGGGAGAAGGAGGTGGGCTCGACCTCTGTAAAAGCAGTTTTGGTTATTGCAGTTAATTACACTGTCTGGGGAACCGGGATGACCTCACTCAAGCCCCAGCAGACATTAACATTTGAACAATAGACCCTGGGAGAAGACAGTCCCACCCAAAATAACAGGCCCCATCAAACCGATTACAGGGTCCATCAGAAAACATGGATAATAAAACCCACTCAGGACCATTCTATAGAAAAGACCGAGTCCAGCCTAGAAACCCAAAACATGAAATCAATCACCAGTGATCAACCAAGGAGATCGACAGGATGCAAGCCATCCCAAAAAGCCATTTGACACTTACAGAGCAGTTACTGGTAACAGGCCCGCCAAAATCAGACAATGAACTGAGTAGATTTGGCGGGTAGATAAGGCCATGTTCAATGGGTGAGATTGAAGGCCTGTTAAAAAACCAGTTAACACGCTAGTAAGTCGTTCCGATTTACGAGACCGCCAAAACCAGACAATGAACTGGGTAGATTTGGCGGGTAGATAAGGCCACTTCAATTCCGTATAATTGAAGGCCCGTTAAGCAGTTCAAGGTCCGTGGTCATCAGAAGAAGAAGGAACCAGGAAGAAGACAAACCGAGCTGGAAGCGAGTCGGCATCACTCACCACTCAGACACACCTGAGTCCAGCTCGTGAAGATACCACCTCGACGGACCTCCAACAACGGCCCCAACACAGTCACCCGGAGCAACAAGCAGCAACAAGTCACCGACGGCTCCACGAGGTCGACCGACACACTAGACAAGGCCTAAAACCATCGCGGAAACCAAAGGCCTCAAGAAACCAACAACTGCATATTGCCCCCAACGGACCGGGCAATAGCAGGCCACTGCGACCAACAAAGACCAACTCAAGGGAAGAAAAACCCGAAGAACCGCAAAGTTTCCACACTACAAACTACTCCTGACTTACCCCTGGGTAAGATTTTCCCCAAAGACTCTAAACCCTACTGCTAAACCAAAGAAATTGGGTACTCACCAGATAAATCCATAACGACATCCTACCGCATCAGCGGACTCGCGAAGACTGACCAGAGATGCAGGTGAAGTCCTCTACCGTGTATGGGGTACGGCAGACACTATCCGCCATAAACAGCGAACCCCAAAATCGCGATTTAGCCCAACTGTCAAAGGATTGGTGAGCATTATCCCTGGTCCTTCAAAACCTAAGTTAGCTAGTAAAGTGGGGTTGGGAGGGGTGAAGTATTGTTCTACTGTCATTTCCCTCGCTTGTACTGAGTGTTCAGAGTGTTAAGAGTGTTGTCATTTGTGATTTACCTTTTGAATAAAGATTGAAGTTCTTTTCATCAAACTCAGTTGTCTGCTGCACCTTTTGTCACAACCCCCAAATAAGTCCAAGGTCTAGAACCAAGGGAGTGGGAGCGATTCGAACCGCTCAGAAGTCAGAGGTGAAGCTGACACAAACCACCACCCCTACAAAGCACATAAAGCTAGGCCGACACTCCCAGTGCAGTACTGAGGGAGTGCTGCACTGTCGGAGGTACCGTCTTTCGGATGAGACGTTAAACCGAGGCCCCGTCTGCTCTCTCAGGTGGACGTAAAAGATCCCACGGCCTCTATTTTGAAGAACAGCAGGAGAGTTATCCCCGGTGTCCTGGCCAATATTTATTACTCAATCAACAAAACAAAAACAGATTATCTGGTCACTGTCACGTTGCTGTTATTGGGAGCATTTTTTAAAAATTCGTTTATGGGATGTGGGCGTCGCTGGCAAATCCAGCATTTATTGCCCATCCCTAATTGCCATTGAGAAGGTGGTGGTGAGCCGCCTTCTTGAACCGCTGCTGTCCGTGTGGTGAAGGTACTCCCACAGTGCTAGTTAGCAGTCAGCATTTCAGCTCCTGATTCAACTTGTTTAACGGGTTGTCTTCAGAAGAAAAATGATCCTTTATCATTAGGATTAGAGGTTGTCAGTATCAACTAACAGAATCATACAGCGCAGAAGGAGGCCATTCGGCCCATCATGCCTGTGCTGGCTCTTTGGTAGAGCTATCCCATTAGTCCCACTCCATCACCCCACCCCACCGTGCTCTTTCCCCGCAGCCCTTTCAAAGTTTTCCTTTTCAAGTCTATATCCATTTCCCTTTTGAAAGTTACTATTGAATCTGTTTCCACTGCCCTTTCAGGCAGCGCGTTCTCGATCATTTTCTCAGACTGGTAGAAAGTTGGTGGGAAGTGGCGTCCCACCGGTGATCCGTGCTGGGACCACCTGTGGGGAGTCCGGAACAAGGGGGCATAATTATAAGATAGCCACTAATAAATCAAACAAAGAATTTAGGAGGAATTTCTTTACGCAGAGAGTCGTGAGAATGTGGAAGAGGTCTTGGGTGGACATATCCTGGCAGTTACACTGTTAGAGATTAAGATTGAGAAATAGTACAGGAATACATCTTTTGATGAGGTAACAGAGAGGGTTGATGAGGGCAATGCGGTTGACGTGGTGTACATGGACTTCCAAAAGGCATTCGACAAGGTGCCCCATAATAGGTTTGCCAGCAAATTTGAAGCCCACAGAATAAAAGGGACAGTGGCAGCATGGATACGAAATTGGCTAAGTGACAGGAAACAGAGAGTAGTGGTGAACGGTTGTTTATTGGATTGGAGTAAGGTACACAGTGGTGTTCCCCAGGGGTTGGTACTAGGACCATTGCTTGATATTAATGACTTGGACTTGGGTGTACAGGACACAATTTCAAAATGTGCAGGTGACACAAAACTTGGAAGTATAGTGAACAGTGAGGAGGATAGTGATGGACTTCAAGAGGACATAGACAGGCTGGTGGGATGGGCAGACACGTGGCAGATGAAATTTAACGCAGATAAGTGTGAAGTGATACATTTTGGTAGGAAGAACGAGGAGAGGCAATATAAACTAAAGGGTACAATCCTAAAGGGGTGCAGGAAGAGAGAGACCTGGGGGTATATGTGCACAAATCATTAAAGTTTGCAGGACAGGTTGAGAATGTGGTTAAAAAAGCATACGGGATCCTGGGCTTCATAAATAGAGGCATAGAGTACAAAAGCAAGGAAGTTATGATGAACCTTTATAAAACACTGGTTTAGCCACAACTGGTATATTGTGTCCAATTCTGGGCACCACACTTTAGGAAGGATGTGAAGGCCTTAGCGAGGGTGCAGAAAAGATTTACAAGAATGGTTCCAGGGATGAGGGACTTCAGTTACGTGGATAGACTGGA
Organism: Squalus acanthias; assembly: GCA_030390025.1. Taxonomy (NCBI): domain Eukaryota; kingdom Metazoa; phylum Chordata; class Chondrichthyes; order Squaliformes; family Squalidae; genus Squalus; species Squalus acanthias. The sequence continues at coordinate 4,722,772 of CM059432.1, read as the reverse complement.
GAGGCTGGGGTTGTTCTCCTTAGAGCAGAGAAGGCTGAGAGGACATTTGATAGAGATGTTCAAAATCATGAGGGGTCTGGACAGGGTAGATAGAGAGAAACTGTTTCCATTGGTGGAAGGGTCGAGAACCAGAGGACACAGATTTAAGGTGATTGGCAGAAGAAAAAAAGGGGACATGAGGAAAAACTTTTTTACGCAGCGAGTGGTTAGGATCTGGAATGCACTGCCTGAGAGGGTGGTGGAGGCAGACTTAATCTTACCTTTCAAAAGGGAATTGGATGAGTATCTGAAGAATTTTTTTTTTGCAGGGCTACGGGGAAAGGGCGCGGGGAGTGGGACTGGCTGAAGTGCTCTTGCAGAGAGCCGGCACGGGCTCGACGGGCCGAATGGCCTCCTTCTGTGCTGTAACCTTTCCATGATTCTATTTTATTAATGCCTCACTTGCAAAATGGCAACTCTGACAATAGAAAGTGAAGTGGGACCAACTGAGTCAAACCGATACCCTAATTAATTAAATAAATTAAGGTACAGATTAATAAGACCATAAAAAGTAAACAAAGCACTGGGGTTCATTTCTAGAGGGATAGACTTAGAAAGCAGAGAAGTTGTGTTAAACTTGTATCGAACCATGGTTTGACCACACTTGGAGCACTGTGAGCAGTTCTGGTCTCCATATTATAAAAAAGGATATAGAGGCACTGGAGAAGGTGCCAAAATAATTACTAGAATGATACCGGAACTCAGAGGTTATACTTATCAGGAAAGATTGAACAGGCTGGGGCTCTTTTCTCTAGAAAAGAGAAGACTGAGGGGTTTCCTGATAAAGGTCTTTAAGATTATGAAAGGGTTCGAAAGGGTAGACATAGAGAAGATGTTTCCACTTGCAGGTGAGACCAGAACTAGGGGCCATCAATATAAGACAGTCACTAATAAATCCAATAGGGAATTCAGGAGAAACTTCTTTACCCAGAGAGTGGTGAGAATGTGGAACTCGCTCCCACAGGGAGTGGTTGAGGCGAATAGTATAGATGCATTTAAGGGAAAGCTGGATAAACACATGAGGGAGAAAGGATTAGAAGGGTATGCTGATGGGGTGAGATGAAATAGGGTGGGAGGAGGCTGGTGTGGTGCATAAACACCGGCACGGACCAGTTGGGCTGAATGACCTGTGTTTGTGCTGTTAATACTTCGTTATACTTTGCACCGTTGCTGCAGGAGATTAAATGGGGTTGATGAAGTACACGATACAGCAAATGACACACGATCTGTGGAGTCCATGGGCTGACGCCTGTAATCTCCTCTCTCGTTCCTTTCGTTCTTTGCTCCCGTGTGGATTTCATAAATTGTAGGCACGATAAATCAATTCTGCTTCCATACTGGTGGATGTTAAGAGTTGTGGGTGGCCCATGATCGAGTTCTACCTCCTTTGCATCGCACTTCAGGAGAGATAATGTGCTACATTTCAGAAACAAATGGATGCTTTTCAGCGGGTCATTTACTCAGCTGTGACTCAATCCAGGCAAAATACTAACAGAAGAACATAAGAAATAGGAGCAGGAATAGGCCACTTGGCCCCTCGAGCCTGCTCCGCCATTCAATAAGATCATGGCTGATCTCGGGCTCAAAGCCACTTCCCTGCCCGCTCCCCATAACCCTTCACTCCCTTATCTTGCAAAAATTTGTCTATCTCCACCTTAAATGTATTTAATGACCCAGCCTCCACGGTTCTCTGGGGCAGAGAATTCCACAGATTTACGACCCTCTGAGAGAAGAAATTCCTCCTCATCTCAGTTCTAAAAGGGCGACCCTTTATTCTGAGACTGTGCCCCCGAGTTCTAGATTTCCCCACGAGGGGGAAACATCCTCTCTGCATCTACCTTGTCGAGCCCCCTCAGTATCGATATATGTTTCAATAAGATCACCTCTCATTCTTCTAAATTCCAATGAGTATAGATAGGCCCAACCTGCTCAACCTTTCTTCATAAGTCAACCCCCACATCTCAGGAATCAACCGAGTGAATCGTCTCTGAACTGCCTCCAATGCAATAATGTTCAACAATGCAATGCACCTCGGATTCCGGAGTATGATTGTGTTTTAATTGTGCAGATGGAAAGGTAATTTTCTGGTGTCATCTCAGCGATGAGGTAATTGCTGAAGATTAGGGCGCGGTAACATTTTAATTGAGTTTACGCGATTTTTTTTCTTTACTTGAAAACTGAACACACCCATTGACTAATTCTTCATTTCTGCATACAGTGCAGAAAGATATTTCAGACGAGTTTCACGTGACATGAAAGCGTGGTTCCTAAATGGAAAAATCGTGCGCATTTCTATATATGATTCATCTTTTTAATCTCTAAACTTTAAATTTTTAAACTGTTATCTGTATTGTGACAATAATCCTCGTGGAACTGTGTCTAAAGTGGTTGTCATAGAAACATAGAAACATAGAAGATAGGAGCAGGAGTAGGCCATTCGGCCCCTCGAGCCTGCTCCGCCATTCGATGAGATCATGGCTGATCATCTAAACTCAGTACCCTGTACCTGCCTTCTCCCCATATCCCTTGATACCTTTAGCTTTAAGAAATATATCTAACTCATCCTTGAATATATTTAATGACTTCGCCTCAACTACCTTCTGTGGTAGAGAATTCCACAGGTTCACCACTCTCTGGGTGAAGAAATTCTTCCTCATTTCTGTCCTAAATGGTTTACCCGTTATCCGTAGATTATGACCCCTGGTTCTGGACTCTCCGACCATCGGGAACATTCTTCCTGCATCTAGTTTGTCCAGACCTGTCAGAATTTTATATGTTTCGATGAGATCCCCTCTCATTCTTCTATACTCAGTGAGTATAAGCCCAATCGACCCAATCTCTCCTCATATGTCATTCCTGCCATCCCAGGTATCAGCCTTGTGAATCTTCGCTGAACTCCTTCCATGGCAAGAACATCCTTCCTCAGATAAGGCGACCAAAACTGCACACAGTACTCAAGGTGTGGTCTCACCAAGGCCCTGTACAACTGCAGCAGGACATCCCTGTTCCTATACTCAAACCCTTTCGCTATGAAGGCCAACATACCATTTGCCTTCTTCACCGCCTGCTGCACCTGCATACTTACTTTCAGCGACTGGTGCACAAGGACACCCAGGTCTCATTGCACTTCCCCTTCTCCCAATCTATTGCCATTCAGATAATAATCTGCCTTTCTGTTTTTGACACCAAAGTGGATAACCTCGCACTTATCCACGTTATATTTCATCTGCCACGCTTCTGCCCACTCACCCAACCTGTCCAGATCATCCTGGAGTTTCTCGCTATCCTCCTCGCTGCACACACTCCCACCCAGCTTTGTGTCATCTGCAAACTTGGAGATATTACATTTAATTCCCTTATCTAGCTCATTAATGTATATTGTGAATAGCTGGGGTCCAAGGACCGATCCCTGCGGTACCCCACTAGTCACTGCTTGCCACTCGGAAAAAGACCCATTAATTCCTACTCTCTGCTTTCTGTCCGCCAACCAGTTCTCTATCCAAGTCAATACCTTGCCCCCAATCCCATGTGCCTTAACTTTACCCGCTAATCTCTTATGCGGGACCTTATCGAAAGCCTTTTGAAAGTCAAAATACACCACATCTACTGGTTCTCCCTTATCTATTTTCCCAGTTACATCCTCAAAAAATTCCAGTAGATTAGTCAAGCACGATTTACCTTTTGTAAATCCATGTTGACTTTGTCCGATCCTGTCACTGTTTTTCAAATGCTCAGCTATTACATCCTTTATAATGGACTCTAGCATTTTCCCCACTACCGATGTCAGGCTTACCGGTCTGTAATTCCCCGCTTTCTCTCTACCACCCTTTTTGAATAGTGGGGTAACATTAGCTACCCTCCAATCCATGGGTAGAGTTCCAGATTCCATCGAATGTTGGAAGATGATCAGCAATGCATCTACTATTTCTAGGGCCACTTCCTTAAGTACCCTAGGATGTAGATTATCAGGCCCTGGGGATTTATCGGCCTTCAATACCGTCAATTTCCCTAACACCATTTCCCTGCAAATACTGATTTCTTTCAGTTCCTCCCTTTCATCAGACCGTATGTTCTCCAACATCTCTGGGAGGTTATTTGTGTCCTCCTTTGTGAAGACAGAACCAAAATATGCATTTAATTGGGCTGCCATTTCTTTGTTCCCCATTATAACTTCCCCCGCTTCTGACTGCAAGGGACCTACACTTGATTTCACTAATCTTTTTCTCTTCACATATCTATAAAAGCTCTTACAGTCAGTTTTTATGTTCCCAGCAAGCTTACTTTCATATTCTATTTTCCCCTTCTTAATTAATCCCTTTGTCCTCCTTTGTTGAATCCTAAACTGCTCCCAATCCTCAGGGCTACCGCTTTTTCTGGCCAATTTATATGCCCTCTCCTTGGATCTTATGCTATCCCTAATTTCCCTTGTTAGCCATGGTTGAGTCACCCTTTTTGTTTTATTCTTATGCCACACTGGGATGTACAAATTCTGTAGTTCATCCATGCAGTCTTTGAATGTTTGCCATTGCCTATCCACCGTCAACCCCTTGAGTGACATTCCCCAATCAATCCTACCCAATTCGCGCCTCATACCATCGTAGTTTCCTTTATTTAAATTCAGGACCCTAGTCTCTGATTCAACTACTTCACTCTCCATCCTAATGAAGAATTCTATCATATTATGATCACTCTGACCCAAGGGGCCTCGTACAACAAGATTGCTAATTAATCCTTTCTCGTTGCATAATACCCAGTCTAAGATGGCCTGATCTCTGGTTGGTTCCTCGACATATTGTTCCAGAAAACCATCTCGTAAACATTCTAGGAATTCCTCCTCCCCAGTATTTTTACTAATTTGGTTAGCCCAATCTATATATAAATTAAAGTCACCCATGATGACTGCTGTGCCCTTACTGCATGCTTCTCTAATTTCCCTTTTAATGCCGTCCCCAACCTCCGTATTACTGTTTGGAGGTCTATATACCACTCCCACTAACGTTTTCTGCCCCTTGTTATTTCTCAGTTCTACCCATACAGATTCCGCATCATCAGAGCTAATATCCTTCCTTTCAATTGTGTTAATCCCCTCTTTAACCAGCAATGCTACCCCACCTCCCTTTCTTTTTTGCCTATCTTTCCTAAATATTGAATAACCCTGGATGTTGAGTTCCCAGCCTTGGCCACCCTGGAGCCATGTTTCTGTAATCCCAATCAAATCGTATTCATTTACCTCTATTTGCGCAGCTAATTCATCCACCTTGTTCCGAATGCTCCTTGCATTAAGACACAAAGCCTTCAGGCTTGTTTTTTTAACGCTCTCAGACCTATATGAATTATTATTTACTGTGACCATGTTTGATTTAAACCGTTGAGTTCTTTGCCTTCTACTTTTGTTTTTCTCCTTCCTGTCTTTAGCTTTTATCCTTATTTCCCTTTCCTCTGTCTCCCTGCTCAGGTTCCCAACCCCCTGCCACTTTAGTTTAAACCCTCCCCAACAGCACTAGCAAACACTCCCCCTAGGACATCGGTCCCGGCCCTGCCCAGGTGCAGACCGTCCCGTTTGTACTGGTCCCACCTCCCCCAGAACCGGTTCCAATGTCCAAGGAATTTGAATCCCTCCCCCTTGCACCATTCCTCTGGCCACGTATTCATTTGAAATATCCTCCTATTTCTACTCTGACAAGCACGTGGCACTGGTAGCAATCCTGAGATTACTACCTTTGAGGTCCTCTTTTTTAATTTACCTCCTAACTCCCTATATTCTGCTTTTAGGACCTCATCCCGTTTTTTACCTATATCGTTGATGCCTATGTGCACCACGACAACTGGCTGTTCGCCCTCCCCCTCCAAAGTGTTCTGTAGCCGCTCCGAGACGTCCTTGACCCTTGCACCAGGGAGGCAACACACCATCCTGGAGTCTCGATTGCGGCCGCAGAAACGCCTATCTATTCCCCTTACAATTGAATCCCCTATCACTATAGCTCTTCCACACTTTTTCCTCCCAGCCTGTGCAGCAGAGCCACCCATGGTGCCAGGAAGTTGGCTGCTGCCGCCTTCCCCTGATAAGTCATCCCCCCCCAACAGCATCCAAAGTGGTATATCTGTTTGAGAGGGGGATGGCCACAGGGGACCCCTGCACTACCTGCCTGCACCTCTTACTCTGCCTGGTGGTCACCCATTCACTTCCTGCCTGTACACCCTTTACCTGCGGTGTGACCAACTCGCTAAACGTGTTATTCACGACGTTCTCAGCGTCGCGAATGCTCCAATATGCATCCATCCGCAGCTCCAGCGCCGCAATGCGGTCCTTCAGTAGCTGCAGCTGGATACATTTCCCACACACATGGTCGTCAGGGACACAGGAAGTGTCCCTGATTTCCCACATATTGCAGGAGGAGCATATCACGGCGCCGAGCTCTGCTGCCATGACTTACCCTTTAATTAATTAATTAAAATTAAACTAATTGAATCCCACCAATTTCACTTTAATTAAATGATATACTCAAGGGCCCTTGCTTAACAGCAGTCCCCGCTACACCACAGAGACTCTAGAAACTATAAACCACAGAATTTAAGTATGGAAAAAAGGAGAAAAAGAGAAATACTCACCAACCAATCACTTACCTGCTTTCTGGTGACGTCACACTTTGATTATTTTCTACTTCTCTCTCTCCCGCTCTCGGGGCTCAGATTGGTAAGCCTACCTGGTCGCCGCCGGCTCTTTTATCAGCTCCGCCTCACCGCAGCCGCTCCACCCAGGTCCGCTGCCTCTGTTTGATCATCACCATGGTTCTTAACTTTTGTTAACTTAACTTAACTTAACTGTGTCAGCTGTGGCTCAGTGGGCAGCACTCTCGCCTCTGAGTCAGAATGGTTGTGGGTTCAAGTCCCACTCCAGAGACTTGAGCACATAAAGCTAGGCTGAAACTCCAGTGCAGTACTGAGGGAGCGCTGCACTGTCGGAGGTGCCGTCTTTCGGATGAGACGTTAAACTGAGGCCCCGTCTGCCTGCTTACCCTGGTGGTAGTGCCACACAACATGATGGAAGGTGTCCTCAGTGTGAAGATGGGACTTAGGGGGGGAGAAATCTAGTGGCGCCCCCCCTTTTGGCTGAGCGATTGTGGCCGGCACCCCGAGGAAAGAAGGGGGCAGGTGCTGGCAGTCGGCCAAAAGAAAATGGTCGCTCGACACACGCCCCTTTAACTTGCGGCATCGCAGCTGCAAAAATGACCCTGTTGGACATATTGTCTGGTGCTAGGCCAGGGGGCGTGAGTGATGTTTGCGAGCGGGGTGCTGTGCACGGCGATGATGTCATCGCCGGAGGTGCAGCGCCGTGGGGCACTACTGGCTACCGTTAACATTTCGCAGGAGGCGTTAGCGGCGCAAGGCGCTTTGCGCCCCGTTAGCTTTTCCCCCCTTCGTCTCCACAAGGATTTTGTGATGGTCACTCCTACTAATGTAATGGGCAGACGCCTCTGTGACAGGTAGACGGGGTGAAATAGGTTATTCCTTTGTGTTGGTTCTCTCACTGCTTTGTGCAAGCCCAGTCTGGCAGCTATGTTCCCACTCCAAATTTTTGTTCGGGCTTCATTAACTAATCTACTTGAGCTCCACATGTTCAATCTCCCAGTTGATGGGAGCTCTCAGATTGGGGAGGAACGCATTTCTGGCACTATTGCAGCAGCTTAGAGGGTTGCAGCCAGTCTTTTATAGGGAAGAGCGATTTTTGATTGCAGGAGTTCTCAACTGTCAAACTAACTTGTATTGCAATCCCGTGGAGCAGCACCATTATGGAAATTCTTGACATTGATTTCCCTCTGACCTTTGCAGGTGTGCCAATTGTTGGGGTGTTAGGACGACGCGGGTTATATAGTTACATAGGAGGAGAAATTCGGTCTCGCAACCTCCGGACGTCCCAAAGCGCTTTACAGCCAATGAAGTACTTTTTGACGTGTAGTCACTGTTGCCAGTTTACGCGCAGCAAGCTCCCACAAACAGCAATGTGATAATGACCCGGATCATCTATTTTTAGTGATGTTGATTGAGGGATAACTATTGGCCCAGGGAACCGGGGATAACTCCCCTGCTCTTCTTTGAAATAGTGCCGTGGGATCTTTTACGTCCACCTGAGAGAGCAGACGGGGCCTCGGTTTAATGTCTCATCCGAAAGACAGCACCTCGGACAGTGCGGCACTTCCCTCAGCGCTGCAGTGGAGTGTCAGACCTAGATTTTAGTGGGACTTCAACCCACTCCAGAGACTTGAGCACAAAGTGCAAAGTATTAGCATCGATTTTTGTTTTTCCGCCACTAGAGTCTCATTTTAATTTGAAAGTTTGGAGTTTGCTCATTCTTTTATTTTAGGTTTAGTGTATGTGTGTGTACATGTTAGCTTGGCAGACTTGACCCCTTATTCTATTTACAATGCAATATTTTGCAGGTGTTCTAACTCTTGGCACTGCTTTGACACTAGCTGGAGCGACACACCCAGTGTACTTAGCAAAAAAACACGTCCTTGCAGGTTCACAGGACTCTTACCTATGGGGAAGATCTTTTTGTTCTCTTAATTTATCCATGCAGGATAAACATACACTCCCTCCAATTGGTTCTTAAGTGCTTCCCAGGGTCTTTACTTGATGTACTCTACAAGATCTCTGCGCTCCTCCAATTCTGGTCTCTTGCGCATCCCCGATTTCCATCGCTCCACCATTGGCGGCCGTGCCTTCAGCTGCCTGGGTCCTACACTCTGGAATTCCCTCCCTAAACCTCTCCGCCTCTCTCTCCTCCTTTAAGACGCTCCTTAAAACCTACCTCTTTGATCAAGATTTTGGATGGTGGATCTTAGCTACAAGGACAGGTTGGAGAAGCTGGATTTGTTTTCATCAGAGCAAAGGAGGTTGAGGGGTGATTTGATCGAGGTGTACAAGATTATGACGGGTTTGGATAGGCTAGACGGGGAAAGGCTGTTCCCACTAGTTGATGGTACAAGGATTAGGGGACACAGATTTGAGGTTTTGGCAAGAGATACAGGGGGGATGTGAGGAAAAACTGTTTTACGCAGCGAGTGGTGAGGACCTGGAACTAGCTGCTGACGGAAGTGGTGGAAGCGGAGACACTCAATGTTTTCAAGGGGAGACTGGATAGGCACTTGAGGGAAATAAACTTGCAGGGCTACGGGGATAGAGCGGGGGAATGGACTGACTGGATTGCTCTAGAGAGAGCCAGCACGGACTTGATGGGCCGAATGGTCTCCTTCTGTGCCGTTATGACTCTGTGACTCTATGGGCTGGATTTTCAATGACCCGTGGAGTCGGGTTTGGAGGCGTGTGGGGGGTTAAAGTTGCAGATTCGGGGGTCCCGAACCCATTCCGCCTCCAACCCGCCTCTATGCAATTTTGATAAAATCGTGTGCGGTGTTCCTGACTCCGTCCCGCCTCCAAGAGGCGGGAGAGGCCATTAAAGCCCTTAACAAGCCCTAAATTGGCTCTGTAATGCCATTTTGAAACGTTTTAGCTAGTTTAACCCTTTTCTGACATGAAGTACGCCTGATGTGAAACACGCCAGTGAAACCTGACGGGAGCACAAGTGGATAGCTGACTATCAGCTGCAGGTCCACTATTACAACGGAGATGTGATGAAGGTAGTAGTAGTATTAGGTCTGAAAGTCGCCTTTGATACTGCTGCATTGAATGTCTTCAGAGACTGCCTGGGCCTTTGGAGGACCTGGATGGAAAAAAAATTCATTCTCTCTCTCTCTCTCTCTCTCTCTCTCTCTGAGATGCTGCTCATTTTGCATCCAGGTCCTCTAACAGCAAAGGCCAGGCAATCTCTGAGACCAGGCAGTCTCTGACCTGCAATGATGACATCATCAGAGGCGACTTTCAGACTGAAACCACTAATTGGTTCATGGGTTCCCACAGGCTGGAACTCAATTGCCCAATTAAGTGAAAATTGCATCAATCTCCCACATCCAATTGCAGGCGGGTGGATAACACGAAATGCGGATGACACGACCCCAACCCGACCCCAAGACAAAATCCAGCCCAAAGACTCTATGACCTGTCCAAAAATATCTCCTTATGTGGCTCGGTGTTAAATTTTGTTTTATAATGCTCCTGTTAATCGTCTTGGGATGTTTTATTACGTTAAAGGCGCTGTACAATTACAATTTGTTGTTATTGTTGAATAGTAACCTTTTGATATCAGTCCTAAAGCTCTCTTTAGACGAGTGCCCCTTTGTCCTTCTCCCACTCTTCAGCTTAAAGTAATGTTCCAGATAAACTATCACATATCGAACTATAAGTTCACCACTCATATGCCTCTTTTCTTAAGCTAAAGAGCCCTTGAGGGTGAAATTCGACTTGGTCAGGGATGCAAAATGGGTGGTATCTCATCTGCTTTAGCCTAAAAATTAGAGCCAGGCCGTTCAGGGGTGATGTCAGGAAGCACTTCTTCACACAAAGGGTGCTGGAAATCAGAACTCTCTCACTTATTACCACGCTGGTACAATTGAAATTTTCAAGACTGAGATTGACAGATTTTTATTAGGTAAGGGTATCTCGGGACATGGATCAAAGGCAGGAAAATGGAGTTAAGCTACAGATCAACCATGATCTATTTGAATGGCGGAACAGGCTCGAGTGGCGGAATGACCTACTCCTGTTCCTATGCTGCCCTTTATGCTTCCCGTTCGATATTCAGCGCCATTGACTTCAATTTGCGTCCCCACACAAGTCGAACTTCACCCTCCCGCTCCCCAAGTCTCTCCAGTCTGTGGAGTTGCGGTAGAAGATCCTCCACGATCTTTCTGAATGGTGGAACAGGCTCGAGAGGCCGAATGGCCTACTCCTTTTTTTAAAATTAGTTTATGGGATGTGGGCGTCGCTGGCAAGGCCAGCATTTATTGCCCATCCCTAATTGCCCTTGAGAAGGTGGTGGTGAGCCGCCTTCTTGAGCCGCTGCAGTCCATGTGGTGAAGGTGCTCCCACAGTGCTGTTAGGGAGGGAGTTCCAGGATTTTGACCCAGCGACAATGAAGGAACGGCGATATGCTTCCAAGTCAGGATGGTGTGTGTGACTTGGAGGGGAACTTGGAGGTAGTGGTGTTCCCATGCGCCTGCTGCCCTTGTCCTTCTAGGTGGTAGAGGTCGCGGGTTTGGGAGGTGCTGCCGAAGAAGCCTTGGCGAGTTGCTGCAGTGCATCTTGTAGATGGTACAGACTGCAGCCACCGTACGCCGGTGGTGGAGGGAGTGAATGTTTAAGGTGGTGGACGGGGTGCCAATCAAGAGGGCTGCTTTGTCTTGGATGGTGTTGAGCTTCTTGAGTGTTGTTGGAGCTGCACTCATCCAGGCAAGTGGAGAGTATTCCATCACACTCCTGACTTGTGCCTCCTGTTTCTACGTTGTTTCTCTGCAACCAATCGGTGCATTTGTCCACTGGTGGTCCATGCATAAGGGCCCACCTTGAATCATTGGCGGATTATTGGATCACCCCCATGCTGCTGCTCCAACACTGGAACGGTGCCCAGCAAGGCCCCAAAGAAACATGTCCTCTCCGGGTCTTCTGATACCAACGGACCAAATGGGCCTCTCAGGGAAGACAAGTGATCCTCTCCAGCATCGAGTACAACAGCAGCCTGCAGTTATTTAGTTCCTTTTATTGTAGGAAAATATCCCAAAAGCGTAAGGAGAAATTGGATGGTGAACCAAAGAGCAGATATAAAGAAAAGAAAGACTTGCGTTTCTACAGCGCCTTTCACGACCACCGGACATCCCAAAGCGCTATAGAGGGAAAAGTGGCAAATGCTGGACACACGCAGCAGATTCATCAGCTTCCGAAAAATGGAGGGAAAGGTTAACTTTTTGAGGGGATAGCCTTTGTCAGAACTGAAAAATTAAGCAACGGCGAGTTGCTTTACAGGACTGACCAAAACCAATCGAGGAAAGGGAGAAGGACAGGTAAAGGTTGTGAGCCAACCAGGTTAAAAAAAAAGGGCTTGCATTTCTATAGCGCCTTTCACTACCTCGGGCCGTCTCACAGCACTTTACAGCCAATGAAGTTCTTTTGAAGTGTAGTCACTGTTGTAATGTGGGAAACGTGGCAGCCAATTTGCACACAGCAAGCTCCCACATACAGCAATGTGATAATGACCAGATAATCTGTTTTTTGTTATGTTGGCTGAGGGATAAATATTGGCCTAGGACATCACTCCCCTGCTCTTCTTTGAAATAGTGCCACGAGATCTTTTACGTCCACCTGAGAGAGAGCAGACAGGGCCTCGATTTAACGTCTCATCTGAAAGATGGCACCTCCAACAGTGCAACGCTCCCGCAGTACTGCACTGGAGTGTCAGCCTAGATTTATGTGCTCAAGTCTCTGGAGTGGGACTTGAACCCACAACCTTCTGATTCAGAGGGGAGAGTGCTACCCACTGAGCCACGGCTGACACTATGGGTGACCAAAAGCTTAGCCAAAGAGATGAGTTTTAAGGATTATCTTCAGGGAGGAGAAGGAAGTTGAGAGGCGCAAGGGCTTGGGGAATGCGTGGCCTAGATAGCTGAAGGCACAGCTGCCAATGTTAGGGCGAATGGAAGGGGGTGCACAAGAGGCTGGAGTATGAGGAACAAGAGTTTAAGAATATAGGAACATAAGAAATAGGAGCAGGAGTTGGCCATTTGGCCCTTCGAGCCTGCTCCGCCATTCAATAAGATCATGGTTGATCCTCTACCTCATCTCCATTTTCCTGAACTATCCCCATATCCCTTGATTCCCTTAATATTCAAAAATCTATCGATCTCTGTCTTGAAGATACTCAACGACTGAGCCTCCACAGCCCTCTGGGGTAGAGAAGTCCAAAGATTCACCACCCTCTGTCTGAAGAAATTTCTCCTCATCTCAGTCCTAAATGGCCGACCACTTATTCTGAGACTGTGACCCCTGGTTCTAGACTCCCCAGCCAGGGGAAACAGCCTCCCTGCATCTACCCTGTCAAGCCCTGTAACAATTTTGTATGTTTCAATGAGATCACCTCTCATTCTTCTAAACTCCAGAGAATATAGGCCGAGTCTACTCAATCTCTCCTCATAGGACAATCCCCCAATCCCAGGAATCAGTCTGGTGAACCTTCGTTGCACTCCCTCTGTGGCAAGTATATCCTTCCTTAGGTAGGGAGACCAAAACTGTACACAATACTCCAGGTGTGGTCACACCAGGGCCCTATATAATTGCAGTAAGACGTCTTTACTCTTATACTCAAATCCTCTTGTAATAAAAGGCCAACATACCATTTGCTTTCCTAATTGCTTGCTGTACCTGCATGTTAACTTTCAGTGATTCATGTACAAGGACACCCAGGTCCCTCTGAACACCAAGTTTGAATAGGGGGAGGGGGCAATAGTGCAGGAGAAGGATACAGAAATAGAGAGGGCTGAAGCCATGGAGGATTTAAACACAATGATGAGAATTTTAAATTTGAGGTGTTAGGGACAGGGGTTGATGGGCAATTGGAACTTAATGCGGGATAGGATACATAGTTTTGGATGAGCTACTGTTTACAAAGGGTAGAGGATGCAAGGCCAGCCAGGTGAGCATGGGAGTAATCAAGTCTAGAGGTGACAACGGCGTCGACGAGGGTTTCAGCCTCAGATGGGCTGAAGTAGGTGTGGAAGCAGGTGATGTTACGGAGTTGAAGTATGCAGTTTTTGTGAGGGAGAGAATATGGGGTCAGCCTCAGAGAGTGGCTGGAGAGGGGGACGGAGTCATTGTTGAAGGTTTGGAGTATGTGGCAGGTGCTGAAGATGATGACTTCAGCCTTCCAATATTTGGCTGGATGTCGAACAAGCACACAGACAGTGGCGGGGACCAGAGAGGTGATGGAGAGGTAGCCCTGGGTGTCATCAGCATATATGTGGAAGCTGACTCAGTATCTGCAGATGATATCGCCAAGGAGTAGCACGTAGAGGAGGAAGAGGAAAAGGCCAAGAATTGATCCTTAGGGGACAGCCAAGGTGATGGTGAAGGGTTGGGGGATGAGGGAAGAGAAGCAATTGCTGGAGATGCTCTGAGTACCATTGGATAGGTAAGAGTGGAATCGAGCGAGGGCAGGCTCATCGAGCTGGACAACAGAGGAAAGGAATGAAAGGAGATGGTGCGATCGATCGTGTGAAAGGCTGCCTCCGCAAGATCTTGTAAATCCATTGGCAGGATAGGCGCACCAACGTCAGTGTTCTCGCTCAGGCCAACATCCCCAGTATCGAAGCTTTCACCACGCTCGACCAGCTCCGATGGACGGGTCACATCGTCTGCATGCCCGATATGAGACTCCCAAAACAAGCGCTCTACTCGGAGCTCCGACACGGCAAGAGAGCCCCAGGTGGGCAGAGGAAACGCTTCAAGGACACTCTCAAAGCCTCCTTGGAAAAAGTGCAACAGCCCCACCGACACCTGGGAATCCCTGGCCCAAGACCGCACAAAGTGGTGGAGAAGCATCCGGGAAGGCGCCGAACACCTCGAGTCTCTTCGCTGGGAGCAAGCGGAAGCCAAGCGCAGGCAGCGCAAGGAGCGCACATCAACCCAAGCACCCCACCCACCCACCCCTTCAACCACCGTCTGCCCCACCTGTGACAGAGACTGTAGGTCCCACATTGGACTCAACAGCACCTGAGAACTCATTTTTAGTGCGGAAGCAAGTCATCCTCGGTTCCGAGGGACTGCCTAAGAAGAAGAAGAAGAAGAAAGGCTGCAGAGAGATTGAGGGGGGGGGATAATGCCCCATGGTCAAAGTCATAGAGGATGTCATTTGTGACTTTGGTTTGGGTCATTTCAGTGCTGTAGTGGGGAAGAAAACCTGATAGGAGAGATTCAAACATGGATTTGGGAGGCAACAACACGTTCAAGGACTTTGGAGAAAAAAGGGAGGTTGGAGATGAGCTGGTAGTTTGTAGGGATAAAGGGATTGTGGGTGGGTATTTTTTGAGGAGGGGGCTGATATAAGCGGGGCCGTGGCTGAGAAGACAGAACAACAACAACTTGCTTTTGCATAGCATAGTAAAACGTCCGAAGGTGCGGAATCAGACAACATTTGACACCGAGCCACCTAAGGAGATATTAGGACAGGTGACCAAAAGCTTGGTCAAAGAGGGAGGTTTTAAGGAGCGTCTTAAAGGAGGAGAGAGGCGGAGAGGTTTAGGGAGGGAATTCCAGAGCTTAGGGCCCAGGCGACTGAAGGCACGGCCATCAATGGTGGAGCGATGCAAATCGGGGATGCTCGAGAGGCCAGAAATGGAGAAAGGCGAGGCCATGGAAGGATTTTGATGACAAAAAACATTTACAGTGTTAATCAAGATGGGGGCAAATAAAGTAAGTAAAAAAATTTAGAAAGGAGATTGTATTTATATAATAGGCCAGAATTTTCCAGGGGGGTCAGCGGGCGCGATCGGTGGCGGGTCGGGTGGGAAAGTGTTTTTTTCCCCCAGCGGGTCGGGACCTCGCTGTGAACCCGCCGCCACGCGCCTTTCCCCGATGGCGGGTCTGTCAGCGCTGAGCAGACCCGACAGGCAGCAGCGGGGGACCCAATTCAGGTCATTAGTGGCTTGTTTAGAGCCACTTGAGAATGAATTTCAGCTCACCTTTCGCATTTGACAGCTCGCCCACAGGGTCCTCGCTGCTCGTGGACCACGTCTGTCAAGCTGAGGTGGGAGTTCAGTGGCCATTGAATCAGCTGTTGATTTGACAGCTTCAAATGTGCAGTAAAAGCTTTCACCTTACAGAGATATCTTCCCTCAGCCACAAGCTCTTCCTCACTGCATTTCCACAACAGATTCACCTTGCTGCAAGTCTTTCCACAAGTCTCCATCCAGTCTGACCTCATTACCTCTCTCATCATTGACAGGTCGCTTCTGTCATCTCTACTTCACCTGCCATCTATTCCATCAGCATGGGTGCCCTCTATACTCTCTCACCTTGGTCCTCAGAATCCGACCACAATCAGCCCTAACACCAGCAGCACCAACAACAACACCAACCTTCTCTGCAATCACCTGATGCTGCACACGACAGAGGGCATCAGCACACGACCACATTGCTGCCCAGGAGGCCAGGGATGGCCTCACCACGGCCAGATTTACTTCACTTGACGCTCTACACCCGGGCTGCCACATGATGCACCAGGTTGGCACCACCCCACACCAACACCATAAAGCATCCCTACAATGCCCAAGCCATTCCTTTCACACTCATCGCCATTGCGGGGGGTACCACTATGTCTCACCATTCACTGCTACTCACTAAGCCACTTCCAAAGGTGCACACAAATCTGTCCAAGAACGCAAAGTGTTGAAAATAAAGGTTTCAATGTTTGACACCACATTACCAGAAACTTCACATGAACATTGCATAAAACACCCAAGTGTCTACCCTTGTGTGTTGTTAGTTGGTATGATTGCACTAAGATGAGGGTGAGTGTGAGGGGTGGCTAGTGAGATGGGGATGTGATAAAATAGATAGAGAGGGATGGGTGGAGGTGCAAGGTAAGTTGGTGGGAGAAGGATGTGCAGGAGTAGGGCAGGGAAGGCAGAGTGATGGGAATGTGATGAGAGGTACAGGAGGATGAGGTTGAGTGTGGCTTTGTACCAACGTTTTGTGATCTACTGAGATACATAGATACATAGATACATAGAAGATAGGAGCAGGAGTAGGCCATCCGGCCCTTCGAGCCTGCTCCGCCATTTAATGAGATCATGGCTGATCCTCCAATTCAGTATCCCCGTCCCCGCCTTCTCTCCGTAACCCTTAACCCCTTTTGCCTGTAGAAATATATCTAATTCCCTCTAAAAATATTTTTAATGAGCTGGCGTACACTGCCCTCTGTGGCAATGAGTTCCACAGGTTCACCACCCTCTGAGTGAAGAAATTCCCCCTCATTTCTGTCCTAAATGGTTTAGCCCTTATCCTTAAATTATGTCCTCTAGTTCTGTTCTCACCCGCCAAGGGAAACATTCCTTCTGCATCTAGTCTGTCTAGACCTGTCAGAATTTTATACACTTCTATGAGGTCCCCTCTCAATCTTCTAAACTCCAGTGTGTACATCCCTAAACTACATAGTCTCTCCTCATAGGTCAATCCCGCCATTCCTGGTATCAGCCTGGTGAATCGCCGCTGCACCCCCTCCATGGCAAGAACATCTTTCCTCAGATAAGGCGACCAAAACTGTACACAGTACTCGAGGTGTGGTCTCACCAGTGCCCTGTACAGCTGCAGCAAGGTATCCCTGTTCCTGTATTCCAACCCTTTTGCTATGAAGGCCAGCATACCGTTTGCCTTCTTGATCGCCTGTTGCACCTGCATGCTCGCCTTCAGTGACTGGTGTACAAGAACACCCAGGTCTCTCTGTACTTCCCCCTCTCCCAATTTATTGCCATTTAAATAATAATTTGCCCTCCCGTTCCTGCACCCAAGGTGGATAACTTCGCACTTGTCCACATTATAGTGCATCTGCCATTTATCCGCCCAATCACCCAGTCTGTCCAAATCGCTCTGGAGCTTCCTGGTCTCCTCCTCTGAGCCCACCCCCCCTCCTAGTTTAGTGTCGTCTGCAAATTTGGAAATGCTGCATCCGACTCCCTGATCCAGGTCATTAATGTAAATTGTGAACAGCTGGGGACCCAGGACAGATCCCTGTGGTACCCCACTTGTTACTGCCTGCCATTCAGAAAATGAGCCGTTTATTCCAACTCTCTGTTTTCTATCTGACAGCCAGAGATCATTGAAATTTTGCTGCACTGCACCCAGGTCCTCCTGACCACAGCCTTGCTTGTGCCCTTCTCTGCAATGTGCAACCAGGCTGTTTTGTTGTCCTTGGGAGGTCTCTTCCACCCATGGGAGGGGAAGAGGACCTCCCTGTGTGCTATGACTCCCTCCATAAGCATATGGAGTGAGTCATGGGAGAGCCTGGGTGCAGCCCTGTGCCTTTGTACAGTCATTGTCAGTGTTTGCAGCATCTCAATGCTGTAGAACACTGACAGCACAAATGTCAAAATCAATTTGGCGTGGTCCCTTTAAGGAAACCGGCTGATGACGCGTCATCAAATGACGTCACCAGACCCGCTTCCTCTAATTGGCCGGGAAATGCGCTGGGCGGGGCTTAACAAGCCCAGTCAAGGGAAATTCATTTCAGACAGCGGGATGGACCCGCCACCGACATCGCCCGCCACGGACCCGCCGAGGTCAGCAAGCTCGCGGCCAATGTCTTTCGTGACCTCAGGATCTCCTGAAAGGGTTTACAGCCAGCAAAATTATTTTTGAAGTGTAGTCACTGTTATAATGTAGAGAATTAGAGCAGCTAAATTGCGCACAGCAAGGTCCCACAATCATCAATAAGTGACCAGATATGGCCAGTTCTGGGGGGTGTTGATTGAAGGATAAATGTTGGTCAAGCCACTCGAATGTGGTAATGTAGCTGATTGAGAGGAAAAGAAATGTGTATAGCTGATCATTTATCAAAATTCGCAGTGGGCAAACAATCCCTCTTTGCGATACAGTTGCAAGGTTACAGTGAGGAGCAATAACAAACTATTCATAGAAACCGATAGCCAAGTTCCGCACCCATGAGGACGGCCCCAACCGGGATCTTGGGTTCATGTCACGCTACATGTAACCCCACCTGACGTAGAGTCATCCAGACTCGAGTCGTCATTGGCTTGTTCTCTCGACACAGATGCGGCCGGACCTGCTGTGATTTCCAGCAAAAACAGTTTTTTGTTTTCCATCCAGACCCCAGCATCTGCCACATTTGACCCCTTGTGACCCCACCTCATTGTCTTTGATGGAATGTTTTCCTGACTGACCTGTTTGGACACCATCCACACCTTTGATTGCCGTGATTATCTCTCTGCCGAGGTGTGATAAAGGGCAGTTGGAAAGATTAACTGTAATCATCTGGCAGTGTTCTCTGACTATATATGCTGTGCCTATATGCATCTCTTCACTTCACCTGAGGAAGGAGCAGCGCTCCGAAAGCTTGTGATTTCAAATAAAGCTGTTGGACTATAACCTGGTGTTGTGCGACTTCTCACATTTCTCCACATCATATTCATAGAATGATAGATTCTTACAGCACGAAAGGAGGCCTTTCGGCCCGTTGTGCCTGTGCCGGCTCTTTGGCCGAGCTCTCCAATTAGTCCCACTCCCCCCCTGCTCTTTCCCCACAGCCCTGCAAATTTTTCCCCTTCAACAACAACACCTTGTATTTATATAGCGCCTTTAACGTAGTAAAACGTCCCTCGGCGCTTCACAGGAGCGATTATCAGACAAAATTTGACACCTAAGGAGATATTAGGGCAGGTGACCAAAAGCTTGGTCAAAGAGGGAGGTTTTAAGGAGCGTCTTAAAGGAGGAGAGAGAGGCGGAGAGGTTTAGGGAGGGAATTCCAGAGTTTAGGGCCCAGGCAGCTGAAGGCACGGCCGCCAATGGTGGAGCGATTATAATCAGGGATGCTCAAAGGCCAGAATTAGAGGAGCGCAGAGATCTCGGGGGGTTGTGGGGCTGGAGGAGGTTACAGAGATAGGGAGGGGCGAGGTCATGGAGGGATTTGAAAACAAGGATGAGAATTTTGAAATCGAGGCGTTGCTTAACCGGGAGCCAGTGTAGGTCAGCGAGCACAGGGGGTGATGGGCGAACGGGACTTGGTGCGAGTTAGGACACGGGCAGCCGAGTTTTGGATGATCAGGAGTGCATTGCAATAGACAAACCGAGAGGTAACAAAGTCATGGGTGAGGGTTTCAGCAGCAGATGGGCTGAGGCAAGGGCGGAGACGGGCGATGATACAGAGGTGGAAATAGGCGGTCTTAGTGATGATATTTTTCTAATTCCCTTGTGAAAGTTACTATTGAAACTGCTTCCACCGCCCTTTCATGCAGCGCGTTCCAGATCACAACAACTCGCCGCGTAAAAAGTTTCTTCTCATTTCCTCTGGTTCTTTTGCCAATTACCTTAAATCTGTGTCCTCTGGTTTCCCCTACACCTCAAAAAGTACTTCAAAGGCTGTAAAGCGATTTGGGATGTCCTGAGATCATAAAAGGTGCTAAATAAATGCCAGTTCGACTGGTTTTTCAGCTTTGTTGGTTTCTGCTAGTTGCTGCTGTTTCTATGCTGAGCCGGGAGACTCATTCTACTGGTTTTTCTGCTTTGTTGGTCGCTGGCTTGTGGTTTTACATTTTCTCCGCTGCTTCTGATCTACGGTGACCTCCAACCTCGTGCCAACTTCGGCATCATCTTCCTGCACCGCAACCGTTTCTCATTACCACGGCAATAACCTCCATCCTTCAATTCTCAACCCTTCAAATAGCTTCTGGACTTCACTCATCTGCGACTCCTGTCTCCGAGCTTGGACAACAGTCTGACGATGCTCCACGCCGACTCCATCCTACCTGTGTCAACATTTTCCCTCTGCGGGACCTCCGACTTTAACTCTGGACTCCCTACTATTGTCACCAACCTATTCCCTGCTGCCAGGAAATATGCATCCCTATAATTGCTACATAACCAGGCCTCTGTAACTTGAGTTTTTTCCTGTGTCTATTCGCGTGCACACATTGGCTGCCGCTCCGGACTCGAGCCGTTCACTTCTATTTCCACCTTTTTCTCTCCCCTTTTTCTTCTCTCTCTATCCCTCCCTGACCGCTCTCTCCTGTCGTCATGCCGCCCTTCATCTCTCCCCTATCGGATACTCTGCCCTCCCAAATCCCTACCCCAATCCTTCATTACTCTTCGACCTTCCTACTCTCCTGCCGCCGTCCCAGGCTTGACTCCCTCTTAGATAAGCCCACAGCTTCCCTCTGTGCCTCTCTTGGCTTCCTATGAAGGGCCCATCGAGGAACTCATCGCTGTCTCCTCACGAGCAGCAACCCCAACTGTCCCATCCTACTCTCTCACCGACCTTCCCGTCCAGCGCGCCGGCGGGGGTGGGGGGGGAGGCTAATCTTGCCAATCACCGCCCCGCCCAACTCACCCCTTCAAGCGCTGACCCTGTGGACGCTGGTAGTGGATCAGCCATCACTGATCCGCTGTGCATCTCCCTGCAGAGTGTCCGTTCACTTGCGAACAAGGCCCTTGCCATCCATGAACTTATCGTAGATGATTGCATCGACATCATGGTCCTGACAGGAACTTGGTTGAGGGGTGATGACACCTTACCCTTAAATGAAGCCTCCCCGCCCGGCTATACCTTCCACCACTTGCCCCGCTCAGACCGCGTGGTGGCGGTGTGGCTCTCATCACCAAATCACACCTTGGCCTGTCCCCCTACTCCTCCGACACTTTCTCCTCCTTTGAGCATTGCACCTTATTCCACCTCTCACCTCTCATTTAAAATTTTAGTTCTCTGCTGCCCACCCAAGTACCATAAAAATGTTATTACTGAGATATCTTCACTGCGTTCCTCCCTCAGCCTCTGCACCGAGCCACTTCTCATCCTCGGTGATTTCAACCTCCATCTCAATTCATCATGCTCTCTCTCCCCTGAGTTCACTAGCCTCCTATCCTCCCTTAATCTCTCCCTCCATGTAAACTCCCCAACCCATACTCACGGCCACCCCCTTCTCGTGGCATTGCTACTCCCACTGTGTCAATCGAAGATAAGGCCATCTCTGACCACTTCCTTGTATCACTTTCCACCCACATTCCCCTTCCCCCACCCAACCTACTTCCTTCTGTGTCCGCCCCTGGAAAAAACTCTCCCCCAACTCTCTTGCAACTGCACTTGCGAAATCCCAACTGTCCAGCCTCTGGCCCTCCATTCACCACGACATTTCTGCAGTTACCGATCTGCTCAGCCACACCCTCACCACCACCTTTGATGCCTGAGTCCCTATTAAAACCATTACTCTCTCTCACCCTGGCCGTTCCCCCTGGTACGGCCCTCATCTCCGCTCCCTCAAGTCCAAGGGACGTAGACTTGAACAGATATGACGGACAACTGGTTTAACCATTCACCGCCAGATCTGGCTGGACCACATAAAACATTATCGGGTCCTACTCTTGTCTGCCAAACTGCTCACTATTCCAGAATCATTCTGGAATGCAAAGATAACCCCCGGCTACTATTTTCTACTGCTAACCGTCTTCTTAAACCCCTCTCCCCTGTCTCCTCCACCCTCACCTCCGATAACAAGTGTGAGGAGCTCATGGACTTTTTTATCTCTAAGATTGAGACCATCCGTTCAGCTGCCTCTGCCACTTCCCTTCCTTCCCCTAGCCCACCGGGCCAAACTTCCTCTAAGGTTCCCCCCTGCCCTAGCCCTGAACTCACATTTTTCTCCAGTTTCTCTCCGATCTCCCCTCATGACCTCTCCGTGCTCATCTTGTCCATGAGACCGACCTCCTGCCCCCTGGACCCTATTCCCACCAAACTGCTGACCACCCAACTTCCTTTTCTGGCTCCCATGTTAGCTGACATTGTTGACGGTTCTCTCTCCTCAGGTACTGTCCCCCTCTCCCTCAAATCTGCCGTCATCACCCCCCCTCAAAAAAACAACCCTTAACCGCTCCATCTCCAACCTCCCTTCCTCTCCAAAGTTCTTGAATGTGTTGTCGCCTCCCAAACCCGTGCCCATCTTTCCCGCAACTCCATGTTTGAATCCCTCCAATCAGGTTTCCACCCTTGCCATGGTACCGAAATGGCTCTCATCAAAGTCACAAATTACATCCTTTGTGACTGTGACAAAGGTAATCTATCCCTCCTCGTCCTTCTTGACTTGTCTGCAGCCTTTGACACGGTTGACCACTCCATCCTTCTCCAGCGCCTCTGCACCGTCATCCAGCTGGGTGGGAGTGCACTCGCCTGGTTCCATTCTTATGTATCTAATCATAGCCAGAGAATCACCTGCAATGGCTTCTCTTCCTGCTCCCGCATCATTACCTCTGGTGTCCCCCAAGGATCTATCCTTGGCCCCCTCCTATTTCTCACCTACATGTTGCCCCTTGGCGACATCATCCGAAAACACAGCATCAGTTTCCACATGTACGCTGACGACACCCAGCTCTACCTCACCACCACTTCTCTCGACCCCTCCACGGTGTCAGACTGCTTGTCCGACATACAGTTCTGGATGAGCAAAAATTTTCTCCAATTAAATATTGGGAAGACCGAAGCCATTGACTTCGGGCCCCACCACAAACTCTGTTCCCTAGCCACTGACTCCATCCCTCTCCCTAGTATCTGTCTGAGGCTGAACCACACTGTTCGCAACCTTGGCGTCATATTTGACTCCGGAATGAGCTTCCGACTACATATCCGCAGCACAACTAAGACCGCCTATTTCCACCTCCGTAACATCGCCCGTCTCCGCCCCTGCCTCAGCTCATCTGCTGCTGAAACCCTCATCCATGCCTTTGTTACCTCTAGACTTGATTATTCCAACGCACTCCTGGCTGGCCTCCCACATTCTACCCTACGTAAACTTGAGGTCATCCAAAACTCGGCTGCCCATGTCCTAACTCGCACCAAGTCCCGTTCACCCATCACCCCTGTGCTTGCTGACCTACATTGGCTCCCGGTTAAGCAATGCCTCGATTTCAAAATTCTCATCCTTGTTTCCAAACTCCTCCATGGTCTGGCCCCTCCCTATCTCTGTAATCTCCTTCAGCCCCACAAGCCCCCCCCCGCCCCCGAGATATCTGCGCTCCTCTAATTCTGCCCTCTTGAGCATCCCTGATTATAATCGCTCAACCATTGGTGGCTGTGCCTTCTGCTGCCGAGGCCCTAAGCTCTGGAATTCCCTCCCTAAACCTCTCCGCCTCTCTACCTCTCTTTCCTCCTTTAAGACGCTCCTTAAAACCTACCTCTTTGACCAAGCTTTTGGTCATCTGCCCTAATTTCTTATGTGGCTCGGTGTCAATTTTTTTGTCTTATAACACTCCTTCTTCTTTCTTTCGTATGGTAGCAGCAAAGCAAAATCAAGTGTCAATATCTGAGTCGGATATTCAGGCCAAAGCTTCCGGTGTAACAGCATGGCTATCTTGTAGGCTGCCTGTGAATTTCCTCTTTGAGGGCAGTGCTCAATGATGTGCTCCAGGGTCTGATCAGGAGCTCCACAGTCGCATGATGGGGATGCTTCAATCTTCCACCGCTGGAGAAGGTGGCAGCATCGACCATGACCGGTTCTGAGACGGTTAACGGTGGATGCTGCCACTCCTGTGAAGCATCTAGGAACGTTGTTATTTCTGGCGAGAACGTCCTGGAAGTGGAGACAACCAGCAGGGAGTTGGCGGAACGGTTCCCTGGCTGATTTCCCTTCACAGATTCATTGGGTGGATTTCCAGTGAAAAGCTGATGCGAATGAGAAATTTTGCTTTTAAAAAAAACCCAGACTTAGATAATTTGGACAGAGCTCAGTGGAAAAGGACTATTTTGGCCAAAGGGTGAAATCAGACACTAAATGGGTGCTGCCCTATTAAGAAACGCCTCATTGAAAGTCTGGATTTAGCACCCAATTTTTGAGCTAATTGATGATTATCATAAAAAAAAGGAAAGACTTGCATTTCTGTAGCGCCTGTCACGACCACTGGACGTCCCAAAGCCCTTTACAGCCAATGAAGTACAGTCACTGCTGTAATGTGGGAAATGCGGCAGCCAATTTGCGTGCAGCAAGCTCCCACAAAGAACCATATGATAATGACCAGATCATCTGTTTTAGTGATGTTGATTGAGGGATAAATACTGGCCCCAAGGGAGAACTCCCCTGCTCTTCTTCAAAATAGTGGCCGTGGGATCTTTTACGTCCACCTGAGGGGCAGACGGGGTCTCGGTTTAACGTCTCATCTGAAAAGCAGCACCTTCGATCAGTGCGGCGCTCCCTCAGCACTGCACTGGGAGTGTCAGCCTAGGATTACGCACTCAGGTCGCTGGAGTGGGACTTGAACCCACAACCTTCTGACGCAGAGGCGAGGGTGCTACCCACAGAGCCACAGCTGACACTGACTTAAGCATGCTTGCAGGCGCTGAAACCGACGACTGTAGATCTAGCACTCGTTGGACTCAATTTTCCTGTATATGTCGCCTGCGCTCACCCACTTCCACTGAAGGTTAGGAGCGCGATGTCTGGGAGTGAAGCCAACAGTGATTATCTTAAATTTATGACCCCGAGTTCTGGTCTCGCCCACAAGTGCAAACATCTTCTCTACGTCTATCCTATTGAACCCTTTCATAGACCCGTATTTTCTGATGCCTATGGGTGTGTATGCGCTGTGTACCCACCCGTAGGGGCCTCGCAAGTGCCCCATCGCCCATGTGATCCCAGGGACGCTTGC
This sequence comes from Squalus acanthias, assembly GCA_030390025.1. NCBI lineage: Eukaryota > Metazoa > Chordata > Chondrichthyes > Squaliformes > Squalidae > Squalus > Squalus acanthias. The sequence goes on along the minus strand of CM059432.1, from coordinate 4,697,434 downwards.
GAACCGCCTGTGCCCCTTGGGATACCTGGGCCTCTGCGCGCGCGGACACCAGGAGAGGCCCAGGAGCGGAAGTGTCCGGACCTACGCAGCCAGCAGGTAAGCTCGTAGATTTTTTTCCAGATCGGAGGCATCCGCAATCGGGAAGCCTCCGATCGGAAAATCCGGGCCATAACCTTAAAGATCTCTGATGCGGAGATGCCGGTGTTGGACTGGGGTGGACAAATGTGAGAAGTCGCACAACACCAGGTTATAGTCCAACAGCTTTATTTGAAATCACAAGCTTTCGGAGAGGCTGCTCCTTCCTCAGGTGAAGTGCCGAAGTAGCAGCAACTCCGAAAGCTTGTGATTTCAAATAAAACTGTTGGACTATAACCTGGTGTTGTGCGACTTCTCACATTAAAGATCTCTATCAGGTCACCTCTCACCCTTCTCTTCTCTCGAGGAAAGAGCTCCAGCCTGTTCAACCTCTCAGTTCTCGTAACAGAAAACGCACCATTTTTGCCAGCTGATCATTCTTAAAATAGAAAAATGCAGCAGTAACAAATTCTTCGGCTTGGGGGGCGAGGGGGGCGGGGGGAAGCAAAGCTACCATTACGTGAGCGGGGGTGACATTTGGTGCGGGACCCATTTACGCACTCACCCCACTTCCGAAAAGGAGAAATTTGCTGGGCTACGGGGAAAGAACAGGTGACTGGGACTAACTGGGCGGCTCTTTCAAACAGCCAGCAACAGGCACGATGGGCCGAATGGCCTCCTTCTGTGCGGTGTGATCCTATGATTCCAATGACAGAAGCCACCCAGCTCTACCTCACCACCACCACCACCACCACCTCTCTCGACCCCTCCATGGCCTCTGTGTTGTCAGACTGCTTGTCCGACATCCAGTCCTGGATGAGCTGCAACTTCCTCTGGTTAAGCAAGTTTCTCTCCAATTTCCTTCCCTTCTGCTCCGAGTCCACGAGGGTTCTGCCCTATTAACAGTGGAATTTCTGTGTTTTTGTGTCTATTATTAATACCATGACCATCAGAGCCTCTCGACCAATTCTTTTCCGCCTTCATGGTTAAGTCGATGGTGCTTTTTACATTATTCACCAATGATGTTATACAAAATCTTTGCCCCCCCCATCTCAATTTTCTTCTCAATCATATTTAAGCCAATTTTTTTGTCACTCAGTCACATTCCAGCAAAAACCATTAAGATGCAGCTACCATGATGCACCATACTGTAAATCCCCCAAAATAACATTTGTTATATAACATATTAAAACTCACAAACTAATCTCAAATTTAGCAAAGATTTTTTTCCAGCCTTGAAGTGTTGTTCCTCAGTGTTTTTAATCACTATTGTAAGGATTAGTTAGGTCGAGTGCCTAGAGGCTTGTCGGCTTTATTGTTTATTGTTTCCAGGGTGGAGATAGATGGCTTCACCTTGATTCATAAGTACGCAAGAGCGCACCTGTTGTTTCTACCAAGGCTTCAATATGTCACTCCCTCGATTGTCCCACGTGAGTCACTCTGTTGCGGTAGGAGAGGGAAAGAAACAGAGAGAGAGAGAGAGAGAGAGAGAAAGGGAGAGAGACCCTATTTGGGCGTGGGGAAGAGAAATAGAGCGAGAGAACCTGTTGAGTGGAGAGAAAGGGAAGAAAAGAGAGGGAGAGAGGTTGTGTGATCAAATTGGAGGAAAAGAGAGAGAACCCATTGAGATGGAGAGACCTAATTGAAGTTGGCGAACGATTCTCCTGAGGCAGAGGACAGACAAAAAGACGCGCTGGAGAAGGTGTAATAAAGATTTACAAGGATGATACCAGAACCAAGAGGGTATAACTATCAGGAAAGATTGAACAGGCTGGGGGTCTTTTCTCTGGAAAAGAGAAGACTGAGGGGTAACCTAATGGAGGTCTTTAAGATTATGAAAGGGTTTGATAGGGTAGACGTAGAGAAGATGTTTGTACTTGCGGGCGATACCAGAACAAGGGACCATAAATATAAGACAGTCACTAATAAATCCAAGAGGGAATTCAGGAGAAACTTCTTTACCCAGAGAGTGGTGAGAATGTGGAACTCGCTACCACAGGGAGTGGTTGAGGCGAATAGCACAGATGCATTTAAGGGGAATCTAGATATACACATGAGGGAGAAAGGAATAGAAGGATATGTTGATGGGGTGAGATGAAGTAGGGGTGGGAGGAGGCTCGTGTGGAGCAGAAACACCGGCACGGAGCAGGTGGGCCGAGTGGCCTGTGCTGTAAATACTATGTAACTGTATTATTTCGGGGCCATTATTCTGGTGTGGTAGTCTGAGACTTGGATATTGACAAAATTACATTTTCTCCGACTTATATATGGCACCGTGTTATTGTTAGGCACTCTGATTGCTAATGTGGTTGCCATCAATTATGGCGTGGACTTTCAGGACTCCAGCCACATGGATGAAGTTTCGCACTCTCTCTCTCTCTCTCTCTCTCTATCTCTCTCTCTCGTTGTTCCCTTTATTCCATGGGGAAAGTGACTTATGTGTTGTCCCTGATAAACAAAGTTGCAGTGACCTGCTTGATTCAGCTGTGAAAGGGTGTCTGACTCAGCTGGCAAATGTCAACAGTGTTGGCTTGAACTGAACTGGTGCCATAAAAGATCGATGAGCTGGTGACTTTGACAACCGTGGGCAGGGCTGACTCTGCAGGACTTGTGTGTCGGTCACATAATCCAGGCTGATGCTCCCAGTGCAGTGCTGAGGGAGCGCTGCACTGTCGGAGGGGCAGTGCTGAGGGAGCGCTGCACTGTCGGAGGGGCAGTGCTGAGGGAGTGCTGCCCTGTCGGAGCTGCCGTCTTTCGGACGAGATGTTCAACCGAGGCGCCGCCTGCCCTCTGAGGTGGATGTAAAAGATCCCACAGCACTATTTCGAAGCAAAGCAGAGGTGGCCTTGGCCAATATTTATCCCTGAACCAACAGCATGAAACAAACAGACCATCCGGTCTTTATCTCATTGCTGTTTGTGGGAGCTTGCTGTGCGCAAATTGGCTACCGCGTTTCCTACATTACAACAGTGACTACCGGACATCCCAAAGCACTTTACAGCCAATGAAGTACTTTTGAAGTGTAATCACTGTTGTAATGTAGGAGACGTGGCAGAATATTTGTGCACAGCATGATCCCACACACAGCAATGTGATAATGAGCAAATAATCTGTTTTCAGGTGTTGGCTGAGGGCTGGATATTGGCCCCAGGAGACTGGGGCGCACTCCTACGAAGCAGTGCGGTGGGATCTTTTACATCCATTTGAGAGGGCAGCTAGGGCATCGGTTTAAGGCCGCATCCGAAAGACAGTGCAGCACTCCCCCGAACCGCACTGGGAGTGCCAGCCGAGATTTAGTGGTCAAGTTCCTGGAGTGGGACTTGAATCCACAACTGAGGGGCGAGAGCGCTGTAATAAGGCGTATCCGTTCGATCCTGCAGGCTTCACGCTCCACTAACAATGGGTTATTGTAGAAACAAGTCCTGCCTGTCTAACTAAAAATATTAACTAACATATTTGTTCATGGTAAATGCTGGCACTATGCCTTAACAAAATTGCTTTGCCAATATATGCAGTTATAATCATTTGAGGCAATGGGGCTGAATCCAGGGGGGCTTCTTCTCCTGAGCTCCTGCTGTACCTTTAGTGGACGATTGGCAGAGACCCTGTCATTTACGTTGTTCCTCTGGAGTTTTGCCAGTCTTCCTCCAGAGGTACATAAGAACATGAGCATTAGGAGCAGGAGTCGGCCATACAGCCCCTCGAGCCTGCTCTGCCATTCAATAAGATCATGGCTGATCTTCGACCTCAACTCCACTTTCCCGCCCGATCACCATATCCCTCGATTCCTCTAGAGTCCAAAAATCTATCGATCTCTGTCTTGAATATACTCAATGGGCTGGATTTTGATACTGGGGCGGGTTGGGGTCGTGTCATCCGCATTTCGTGTTATCCACCCGACTGCAATTGGATGTGGGAGACTGATGCAATTTTCACCTAATTGGGCAATTGAGTTCCAGCATGTGGGAACCCATGAACCAATTAGTGTTTTCAGTCTGAAAGTCACCTCTGATGATGTCATCATTGCTACTGCATTGAAGGTCTTCAGAGACTGCCTGGCCTTTGCTGTGAGAGGACCTGGATGCAAAATGAGCAGCAGCAGCCCTAAGTCTGCTCCCAGATATGTCTCCTCCGCATCCATCCATATATGCATCCATCCACATAGCCATCCATATATGCATCCCCATAGCCAGCCAGCCAGCGATAGTCAGCAATCCAAATGTGCTCCCGCCAGGTTTCACATTCGTGGTTCAGAACAGGCGTGCATCACGTAGAAAAAGGGTTAAAATCACAAAGGCCTTTCAAAATGGCATTATAGAGGCAATTTAGCGCTTGTTAAGGGCCTTAACAGCCTATCCCGCCTCTTAGAGGTGGGACGGAGTCGGGACCAGCAGACACGATTTCATGAAAATTGCGTGGAGGCGGGATGGAGGCGGGCCTGTGCCCGCCCGGCAGTTTTCGCAATTTTAACCCCCCACACGCCTCCAGCCCACCTCCACGGGTCAATGAAAATCCAGCCCAATGACTCAGCATCCACAGCTCTCTGAGGCAGAGAATTCCAAAGGTTCACCACCCTCTGAGTGAAGAAATTCCTCCTCATCTCAGTCCTAAATGGCTGACCCCTTATCCTGAGAAATCAGGAGAATCCCCACGAGAATCTCTACCCCCTAGGCTTAACTTAAAATACCATTCTAATCATTGGCTAGTAACTATGCTTGCTTGAAGCCTGGTAATTAACTATCACAAACAGAATAAATCTCATATAATGTTTTCAGAGTCCTAAGGCTTTAACGGTTGACTTCTTCTTGAATGTAATGCTTCATTTCTCATAGACTTGGCATTCAAAGTATCAGAGACACTGCTGGCAGAAGCCAATGGTTAAACGACATTTTCCCTTTGTATCGAAAGTCACACAAAAAAACAATTCATTCTGTGAGCCTCGATCCCACGACTGATTGATTAATTCACAAAATCCAGGTTGTACTTGCCAGGATGGGTGCAGCTCCAACAACACTCAAGAAGCTCGACACCATCCAGGACAAAGCAGCCCGCTTGATCGGCACCCCATCCACTACCTTAAACATTCAGTCCCTCCACCACCGGCGCACCGTGGCTGCAGTGTGTACCATCTACAAGATGCACTGCAGCAACTCGCCAAGGCTTCTTCGGCAGCACCTCCCAAACCCACGACCTTTACCACCTAGGAGGTCAAGGGCAGCAGGCGCAGGGGAACACCACCACCTCCAAGATCCCCTCCAAGTCACACACCATCCTGACTTAGAAATATATCGGCCGATCCTTCATCATCGCTGGCTCAAAATCCTGGAACTCCCTCCCTAACAGCACTGTGGGAGCACCTTCACCACACGGACTGCAGCGGTTCAAGAAGGCAGCTCACCACCACCTTCTCGAGGGCGATTAGGGATGGGCAATAAATGCTGGCTTTGCCAGCGACGCCCACATCCCATAAACAAATTAAAAAAAACTTGAAGAAATACAATGGTCTCGATATTAAACCCCTCCCATGATGGGCGGGAGAGGGTTGGAGGGAGGCTAAAAGTAACGCCGCGGCAAAGTTAGCGACCCAAAGGGGGCACGACCGAATTTTTGCCCCTTTATGTTTTGGTGAAGATTTTGTCGAGCCATATTTGAATAAACTGCGACTGTTTTCCTTAAAGTTAATTCAAAACGAAGACTCTGAGTATAAATATTTTAATCTGCAGCACGCCAACATGAACTAATTAGCACTCACACTGCCTTCCGCTCGAGTGGAGCCTCACCACAAGGGAATCTAGTGCATCATTAAATGCACCTTTCTAACTCTAATTAAGTTTAATATATGCTATGAAGGCCCTGAATCTGGGGTCGGTGCGAGAGTACGCCGTCATTCTGCCTTTGAAACTGACCGCAACTCCGGGATTTGGCGCTGGCGCATGCGGGAATCCCGAAGTTGCGGTCTGTCATTGACCGCTCCGACACAGGTGGCGCTGTACCTCCCCCCACCCCGCGCCCCCACCCCGCCCCCCACACAGAGCTGGAAAACAGTGAAATCTCGTAAATCAGGGAAACTACCGAAAACTTCGGCTCTTCCGCAACAATTACGCTGTCAAATTCCCCACTAAAAGTTAGACCCACAGGGATTAGGTGTAACTGGGGTTTTAGCAGCGCATTGACTGCTAAACAAAGGTTAAGGGCCTGAAAAACAAATTTTTATTTTGCGCAGGGTGAAAGGTGTCCATTTTAATAAAAATTAAAATTTTTAAGAAACTTTTCAAAAAATAATTACAATTTTTGTTTTTAAGTTTGTCCCTCTTTATTTCAGCTTTGCCTTTCCCCATGTGAGAGCCCCAGTTTTTGTTTTACCCTCTCTAACTATTTTATTTTGATTGGCTGCTTAGAGAACCTGTTGACGTCACAGCAGCAGCTCGCGCATGGGGATCCCCCACTACAGTCCGTTGATTTGAACCGAAGGTCGGAAAACCTGAAGTTCTCGACACAAGAACCGCGAGGTCCTTGTGCGCAGCGTACTTCGGGGGGGCCGGCGGGGAATGCCTTCGCTTCGCCGCTGACCGCCAATTCCGGGCCACAAGGAAGACTTCTAATTGTAAATTGTACCCCAATAGCCTGCATCTCTTGTCTCTATAGTAAAAACAGAAAACGCTGGGAATACTCAGCAGGTCAGGCAGCATCTGTGAAGAGAGAAACAGAGTCAACGTTTCTGGTCGGTGACCTTTCGACAGCACTGGGAGATGCTCGAGATGTAGGTGGAACAGTTCAGCTTATGCAAAACACTGCTGTCATTTTGACTGGTACCAAATAGCATCAGTCACAATGTCATCACAGGATTGCCTCTCTCATCCCTGTAAGACTATCACGATCTGGCTACGTATCCCTATCACAGGAATGCACGCCTCTTACTTCACTGAAATATTTTTAAAAAAATTAATTCCCGAGATGTGGGCATCGCAGGCAAGGCTGACATTTCCTGCCCATCCCTGCCTTCAGCTGGGTGGGCCCTAAGCTCTGGAATTCCCTCCCTAAACTTCTCCGCCTCTCTCTCCTCCTTTAAGACACTCCTTAAAACCCACCTCTTTCCTGTCCTAATATCTCCTTATGTGGCTCGGTGTCAATTTTTTTTTTGATAATCGCTCCTGTGAAGCACCTTGGGATGTTTTACTACATTAAAGTTGCTATATAAAGCACTGGTTAGGCCACAACTGGAGTATTGCGTCCAGTTCTGGTCACCACACTTCAGGAAGGATGTGAAGGCTCTTGAGAGGGTGCAGAGGAGATTTCCCAGAATGGTTCCGGGGATGGGGGATCTTAGCTACCAGGACAGTTTGGAGAAGCTGGATTTGTTTTCATTAGAGCAAAGGAGGTTGAGGGGTGATTTGATAGAGGTGTACAAGATTATGACGAGTTTGGATAGGCTAGACGGGGAAAGGCTGTTCCCACTAGTTGATGGCACAAGGACTAGGGGACACAGATTTAAGGTTTTAGGCAAGAGATACAGGGGGGGATGTGTAAGATTCTCAAAATTCACAGATCCCCCAAAACTCGAAGACAAACCCTAAGGAAAAAGACTTGAGACTCTTTTCCTAACTATTACAGGGTGGTGAAATGCATTGGGCCTAACCGAAGGACATTATAGAGCAAAAACCAAGATTTGGTATTTTAAAAGACATGTCTGGACTTGTAAGGGAGAAAAGGCTGTAGAGGAAGGTGGGGTCAACATCTGTTAAACCAGTTTGGATATTGGAATTAAAGCAAACTGTCTGGGGAACCGCATGACCTCGCTGGGAGTTAAATCGGCCCCTATCAGACATTAACATCCTTACAATAAACCCGAGGAAAAACAGTCTTCACCCCAATTTACAGAGCCCATCAAAACATGCATAAAACAGATCACTTCGGCCTACTCTATAGAAATCCCACGCCCAGTCAAGAAACCCAAAACTTGGGAACCATCAACTACGATTAAGTGGCAAATTTACTCCTGACTTACCCCTGGGTAAGATTTTCCCTAAAAAACTCTAAACCCTACTTCTAAACCAAAGAAAAGTGGGTACTCACCTGATAGGTCCAATACGCACCCTACTGCATCAGCGGACTCGCGAAGACTGACCAGATACACAGTTGAAGTCCTCTACCGTGGACGGGGTACGGCAGACACCAAACAACATATAGAGCGAACCTCAAAACCGCGAACTAACCTAACCGTCAAGGATTCTGGTGAGTATCATCCCTGGTCCTCTGGAGTCCAACCTAGCTGGTGAAGTGGGATTGGGAGGGGTGAAGTATTCTTCTAATGTTATTTCCCTCGCTTGTACCGAAGTGTTCCCCACTTTTAGAGTGTTAAGAGTGTTTGTGTTGTGTTTTACTCTCTTGAATAAAGATCAAAGTTCTTGCATCAAAACCAGTTGTCTGCTGCACTTTTTGTCACAACCCCCAAATAAGTCCAAGGTCTAGAACCAAGGGAGTGGGAGCGATTCGAACCGCTCAGAAGTCAGAGGTGAAGCTGACACAAACCACCACCCCCTACAGATGTGAAGAAAAACTTTTTACGCAGCGAGTGGTGAGGACCTGGAACTTGCTGCCGACGGAAGTGGTGGAAGTGGAGACACTCAATGTTTTCAAGGGGAGACTGGATAGGCACTTGAGGGAAATAAACTTACAGGGCTACGGGGATAGAACGGGGGAATCGGACTGACTGGTTTTCTCAACAGAGAGCCGGCATGGACTTGATGGGCCGAATGGTCTCCTTCTGTGCCGTTATGACTCTATGGGCTGGATTTTGATACTGGGGCGGGTTGGGGTCGTGTTATCCGCTTTTCGTGTTGCCCACCCGAATCTAGATCGATGTGGGAGAGTGATGCGATTTTAACTTAATTGGCCAATTGAGTTCCAACGTGTGGGAATCCATGGCCAATGAGTTATTCCAGTCTGAAAGTCGCCTCCGATGACGTCATCATTGCTGCTGCATTTAAGGTCTGCAACAAGCCTTGCTTCTTCTGCAGACTGCCAAGCTTTTGGGCTTGTATCTTAGAGGCAACTGCAGGAGGAATGGCCAGCCAAAGACCCAGGTCTGCTCCCAGGTTCGATGACATTGCCCTGCAAGCTTTAGTGGAGGGAGCAAGAGCCAACAGAGAGGTGCTCTTCCCTTCCTCAGGGAGGAAGAAGCCTCCACAGCAGACCAAGGCTGTGTGGGTCCAGGTCGCCCAGGAGGTCAACTCTTTATCCATCACCTGCAGAACCTGGCTCCAGTGCAGGAAGAGGTTTCATTACCTTCTACGCACTGCAAAAGTGAGTATGACTTTCCCTTCACCCTCAATCTGATCCCCATTGCCTCTCCTTACCAGCACTCAGCTTTAGCAACCTCTTCCTCCATATCCCACTTGACACTGACATCCATGCACCCTTACCCATTCCCTCTCCCTCTATGGTCACATTCACCTTACTATTCGACTATGCAGCCCTCACACTCCCTGTCGCTGTCATGCTATGAAAACAACTTACAACACACAGGGAGGGCCCTTGGTCTCACCACCTCACTCCATCTTTGTCTCCTTCTAAGCATCTATGCTATGGACTCTCTACACTCACTCCTTCAATCTCACTCAAACTCCACTTGTCTCCCTCATTGCAGGAAAAGAGAGCTCACAATAAAAGGGAAAGAGCCAGGACAGGAGGAGGCCCACCCTCATTAGCCCAGCTTACCCCCTGGGAGGATGCGGTCCTAGAGATCGTGGGAGTGGAGGGCGATACACAAGTGGGGGATGGACAGACGGGTGCATCACAGCAAGCTGGTGACTGAATAGTGTTCCATCTCTCTCATTGACATTGCATGAGTTGCTGATAATGAATCTGAAGCTCTAACAGATGGATTTATGATCATGTAACCTTGGCATCACATCTCTGACTCTTTCCTTTACTCCCCCACAGGACCATCGCAAGCACCCGTCCCCACTAGCCAGGAGGACCAGCCTGAGCATCCAGACTCCTCAGAGGAAGCTGCAACCTCTGAGGGCGCAGCGTCAGCAGAATTCAGCACACCCAGCACCAGCGCAGAGACTCACACCTCGGTGGGACCCTCGGGACATAGAGTAGTGTTGTCACCTGGTGTATCACAGCTCACAAGTGAGCATCAGCAGATGGTGGAGACAGGGACAGCAATGGAGAGTCCTCGTTGGAGGGCGCAGGACTCTCCTAGCTCGGCACAGCTGCATGTCGACCCTCTGCCTCTGGGTCCATCCATAAGATCAGCGGTGCTGGGACTCCAGGAACAGATGCAGGAGTCTCTGACAGGTTTTGTCTCCAGGGTCGCTGCGAGTGTGGAGCGAATGGAGGAGTCCATAGCAAACATGAGCAGAGCCTTTGTGGAGTCATTGGCGCATGAACGCATCACCATGGAAAGGATGGCAACCTCCATGGAGGTGATAAGTCGCCAGAGTGCAGAAAACATGGTGAGTGTTCTGAATAGAATGACATCTCTGGAGGAGCGATAGACATCTATTGAACAGAGAAACCAGACCTTCATGGAAGTCCTTCTGAGTAGGACTGCCAGTGCAGATACGGGTCCCCATGGCCCCCCGATGTGCAGCAAGGTGCTCTCAATCCACTTGCAAGCGCGGAGGTGGACCTGACCCATGAGAGGGATGTTGGTTGCAGACAACAAGGAGGTGTGGGCTCCTCTCCAAGCGCTCACACTTCCATGCCACTGACAAGTTCTCGGTCAGAGCCCCACCAGAGTCCGCACCCAACTGAGATAGGCGTCTCAACCCCTGCCCAGCCGCAGGAGCAGCAGACTGTTGCCGAGCCCTCGCAGGTTCGTAACCCCAGAGGACGCCCGCCAAAGGTGTCGAGACAGGAGCAGCAACAAACTGAGCAGGGCGCCTCCACCTCTGCTGAAGCCACAGGGGAAGCACCACGTAGGAGCACGCGTAAGAGAAAGATACTGCACAAATAGTCACAAGGGTAGTCACTTGGGTGAAATTTGATGTTTATTGTAAAAAAGCCATCAGATGTTAAGTGTAAATAAAAACTCTGATGGCTACAGCTGCAGTTGTGGCGTCTGTCATTTCGCTAATGGGACTTCCACAATGAGGCCTTAGGATAACTTGCAATTGTCAGTATGGTGGTCAAATTGTTAGGGATCCGCTGGGTCTGGGCCATTGTCGTAGCTCTGGTAAGAAACTGCGAGGCAAAAGTGCTTGATTGTCTAGGCTAAGCAAATCAGGCCAAGATGAGTGCGTCCTTGCATTCCGGGCAGCTATGGTCTCGCGTAATGCTGCCGCTGGTTGATGGGTCTCTGCAAGTTGTTCGTTCTCTCTCTCCTCCTCCTCCTCCTCCGCCTTCTCCTCCTCATCTGAGGAGGCTATGTGAGGAGCCACTTGGTCCTCCGGCATCTGCAAGCCACGACACTGTGCCATGTTGTGAAGTGCACAGCAAACCACGACGATTCTGGAGACCCTGGCTGCTGAGTATTGCAGGGCTCCACCTGATCTATCCAGGCATCTGAAGCGCATCTTCAGCATACCGATCGTTTGCTCGATTATGGCTCTGGTGGAAATGTGGCTGGAGTTGTAGCTCTCCTCAGCTGCGTTGGATGGGCTCCTCAACGACGTCATTAGCCACGTCTTCAGGGGATAGCCCTTGTCTCCAAGTAGCCATCCGTTAAGTTGTTCTGGCGGACTGAATAGCGGAGGCACACAAGACTGACGCAGTATGAAGGTGTCATGGCAAATGCCAGGGTACTTGGCACAAACATGCAGAACTTCCTTCTTGTGGTCACACACCAGCTGAATGTTGAGGGAGTGGAAGCCCTTGCGGTTGACAAAAATACCTGGATTGCGATGGGGTGCCTTAAGGGCCACATGTGTGCAGTCAACGACGCCCTGCACCCTTGGAAAGCCTGCCAGATTAGCTAATCCAACTGCACGTGCCGTGACACTTGCTCGATCCTTGGTGAAATGGATGTGATTGTGCGCGATGGCAAAGAGGGCATCGGTTACCTGCGTGATGCAGGTGTGTGCGGCCGCCTGGGAGATGCCGCTGATGTCTGCTGCTGATCCCTGGAATGAGCCTGAAGCAAAAAAGTTGAGTGCGGTGGTGACTTTGACGGCCATTGGTAAGGGGTGTCCACCTGGTCCTCTGGGCTCCAGGTTTTGTTGCAGCATTGCGCAGATGTCACCCACTACCTCTTGTGAAAGTCAGAGTCGCCTTTGGCACTGCTGCTCAGACATGTTGAGGTAGCTGACCCTGTGTCTGTAGACCCTGTTTGGGGGGTATCTCCTGTGCCGACGGCCTTCCATGTGCTGGCCCCTTCTGGCCTGTGCAGCTTCAGGCGGGTGAGCAGCAGCTTGGCGCTCCTGCTGTTGCTGCTGCTGTTGGTGCTGCTGTTGTTTATGGTTCTGCTGGTGCCACGGCTGGTCTTCGTCCTCATCTGATGCCCAGGAGGGAAGGAAATAAATGGCTCCCATGCCTCTGGTATATGCCTCAGTTGAGGAAGCGCTCAATGAGGGTGGCGAGAGGGGTTTCCCAGGAGGTCACACTGGAGATGGGTGTCAGGCTCCAAACTTCCAGAGCTGTGGTTATGCCTTCTAAAAGTTCCCCCAGACCTGTGACAACAAAGTCCTGCCACCTGCAAATGATGGCTGATCAAATCTCCTATTTAATGGTTGAGCTGCAGCTGAGAGTCAGCAGTCCACTTGTGCTCCCGCCAGGTTTCACTGGCGTGTTTCAGATCAGGCGTGCTTCACGTGGGAAAAGGGTTGAACTAGCAAAAAACTATCAAAATGGCATTACAGAGCCAATTTAGGGCTTGTTAAGGGCATTAATGGCCTCTCCCGCCTCTTGGAGGCGGGACGGAGACGGGACCAGTCGACACGATTTCTTCAAAATTGCGTGGAGGCGGGTTGGAGGCGGGATCGGGTCCGCCCGCCAGTTTCTGCAATTTTAACCCCCCACATGCCTCCAATCCCACCTCAACGGCCCGATGAAAATCCAGCCCTATGACTCTATCTGAATACAAGTTGTTGTTGTTGTTGTTGTTGTCCCTAGTTTCCCAGAGAAGGTACTAGTTAGTTGCTAACTAGGCCTCTTCAGAGGGCAGTTAAGAGTCAACCGCGTTGAAGTGAGGCTGGAGTCACATGTCGGCCCAGACCGGGTGAGGAAGGCAGTTTCCTTCACTAAAGGACATTAATGAACTAGTTGGGTTTTTACTACAATCCAACTGCCTCATTGGTCACTTTTACTGATACGAGAAAAGGTCCATGGAATAAAATTTGGAATAAAACTTGGGCAGGTTCTGTAAAGGGCGGGCGATCTGTTCTGGTAAAGTCACCGCCCAGGCGGTGAGGACAAGACCATAGCACCAAGTAACTGGACTATTTTTTTTGATACCATAAACCCACGGTAGATGATTTCATGGCTGGTGCAGTCACATTGTTTTCTCGATTTTTTAATTTTTATTTACCTATGTGGCCAAATTATGCGATTCAGAGTTTGGCTAATAATCGGCACGTGGATTGGCTCCAGGACGACTGAAATTTGTTGCAGTGTTAAACGAGAGCAAAGGTGCTCTCGTCTCCAAAGGGAGCTGGCTCAGCAAAATTCCTTGTCTGCAAAGGCAATCTGTCAATGACGCCAGGTGTAGAACATGCTTGACAACTCCACTCAGTCTTGGAGATCTGTCGTCAGTGCAGTAATACGCCCACAACCTTTTCCATGGTATTCACTTAAGATTTCCTCATTGGCAATGCAATGCTTGCAGGATGATAATCAAAAGAAATGAGTTGCATTTATAGAGTGCCCCAGGACATCCCAAGACGTTTCACAGTGAATGAAGACACTAGTCGGGACGCATATTCAAAATATTTAGGTTGCTAAGAAACTGACTACTGTACAGCAATGAAACTAGCAAATGAAAGAAAGAAAGACTTGCATTTATACAGCGCCTTTCACGACCTCAGGACGTCCCAAAGCGCTTTACAGCCAAGTAATTTTTTGAAGTGTAGTCACTGTTGTAATGTAGGCAATGCCAATTTGCGCACAGCAAGTTCCCACAAACAGCTTCCAAAGAAGCCTTGGCGAGTTGCTGCAGTGCATCTTGTAGATGGTACACACTGCAGCCACGGTACGCCGGTGGTGGAGGGAGTGAATGTTTAAGGTGGTGGATGGGGTGCCAATCAAGCGGGCTGCTTTGTCCTGGATGGTGTTGAGCTTCTTGAGTGTTGTTGGAGCTGCACTTGTCCAGGCAAGTGGAAAGTATTCCATCACACTCCTGACTTGTGCCTTGTGGATGGTGGAAAGGCTTTGGAGAGTCAGGAGGTGAGACACTCACCGCAGAATACCCAGTCTCTGACCTGCTCTTGTTGCCACAGTATTTACGTGGCTGGTCCAGTTAAATTTCTGGTCAATGGTGACCCCCAGGATGTTGATGGTGGGGGATTCGGCGATGATAATGCTGTTGAATGTCAAGGGGAGGAGGTCAGACTTTCTCTTGTTGGAGATAGTCATTCCCTGGCACTTGTGTGGCGCGAATGTTACTTGCCACTTATCAGCCCAAGCCTGAATGTTGTCCAGATCTTGCTCCATGTGGGCACGGACTGCTTCATTATCTGAGGAGTTGGGAATAGAACTGAACACTGTGCAATCATCAGCGATCATCCCCACTTTTGAGCTTATGATGGAGGGAAGGTCATTGATGAAGCAGCTGAAGATGGTTGGGCCTAGGACACTGCCCTGAGGAACTCCTGCAGCGATGTCCTGGGGCTCAGATGATTGGCCTCCAACCACCACAACCATCTTCCTTTCTGCTACTTGTCCCCTGACGCCACATTTTCTGACCCTCATCGTGCATCTACTATCGCAGTAGACCTTATTGAAGGCCTTTTGAAAATCCAAATATATTGGCCCAGAATTTGCGGTCAGCGTCGAAGCGAAGGCGTTTGCTGTTGGCCCGGAAATACAGTTCGCACAAGGACCTCGCGGTCCCTGTGTCGAGAACTTCGGGTTTTTCGACCTTCAGTTCAAATCAAAGGAAGTTAATGGGGTTCCCCATGTGCGAGCTTCTGTGACGTCAACAGGCTGTCTCAGTAGCCAATCAAAAGGCAGAATTCTCACAGCCAGTGAACAAGGAAGCTCTTAAAATTCTAAGTGGAAAAAATTGGGTTGCTTTGCTCCTAAGAGGGCGCTAACGGGGCGCAAAGCAACCAGCGCCGGGGCGTGGCGCCGCCCACGCCTCCCGCAAAATTCAGCGGGAGGTTAGCGGCGGCGCCAACTGGTAGCGCCCCGCGGTGCAGCGCCGACGATGATGACGTCATCGCCGTGTGCAACGCCCCGGCCGCAATCTTCGGGAGCGCCCCCTGACTTACCGCCGGACGCCATGTCCGACGGGGTCAAGGGGCCTATTTAAAGGCGAGGTGGGGGGCGGCCATTTTTGTTGCTGGCCGCCTGCCAGCACCTGCCTGCGCTCCCATCCCCGGCCTCCTGAATCGCCCACCCCCCCCTGCCCCGCGGCGTGCCTGCTGTGCTCCAAGAGCCCGGCACGTCTCTTGAGTGCCGGGATCTTTTGCCGGCACTCCTGATCCCCGGGGGCGCAGCTGGGCCCCGGGTCGTGCTGCGCAAGGCCCCTCCTCTTTAAGAAGGGGAGGAAGGCCTGCAATACTGTGGCGCTGCGGCACCGCGATATTGACTCGCAGCGCCCCAAGAGGGATGTGGGGTGCTTCCAGTCGCGTCCCGCTTCCCTCTTGGGGTGCAACCACTCAATTTCTGGCGCGGGGGGCGCTAATTTTTCCGGGGCGCTAAAAGTAGCGCCCTGGCGAAGTTAGTACCCCTCAATGTTTAGCCCTAACTTTTTTAAAATGTTAGAGAGAGCAAAAGAAAGATTGGGGCTTTCACATGGGAAAAAGGCAAACCTGAAATAAAGATGAACAAACTTTAAAAAAAAATGATAAACATTTTTTTTTGAAAAGTTTCTTAAAAATTAAATTTTTTATTAAAATGGACAAATTTCACACTGCACAAAATTAAAATGAGTTTTCCAGGCCCTTAACCTTTGTTTAGCAGTCAATGCGCTGTTAAAACCCCAGTTACACCTAATCCTTTTGGATCTAACTTTTAGTGGGGAATTTAACAGCGGTATTAACATAAGAACATAAGAACATAAGAAATAGGAGCAGGAGTAGGCCAATCGGCCCCTCGAGCCTGCTCCGCCATTCAATAAGATCATGGTTGATCTGATCCTAACCTCAAATCTAAAGAACACAAGAAGTAGGAGCAGGACCCGGCCACTCAGCCCCTGGGCCCGCTCCGCCACCCACAGGGCCCTGACCGATCCGAACTCAGCCTCATGTCCAATTTCCTGCCCGCTCACCGTAACCCCTAATTCCCTTTACCTCTAGGAAACTATCTATTTTTGTTTAAAATTTATTTAATGATGTAGCTTCCACAGCTTCCTGGGGCAGCAAATTCCACAGACCTACTACCCTCTGAGTGAAGAAGTTTCTCCTCATCTCAGTTTTGAAAGAGCAGCCCCTTATTCTAAGATTATGCCCCCTATTTCTAGTTTCACCCATCAGTGGAAACATCCTCCCCGCATCCACCCGATCAAGCCCCTTCACAATCTTATATGTTTCAATAAGATCGTCTCTCATTCTTCTGAACTCCAATGAGTAGAATCCCAATCTACTCAACCTCTCCTCATATGTCCACCCCCTCATCCCCGGGATTAACCGAGTGAACCTTCTTTGTACTGCCTCAAGAGCAAGTATGTCTTTTCTTAAGTATGGACACCAAAACTGTATGCAGTATTCCAGGTATTACTGCGGAAGAGCCGAAGTTTTCATCAGATTCCCTGATTTGGCTGATTTCACTGATTGCCGGCTCTGTTGGGGGGGAGGGGGCTGCGGGGGCCACAGCACAGCCAGTTTCGGACCTGTCAGTGACAGACTGCAACTTCAGGATTTCCGCACGCGCCTGCGGTCAGTTTCAAAGGTGTATTGGCGGCGAACGCTGCCAGTTTGCTGTCACCTCGACCGCAAATTCCGGGGACATTACGTCTACTACATGTCCCTTGGCTACTCTCTCTGTTACTTCTTCCAAGGAATTCAATAAGGTTGGTCAAGCATAACCTTCCCTTTTGAAATGCGTGCTGACTACTCTTTATTATGTTTTCAGTGTCTAGATAAACTTTATTCTTTAATATATCTTCAGTTTCTAGTGAAGGGATAATTACTAGTCCTAGTCCCTTTAGGGCTACCACGGATCAGGCGTATTCCTCAGACGTTCACTTTCAACTAAAGTTTGAGGTAGCCAAATCCTAAAGACGCTTAATTGGGTCTAAAGGTCTGGACTATCTCTCCCTAAAGGAAAGGAACAACCTGAAGATGTCACCATCCTCCAGACTGTAACGTTCCAGATATTATGAGGGTCCGGAAAACTCCCCCAGAATTCTGCAACTCCTCACCAAAGAGTGTACAGAGATTGAGTTTGCGAGTTTGATACAGAAGTCTTATGTGAGACAATTCTAAAAATATATAGATTTATTAAAGAACCGACATGTAATTTACAGTTGGTGAGTCAATCGCAACATTAACAGTTCCAAAAAGAGAAAGCTTACAATCTTATTATCAGAGAACCTTACTCTCAGATCTTAACTTCTCTACAGTTTTACAGTTCTTAAAGTTCTATTCAGGATATCCACCAAAATCAAATACCTTTGATCCCCGAGGTACAAAGAGTTGGAGACTTACAGAGCCGCCTCTGAAGCCGAGAATTGCTTTGCCCCTTTAAAGCGAGTCTACTATCCCATTTGAGAGTTCAATATTTATACCCTTTTCCAGTGGTATTTCCTTTAAAGTTTTCTGCTGATGTAACTAATAATCTCCAGTCATTTTTCTGCTGACCTCTGCAATTCTTACAGTCACCTCAGCTGGTAGCATTACAGAATTATGTCTCCTCTCTAGGTGTTCTAAGTTTACCATAAAAAACGGTGTTACGGCAGGTGTGTTTTTTACTTGATGTCATTTTTACGAAGGCAGATGTTTCTTACTTTTATGTGCTTCTTTATGAAGTGTAAATTAGAACACCTTATCCAGGGTGAACCAGTGTTTCATTCCGAAAGGTTCAGCCTTTAACCTTCTGTTTCAATAAGGTTATTGATTCAGTGTCAACAACTATCTTATCTCAATAGCCAGAATGCTTTCACAGCTTTTTCATAGTTAGGTTTCTAGATTTCCAAACCCAGTTTGTCATGTTTTAATAAGGCCAGAATTCTTTCAAAAGATAGTGTATTTTTCTGAATAGGTTATATGGCTTATTCCTTCACACTAGATTACTATATAAACTTGCATTTATATAGCGCCTTGAACATAGTAACGTTATCAGACAAAAACTGACCCCAAACCACATTAAGAGACATTCAGACAGGTGGGCAAAAAGGTAGGTTTTAAGGAGCAACTTAAAGGAGAGAAAGGTCGAGATTGGCTCTTTAAATTGGTAGTCACAATTGTGTTAGCAATAGGGAATGAATGCTTGCCAAAATGTGAACTCATTCTTAAATCTTAAACCGCCCCACCCCACTTACGTTGCTTGTGGGCAGGGGATTCCCGACTCCACGCACCTTCTGTACAGCACGCAACAAGTCACATCTTTACAATAGCAAAATACTGCGGATGCTGGAGATCAGAAATAACAACAGAAAACGCTGGAAAAACTCAGCAGGCCAGGCAGCATCCGTGGAGAGAGAAACAGAGTTAACGTTTCAGGTCGAAGACCTTTCGAAAGGTCTGACGAAAGGTCTTCGACCTGAAACGTTAACTCTGTTTCTCTCTCCACGGATGCTGCCTGGCCTGCTGAGTTCTTCCAGCGTTTTCTGTTATTAAGCCACATCTTTTGTTGACTCAATCACGGATTTCATTTTCTCGGCACGGTTTCCTTTTTTTGTCGAATCGCTCAATCGTAGCAGGCCGCGTCACACGGGGGGCCGTTCGCTGCCGCCTTTCACTTCACCGATGCCCACACGTTTATTGGCAGAGTATCTGCAAAAAAAAAAAATGCATTTGTCTTTCAGTTGTTTAGAATTAAATCAAGCAACCTGTTTCATCATGTGGGGAACGGTGGCATAGTGTGTTATGTTACTGGACTAGTAATCCAGAGGTTAAAAACAGAAAAATGCTGGAAATATCAGCGGGTCAGGCAGCGTCTGTGGAGAGAGAGAGAGAAACAGAGTTAAAGTTTCAGGTCGTCGACCCTTCGTCAGAACAGAGTTCTGTGATGAAGGGTCATCCCAACCTGAAACGTTGACTCTGTTTCTCTCTCCACAGACGCTGCCTGACCCGCTGAGTATTTCCAGCCTTTTCTGTTTTTATTTCAGATTTCCAGCATCCGCAGTATTTTGCTTTTGTATGTAGTAATCCAGAGGCCCGGACTAATGATCTGGAGACACGAGTTCAAATCCCACCACAGCAGCTGGGGAATTTAAATTCAGTTCATTAAATAGATGAGATCGTTGTTAAAAACCCATCTGGTTCACTGATGTCCTTTAGGGAATGGAACCTACCAACCTTACCCGGTCTGGCTATATGTGACTCCAGACCCATATGTGGTTGGCTCTTAAATGGCCTCACAAGCCACCCAGCAGTATTCAAGAAGGTGACTCACCACCACCTTCTTGAGGGCAATAAATGCTGGCCTTGCCAGCAACGCTCAGATCGCATGAATGAATTTTTTAAAAGTACCCTCCCAGAGGGGGTACAGAGGAGATTTACGAGAATGTTGCCAGGACTGGGGAATTTTAGCTATGAGGAAAGATTGGATAGGCTGGGGTTGTTTTCTTTGGAAGAGAGGAGGCTGAGGGGAGATTTGATTGAGGTGTATAAAATTATGAGGGGCCTAGATAGAGTGGGTAGGAAGGACCTATTTCCCTTAGCAGGGAGGTCAATAACCAGGGGGCAGAGATTTAAAGTAATTGGTAGAAGGATTGGAGGGGAGTTGAGGAGAACTTTTTTCACCCAGAGGATGGTGGGGGTCTGGAACTCACTGCCTGAAAGGGTGGTAGAGGCAGAAACCCTCATCACATTTAAAAAGTACTTGGATATGCACTTGAAGTGCCGTAACCTACAAGGTTACGGACCAAGAGCTGGGAAGTGGGATAAGGCTGGAGAGCTCTTTGTCGGCCGGCACAGACACGATGGGCCGAATGGTCTCCTTCTGTGCTGTAAATCTCTATGATTCTATGATAAACTGGAAAATTATAACTTTATTTCAGAGGCAAATCAAAATCGCAACTTGACTGTTAACTCTCAAATGTTATGCTTAATCATAGTACAAACCACGTTAGCTTAAAAAGTATGTCCTTATAGTTCGTTTTGCTTTGCAGCTTATAGTAAAGTGTCTTTTTCAAATGAAAGCTAAGCTCAAGACGGAATTTGCTCGCTTTTAACACAGCCCATGCAGCATGATATTTTAAATCTTTCTTTTATGTAATCGTGTGAGATCGGCAAACGTGCAGAAACATGCCGTCACAGGAAACTGCTCATTTATCTTAAATAGTTAATAGTGTTCCGTTCTCGTGGGAAAACAACTTTCCCCTGTGTGAGCTCCTTGTGCGCCCTCAAAAAATCGCCTCACTTAAGGTGGAACGTGTGTTTTGAACAGATCTTGGGGTCGAGTTTCCACTTTGGGCACAGTCGGCGATCTGGGTGCAAATTGCGCCGGTTTTTTTCCGAAGTGAAGTTTGGGTTGATTTTTCCGGCCAAACTCACTCGCATAATCACCAACGTAAAATGTTCCGCGAACCAGCGCGATCGGGCAGCGGAATAGAACGTGATCGGTTCTCTTTTGTCTCTTTGCATCAGAAAGAATTGCTCCATGTGTTTAAGAGCGGTGGCCTGGTACAGCTTTAATTATACAGAAAATGGGTTTCTCACCAAAAAATAAGCCTTTTTAATAAGAGTGTCCCGTCCACCACCTGTGATTAACCTGATTTAAAAATCACTGAGAATGGCTTTAAAAAAACTACACTTAGCCATTCGGATGAGACGTTAAACCGAGGCCCCGTCTGCTCTCTCTCAGGTGGACGTAAAAGATCCCACGGTCACTATTTCGAAGAAGAGCAGGGGAGTTCTCCCCGGTGTCCTGGGGCCAATATTTATCCCTCAAATCAACATCCCAAAAAAACAGATTATCTGGCCATTATCACATTGCCGTTTGTGGGAGCTTGCTGTGCGCAATTTGACTGCCGCGTTTCCCACATTACAACAGCGACTATGCTTCAAAAAGGTACTTCATTGGCTGCAAAGTGCTGTGAGACGGCCCGAGGTAGTGAAAGGCGCTATAGAAATGCAAGCCCTTTTTTTTTAACCTGGTTGGCTCACAACCTTTACCTGTCCTTCTCCCTTTCCTCGATTGGTTTTGGTCAGTCCTGTAAAGCAACTCGCCGTTCCTTAATTTTTCAGTTCTGACAAAGGCTATCCCCTCGAAAAGTTAACCTTTCACTCCATTTTTCAGAAGCTGATGAATCTGCTGCGTGTGTCCAGCATTTGCCACTTTTCTCCCTGTTGTCTGCTGTCGCGAGTCAGGATTTGGCGTGTTAACCATAAGGAGTTGGCCGACAAAGTTCAATGATCAGGTGGGCAATTATCCACCTCTTTGATCATTTGTAAAATTGCTGACTACGGTTAAACTATCTCCACCCCATTTATAATTATGGATAATAAGCCGGTTTCATTATACTGCAGTTCTTGAACCTCCCAAAGGTTATTAAGTGCATTTTGCCTACCTGCATTTCTCAAACTGTCTACCTATTGGTTGAAATCTTTTGACTGATCCAAAAGCTCTCTGTTTGAAACTGAAGAGCTGCACTGTTTTCAATCTATATTTGTACATAATTTACTCAGACTTTGAATATTGTCCATTTGACTTGCATATCCAACAACAACAACAACTTGCATTTATACAGCGCCTTTAACGTAGTAAAACGTGCCAAGCCGCTGCACCGGAGCGATTGCCGATCAAAATTTGACACCGAGCCACACAAGGAGATATTGGGTCAGGGTGACAAACGCTTGGGCAGAGGGGGAGGTTTTGAGCAGCATCTTAAAGGAGGGTAGAGAGGTAGCGAGGTGGAGAGGTTTAGGGAGTGAATTCCAGAGCTTAGGGCCCCAGGCAGCTGAAGGCACGGCCACCAATGGTGGAGTGCTGAAAATCGGGGATGCTCAAGAGGCCAGAATTGGAGGCGGGCAGAGATCTCGGAGGGTTATAGGGCTGGAGGTGGTCACAGGGATAGGGAGGGGCGAGGCCATGGAGGGATTTGAAAACAAGGATGAGAATTTTAAAATAACAACAGAAAGCGCTGGAAAAACTCAGCAGGCCAGGCAACATCCATGGAGAGAGAAACAGAGTTAACGTTTCAGGTCGAAGACCTTTCGTCAGAACTGAGAAAAAAGCAGGAAATTAAACAGATGAAAAAGCAAGTTTGGAGGCTGGGGGAGGGAATGAAAAAACAAAAGGGGAGGTCTGTGAGAAGAAGAGACATTAAGAGATGTTCAAGGCGAGACGAGATGGTAATAGGACAGGTTAAGAGACAAAAGATGGCTCTAGGAGTGTGAAATGCGCTGGCAGAATGAAAGACAGCTGCCATGTGGGAGAGAGAGAAAAAAGGGAAAAGGCACAAACCAAAAGTGTGGATAAAATGTATATATATGGTAGGGGTCGAGGTTATGATCTGAAATTGTTGAACTCGATATTGAGTCCGGAAGGCTGTAGAGTGCCTAATCGGAAGATGAGGTGCTGTTCCTCGAGCTTACGCTGAGCTTCTGTGGAACAATGCAAGAGGCCGAGGACGGTGAGGTCTGAGTGGGCGTGGAGCGGTGAATTAAAGTGACAGGCGACCGGAAGCTCGGGGTCACCCTTATGGACTGAACGGAGGTGTTCCGCAAAGCGGTCACCCAATCTGCGTTTGGTCTCCCCAATGTAGAGGAGACCACATCGGGAGCAGCGAATACAGTATACTAGATTGCAAGAAGTACAAGTAAATCGCTGTTTCACCTGGAAGGGGTGTTTGGGGCCCTGGAGAGTGTGAAGTGGGGAGGTACAAGGGCAGGTGTTACATCTCCTGTGCTTGCACGGGAAGGTGCCGGGTGAAGGGGAAGGGGTGCTGGGGGTGATAGAGGAGTCGAGGCTTTGCTGGACCGGGAGTAAACGTAGGTCAGCGAGCACAGGGGGAGATGGATGAAGGGACTTGGTGCGAGTTAGGATATGGGCAGCCGAGTCTTGGACGAGATCAAGTTTACAGAGGGTGCAAGGTGGGAGGCCAGCCAGGATAGCATCAGTATAATAATAATTCCGGGGTTGAACATTGCCTGCCAATGTGAGTGGGGCTCAAGCATCGGTCCCTGTGCCTGAACGAGTAGGCCTGATGTTTACTTGAGATCGGGTCGCTGGCCTCATTAAAAGTACATTTCCCCTGGCAACTTGCCGGCGAAGAGACTTCCAATATCGGGCCTCTGTCTGGCCGGCAGCGTCCCTTTAGGGAAGTCTTTAAAGGGGAAGGGAAGGAGACTTGGTGTTTGGGCAATCGAGAGAGTTACTGAGAAGTCCTGCCGGCTTTGACCTATGACTTCAACGGAAATATAAATCGGGTGAGATGTAAAACGGGCTGCCGACTCGCTTTTGGCCCGTTTTACATTATCGCACCAAGTCAGAAGTTGTGTTTTTGCATTTGCTTAATATAATTTTATTGCTTGAAGCTGGTTATGAACGGGGAGAATGAAGAATGGTTGCTTGTAACCTTTTTGCCGTCATACAGGAATCCAGGATAACTGCTGATCCGAATGAAACAAAAAGCTTTATCGGAAACAGCCTTGAAACAAAGATTTACTTCACGCTGACAGAGCCGTGAACTTGAGGAAGACCAACAGGGAAGTGGAATGAAGCTGATAAGTGTGAGGTTTTACATTTTAGTAAGAAAATTTTAGTGAGGTCATCCAAAACTCGGCTGCCCTGAAGGGGTAATTACTAGTCCTAGCCCCTTTTAGGGCTACCCCGGATCAGGCGTATTCCCCAGACGTTCACTTTCAACTAAAGTTTGAGGTAGCCAAATCCTAAAGACGCTTAATTGGGTCTAAAGGTCCAGACTATCTCTCCCTAAAGGAAAGGAACAGCCTGAAGATGTTACCGTCCTCCAGATAGCACTTTTAATAAGTTTAGCTAGACTGTAATGTTCCGGATATTATGAGGGTCCGGAAAACTCCCTCAGAATTCTGCAACTCCTCACCAAACAGTGTACAGAGATTAAGTTTGCGAGTTTGATACAGAAGTACTATGTGAGACAATTCTAAAAATATATAGATTTATTAAAGAACCGACATGTAATTTACAGTTGGTGATTCAATCGCAACATTAACAGTTCCAAATACAAAAATCTTACAATTCTATTGTCAGAGATCCTTATTCTCAAATCTTAACTTCGTTACATTTTTACATTTCTTAGTCTATTCCAGGATATCCACCAAAATCAAATACAAATACCTTGATCCCTGAGACTCGAAGAGTTGTAGACTTACAGAGCTTGCCTCTGAAGCCGAGAATCACTTTGCCCCTTTACAGCGAATCTATCTTCCCATTTGAAAGTTCAATTTTTATACCCTTTCTCAGTGGTATATCCTTTGAAGTTTTCTGCTGATGTTAGCTAATTATCTCTAGTCATTTTTCTGTTGACCCCTTCTATTCTTACAGTTAGATCAACTTGTAGCATGCAGACTCGTGTCTCTCCTTTAGGTGTTTCAAGTTCAACACAAAAACAATGTGACAGGTGGTGCCTCCCCCACTTGATGCCATTCTTACCAAGGTCTTCTGTTTGTATCTTTTGCATTGAGAACACCTCAATCAGATGCACCATTGTCTTCTTAGTTACCTCAGTTGGTTGCAACACATAATCGTGTCTCCTGTCTTTCATTTGATGTCATTTTTATGAAGGCATATGTTTCTTTAATTTTCTGTGATTCTTTCCAAAGTGTTGGTTTAAGACACCTTAACAGGGTATACTATTGTGTTCTTTCCAAGGCTTCAGACTTCCAGGAACCTTTAACCTTCTGTTTCATTAAGGCTATTGATTCAGTGTCAACAACGTATCTTATCTCAAAAGCCTGTATGCTGTTTACAGCTTTTCCATTGTTGAGGCTTTTAGATTTTCAAGCCCAGTTTGTCATGTTTTAATAAAGTCAGAATTCTTTTATAGGATGGTGTATTTTTCTGAATAGGTATATTGCTTATTCCTTCACAGCCAGTGTCCTAACTCGCAGCAAGTCCCGTTCACCCATCGCCCCTGCGCTCGCTGACCTACATTGGCTCCTGGTTAAGCAACACCTTAGAATCATCGAATCATAGAATGGTTACAGCACAGAAGGAGGCCGTTCGGCCCGTCGAGCCCGTGCCGGCTCTCTGCAAGAGCACCTCAGCTAGTCCCACTCCCCCGCCCTTTCCCCGTAGCCCTGCAATTTATTTTCCTTCAGGTTCTTATCCAATTCCCTTTTGAAAGCCACGATTGAGTCTGCCTCCACCACCCTTTCAGGCAGTGCATTCCAGATCCTAACCACTCGCCGCGTAAAAAAGTTTTTCCTCATGTCGCCTTTGGTTCTTCTGCCAATCACCTTAAATCTATGTCCTCTGGTTCTCGAACTTTCCGCCAATGGGAACAGTTTCTCTCTATCTACCCTGTCCAGACCCCTCATGATTTTGAACACCTCTATCAAATCTCCTCTCAACCTTCTCTGCTCTAAGGAGAACTATCCCAGCTTCTCCAGTCTATCCACGTAACTGAAGTCCCTCATCCCTGGAACCATTCTTGTAATTTTTTTTTGCACCCTCTCCAAGGTCTTCACATTCTTCCTAAAGTGCGGTGCCCAGAACTGGACACAATACTCCAGTTGAGGCTGAACCAGTGTTTTATAAAGGTTCATCACAACTTCCTTGCTTTTGTACTCTATGCCTCTATTTATGAAGCTTAGGATCCCGTATGCTTTTTTAACCACTTTCTCAACCTTCCCTGTCACCTTCAACAATTTGTGCACATATACCCCCAGGTTTCTCTGTTCATGCACCCCCTTTAGAATTGTACCCTTTAGTTTATATTACCTCTCCTCATTCTTCCTACCAAAATGTATCACTTCACACTTTTCTGCGTTAAATTTCATCTGCCACGTATCCGCCCATTCCACCAGCCTGTCTATGTCTTCCTGAAGTCCATCACTATCCTCCTCACTGTTCACTATACTTCCAAGTTTTGTGTCACCTGCAAATTTTGAAATTTTGCCCTGTACACCCAAGTCCAAGTCATTAATATATATCAAGAAAAGCAGTGGTTCTCGTACCGACCCCTGGGGAAACACCACTGTATACCTTCCTCCAGTCTGACAAACAACCGTTCACCAATACTCTCTGTTTCCTGTCACTTAGCCAATTTCGTATCCTTGCTGCCACTGTCCCTTTTATTCCATGGGCTTCAACTTTGCTGGCAAACCTATTATGTGGCACTTTGTCAAACGCCTTTTGGAAATCCATGTACACCACATCAACCACATTACCCTCATCAACCCTCTCTGTTACCTCATCAAAAAACTCAATCAAATTAGTTAAACACGATTTGCCTTTAACAAATCCATGCTGGCTTTCCTTAATTAATCCACACTTGTTCAAGTGACTGTTAATTTTGTCCCGGATTATCATTTCTAAAAGCTTCCCCACTACCAAGGTTAAACTGACTGGCCTGTAGTTGCTGGGTTTATCCTTACACCTTTTTTGAACAATGGTGTAACATTTGCAATTCTCCAGTCCTCTGGCACCAGCCCCGTATCCAAGGAGGATTGGAAGATTATGGCCTGTACTGATTTTAAAATTCTCATCCTTGTTTTCAAATCCCTCCATGGCCTCGCCCCTCCCTATCTCTGTAATCTCCTCCAGCCCCACAACCTCCCCGAGATATCTGCGCTCCTTCAATTCTGCCCTCTTGTTCATCCCTGATTATAATCGCTCAACCATTGGCGGCCGTGCCTTCAGCTGTCGAGGCCCTAAGCTCTGGAATTCCCTCCCTAAACCTCTCCGACTCCCTACCTCTCTCTCCTCCTTTAAGACACTCCTTAAAACCTACCTCTTTGACCAAGCTTTTGGTCATCTGCCCTAATTTCTTCTGTGGCTCGTGTCAATTTTTTTGCCTTATAACACTCCTGTGAAGCGCCTTGGGACGTTTTACTACGTTAAAGGCGCTATATAAATACATGTTGTTGTTGTTGTTGAAAGATAAGGAGGTCAGATATTACTTAAAAAAATAAGAATCCAAATGGGGTAGAACAGCAAAGGGATCTGGCAATACAAATACACAAATCACTAAAAGTTGCGACGCTGGTCAATAAGGCCATAACAAAAGCAAATCAAGCACTAGGGTTTATTTCTAGAGGGATAGAATTGAAAAGTAGGGAAGTTATACTAAACCTGTATCGAACTTTGGTTAGACCACACTTGGAGTACTGTGAACAGTTCTGGTGGCCATATTTCTAAAAAGGACATAGCAATTGAGGAGGACACTCCATAATCCCTCACGGTTGACAGTGTCAAAGGCCTTTGTGAGGTCAAAGAAGGCCATGTACAGCGGTTGGCGCTGTTCCCTGCATTTCTCTTGTAATTGGCGCGCGGTGAAGATCATGTCCATTGTGCCCCTTAGTGGGCAGAATCCGCATTGCGACTCTGGGAGGAGCTCTTCGGCCACTGGGAGAAGGCGATTGAGGAGGATTATTGTGATGACTTTCCCTGTGGCAGGCAGCAGGGAAACTCCTCTGTAATTACCGCAATCGGACTTGTCACCTTTCTTGAAGATGGTCACAATTACGGCATCTCTGAGATCCCCTGGCATGCTCTCCTCCTTCCAGATAAGAGCAATGAGTTCATGAATTCACGCCAGTAGTGCTTCTCCGCCATGCTTTAGTGCCTTGGCGGGGATTCCATCTGCTCCTGAGGCCTTCTTGTCCTTCAGTTGTCGGATGGCCTTTTCAACCTCATGCCGGGCTGGGGTTGTGCTGAGATGGTGGCGGGTAGCATGCTGCGGGATGGAGTTGAGGACACTCGCGTCGAAGACAGAGTCGCGGTTAAGGAGATCTTCGAAGTGCTCCTTCCAGCAGGCACTGACTGTCTCTCTGTCCTTGATGAGTACCACTCCGTTCTTGGCCCGCAGTGGGGTAGAGCCTTGGGTGCTTGGGCCGTAGATGGTCTTGACTGCGCTAAAGAATCCACGCACGCCGTGGTTGTCGGCTAGCTGCTGGATCTCCTGCGCTTTCTCCACCCACCATCTGTTCTTTAGGTCGCGAGTTTTTTGTTGGACCTCGGCCTTCAGGCGTCTGTAGAGCTGCTTTCTTGCTCTCGAGTTCTGTTGCTGTTTCCAGATCAGGAATGCCTTGCGCTTGCGGCTTATTAGCTCCTGGATCTCCTGGTCATTCTCGTCGAACCAGTCTTGGTGTTTCCTGGTCGAGTGACCGAGCGTCTCTTCACAGGTGCTGATTATGGAGGCCTTGAGTGCAGACCAGGCGCTGTGGGCACTCTGTGTCTCTGCATCACTGGGAGTCGTCAGGTTGGTTGTGAGGCGCAGGCTGAATAGGGCTTTCTTAGCAGGGTCTTTGAGTGCTCCAGCATTGATTTTCCTGCGGCATTGCATCTGTTGCCGCCGCTGTTTTGGGGCTACATTGATGGAGATGACAGAGCGGATTAGGTGGTGGTCTGTCCAGCAGTCGTCAGCTCCTGTCATGGCGCGGGTGATGCGGACGTTTTTGCGGTCCCTCGCTCAGACGATGATGTAGTCCAGCAGATGCCAGTGCTTGGAGCGAGGGTGCTGCCATGAAGCCTTGTACTTGTCTCTCTGCCGGAACAAGGTGTTGGTTATGACAAGGCCATGTTCTAAGCATTTCATCAGGAGGAGGGTACCGTTGGAGTTGGCTTTCGCTACCCCCTCTCTGCCGATCACACCTCCCCAGAGGTCTGTGTCCTTTCCAACTCTGGCGTTAAAGTCGCCAAGGAGGATCAGCTTGTCGCCCGTTGGGACTCGGGACAGGGATTGTTCGAGGCTGGAATAGAATTCCTCTTTGGTCTTGTCTGTGGCTTCCAGTGTTGGGGCGTACGCACTGATGATCATAGCGCACTGGTTCCGGGCTAGGGTGAGCCGAAGAGTCATGAGTGGCTCGTTTATACCGCTAGGGGAGTCTCTGAGACGCCTAACTAGTTCATTTTTTCTGGCGATGCCTACCCCATGGAGGCGGTGTTCTTCTTCAGGTTTGCCTTTCCAGGAGAAAGTGTAGCCACCGCCTTGCCCTTAGGCTGGCCTTCTCCTGCCCGCCGGGTCCCGCTTAGGGCGGCAATGTCAATGTCGAAACGTCTGAGCTCCCGGGCAACAATAGCAGTACGGAGTTCCGGTCTGTCACTGTTGAGGTTGTCCACGAGGGTCCTGATGTTCCAGGTTCCAAACTTCATTTTAAAGGGTGTGTAAGGGTAATTAACAAGTAAACACTACTGATTGACCAAACAATAAAGAACTTTTGAGGTTAACGAGGGTGGTGTGATAAAATGTGAAAAACAAGTCAAAACCTAATTATATACGTGCAAAAGAATAGTCACCGAGCAAAGGATTAAATCACCAGGGAACTAAGGAGTGCAACTCATGGATAGAGACCCCTAACATGGGCAATGTGATAGCATAAACAAATAGTGTGACTCGCACGTGATATTTTGTAATAGCTTGCATAAGCAATAACAAATGTATATAAGTAAATGAAATGAGAGAGATCGGCGAAGTCCCACTTGAAGCTGTCAAGTGAGAGTCTACCCCTGCATATGCTTGAATAAAGATCATTGTGAACCTATCTACCATCGTCTGTCTTGACTGAGAGGGAGGAAGTCGGAGTCCCCTCTAACAAATTGGCGTAGTTGGCAGGATACCGAAGCACCCAGAGTGGCAACAATGAAGGGCAATCAAGGGTGAGTACATTTATATTACCACCCATAGTTAGTGTCCGTAATCATTGTTGACAGTTTTCTCTGGTAAGACTTGGTATCCGAACAAAACAAATAGACAGACTTGGCAGAGGGTGCGATTGAGTGTGTCATAGGTGATGTAGAGCTGTATAACTGTAACCCGAAACGCAGATAGTATCTGAGTGAGTCAGAGTTACTAATCAACAGCCAAAACAAAGTAGACAACTTCCTAGATGGAAACTGGAAAGTCCCTGCTAGCGATCTTTATAATGGCCAAAATGGATTGGGGCTCGGAAGAGTCCATAACTCGCTATTTCGCAGAAAAGAAAGATAAAATGATTAATAAAATGGAGAAAAAGGCGTGGGATCCGAGAGATGACCCAGACAGACCTCCCCCTCCCAACAACAAATAGTTGTATTAAAATCCAAGGAGTGGGAGGGGAAACCCTTATAGCATATAAAAGTGAAACAGTATTATTGGAAACGAAAGATGCAATGGTCCCTGTATGTGTATGGGTATGTAAAAATCCCGAGGGAACCATTTTGGGCATAGATATCCTCAGAGAATTAGGAGGAATAATCAACCCTAAAGAGAATACTGTAATCTGGCCAGACAAACATGAAACACGCCGAAAATATGGTGAGCCAGGGGACAGTGTGGTACAGATAGGATCTTTAAAGTTGATAGATCCCGATTGGAAAGGTAAGGGAGCCTGGGGAGTACTATGTCAACAGGACCCTAAATTATGGGCAACCCATAAAAATGATTGCGGCTCAGTAAAAATGGAAGCATTGAATATACCGGGACCTGAACACAAACCCCATAAACAGTATCCGATTCAGGTAGAGGCTCAAAGGGCAGTGAAACGAATTGTGAAAGAATTAGAGGTACAAGGTGTGGTACGGCAAACTAGCACCACAACCAACTCGCCAGTGTGGCCAGTCAAAAAGCCAGACGGGACATATCGGCTAACGATTGATTATACAGCCCTAAATAAAGTGGCAAAACCGGAGCTGCCGATAGTGGCGAGTCCGGCAACTATCTTTAATGATTTGGGACCGAAACATAAGATATTTACAGTATTGGACATAGCAAACGGATATTGGTCGATACCATTGCAACAAGAGTCACAGGACAAATTTGCCTTTACAGTGGGGAATCAGCAGTATACCTGGACACGATTGCCTCAGGGCTTTCATAATAGTCCAGCAATATTTCACAAGGCAATGGCAGAGGCCTTGGAGGAAGTAGATTGAACCAAAAATAGGAGTACACTCCTGCAGACATACTAATAACCTCAGGAACACCAGCAGGACACGTGCAGGCACTGATAAGGGTATTTGAGGCGCTGCAAGATGCAGGACTGAAAGTAAACCCCAAGAAGGCACAAATAGGGAAGAAAGAGGCAGCCTATTTTGGGGTATACAATCTCAGAAGGAAAGAGAGAAATGCCAGCAGACAGGAAAAAGGCCATTATGGAAATGTGCCGACCCACCACCGTTAGAGGGGTCAGAAAGGTGATGGGATTGTTTAATTACTGTAGGAATTTTATTGACAACTTCTCCCAAAAGGCGGAGCCTTTGTACGAGTTGATCAAAGGTGGGGAGGGCATCAGATGAACCTGTTAATTGGGAAAGTAAACACGAACAAGCATTTAGGGAATTAAAACGAGCATTAATCTCTGCCCCAGGACTGGGTCTGCCAGACCACAGTCAACCATTTCACCTCCACTGTCATAATGAAGGGGGACATTATACAGCTGTAGTGACCCAAGAACACGGTGACCGCATGAGACCGATCGCCTATTATTCAACCAAGAGGGAGCCTGTAGCAGCAGGAATGGCAACCTGTGTCGCTGCAATAGATTGTGCAACATGGACAGCCAGGGTTGGTGAACCACTGACACTGATGGGTGTGATAATTTTACACACCCACCATACTTTAGTAGAGCTACTAAATACAGGAAAGCTGAGAGCCGTATCAGATAGCCGAAGGGCAACATGGGAAGCAATTTTAATCCCAAAAGATAAGTCAGTACAAATTATACGAGACATAGGAAGGAACCCTGCAGCAATGATGATGCATGAAGGGGAGGAACATATCTGTGCAACAGAAGAGGGAGAAGAGGTAAGTAGTTTGATTAAAGAACAACCTATACCAGAAGTAGATATGACTCTTTATGTGGATGGATCCCGTAAATATGTTGATGGGACACCAAGGACTGGATGGGCAGTCGTAGATGAAATGGGACAAATAAGAGTCCATGGAAGATTAGATGGAGGACACTCAGCTCAAGTAGCGGAATTAGTAGCATTAACTAGAGCTTCAGAAATGGCAGCTAACCAGAGAGTAAATATATATACAGACAGTTGTTACGCCTTTGGTGTAGTGCATGACTATATGACGGCGTGGAGTAGAAGAGGATATGTAACTTCAGGGGGAACACCCATACAGCATGAAATAGGATTAGGGACTTGGTAGAAGCAGCCAAGAAACCAAGCCAAGCTGCAGTAACCAAAATAAATGCTCACTGTAAAGCAGACAGCCCAGAACAGCTGGGGAACCAGTGGGCAGACGAAACAGCAAACCAGGTAGTGGAGCAAGACTTAAAGCCAGAAGAGGTAAACCAAGTGAATGTAGCTATAAGTGCCATAGGACCTGAGGAAGTGAATGTGCATAAATTACATCAAGAAGCCACAAAGGAAGAAAAGGCCTTGTTGTATAAATCAGGGGCGAAAGAAGGAGATGACCGAATCTGGAGAAATCCGGGAGGTAGGGTCGATACCATTGCAACAAGAGTCACAGGACAAATTTGCTTTTACAGTGGGGAATCAGCAGTATACCTGGACACGATTGCCTCAGGGCTTTCATAATAGTCCAGCAATATTTCACAAGGCAATGGCAGAGGCCTTGGAGGAAGTAGATTGAACCAAAATAAGAGTACCCTCCTGCAGTATGTAGATGACATACTAATAGCCTCAGAAACGCCAGCAGGACATGTGCAGGCACTGATAAGGGTATTTGAGGCGCTGCAAGATGCAGGACTGAAAGTAAACCCCAAGAAGGCACAAATAGGGAAGAAAGAGGCAGCCTATTTTGGGGTATACAATCTCAGAAGGAAAGAGAGAAATGCCAGTGGACAGGAAAAAGGCCATTATGGAAATGTGCCGACCCACCACCGTTAGAGGGGTCAGAAAGGTGATGGGATTGTTTAATTACTGTAGGAATTTTATTGACAACTTCTCCCAAAAGGCGGAGCCTTTGTACGAGTTGATCAAAGGTGGGGAGGGCATCAGATGAACCTGTTAATTGGGAAAGTAAACACGAACAAGCATTTAGGGAATTAAAACGAGCATTAATCTCTGCCCCAGGACTGGGTCTGCCAGACCACAGTCAACCATTTCACCTCCACTGTCATAATGAAGGGGGACATTATACAGCTGTAGTGACCCAAGAACACGGTGACTACATGAGACCGATCGCCTATTATTCAACCAAGAGGGAGCCTGTAGCAGCAGGAATGGCAACCTGTGTCGCTGCAATAGATTGTGCAACATGGACAGCCAGGGTTGGTGAACCACTGACACTGATGGGTGTGATAATTTTACACACCCACCATACTTTAGTAGAGCTACTAAATACAGGAAAGCTGAGAGCCGTATCAGATAGCCGAAGGGCAACATGGAAGCAATTTTAATCCCAAAAGATAAGTCAGTACAAATTATACGAGACATAGGAAGGAACCCTGCAGCAATGATGATGCATGAAGGGGAGGAACATATCTGTGCAACAGAAGAGGGAGAAGAGGCAAGTAGTTTGATTAAAGAACAACCTATACCAGAAGTAGATATGACTCTTTATGTGGATGGATCCCGTAAATATGTTGATGGGACACCAAGGACTGGATGGGCAGTAGTAGATGAAATGGGACAAATAAGAGTCCATGGAAGATTAGATGGAGGACACTCAGCTCAAGTAGCGGAATTAGTAGCATTAACTAGAGCTTCAGAAATGGCAGCTAACCAGAGAGTAAATATATATACAGACAGTTGTTACGCCTTTGGTGTAGTGCATGACTATATGACGGCGTGGAGTAGAAGAGGATATGTAACTTCAGGGGGAACACCCATACAGCATGAAATAGGATTAGGGACTTGGTAGAAGCTGCCAAGAAGCCAAGCCAAGCTGCAGTAACCAAAATAAATGCTCACCGTAAAGCAGACAGCCCAGAACAGCTGGGGAACCAGTGGGCAGACGAAACAGCAAACCAGGTAGTGGAGCAAGACTTAAAGCCAGAAGAGGTAAACCAAGTGAATGTAGCTATAAGTGCCATAGGACCTGAGGAAGTGAATGTGCATAAATTACATCAAGAAGCCACAAAGGAAGAAAAGGCCTTGTTGTATAAATCAGGGGCGAAAGAAGGAGATGACCGAATCTGGAGAAATCCGGGAGGTAGGGTAGCTGCTCCCGAATCCATACAACATAAGAACATAAGAACATAAGAAGTAGGAGCAGGAGTCGGCCATACGACCCCTCGAGCCTGCTCCGCCATTCAATAGGATCATGGCTGAT
Organism: Squalus acanthias; assembly: GCA_030390025.1. Lineage (NCBI taxonomy): Eukaryota > Metazoa > Chordata > Chondrichthyes > Squaliformes > Squalidae > Squalus > Squalus acanthias. The sequence goes on along the minus strand of CM059432.1, from coordinate 4,662,774 downwards.
CCGAACCTAGACTCATGTCCACTTTCCTGCCTGCTCCCCATAACCCTTAATTCCCTTATCAGCTAGGAAACTGTCTATCTCCGTTTTAAATTTATTTAATGTCGCAGCTTCCACAGCTCTCTGAGGTAGCAAATTCCACAGATTTACTACCCTCTGAGTGAAGAAGTTTCTCCTCATCTCAGTTTTGAAACGGCAGCCCCTTATTCTAAGATTATGCCCCCTAGTTCTAGTCTCACCCATCAGTGGAAACATCCTCCCCGCCTCCACCCGATCAAGCCCCCTCACAATCTTATATGTTTCGATAAGATCGCCTCTCATTCTTCTGTATTCCAATGAGTAGAGGCCCAACCTACTCAACCTTTCCTCATAAGTCAACCTCTTCATCTCCGGAATCAACCGAGTGAACCTTCTCTGAACTGCCTCCACAGCAAGTATATCTTTTCTTAAATATGGAAACCAAAACTGTACGCAGTACTCCAGGTGTGGCCCTGTATAGCTGAAGCAAGACTTCCCTGCTTTTATACTCCATCCCCCTTGCAATAAAAGCCAAGATTCCATTGGCCTTCCTGATCACCTGCTGTACCTGCATACTAACCTTCTGTGTTTCATGCACCAGGACCCCCAGATCCCTTTGTACTGTAGCACTTTGCAGTTTCTTTCCATTTAGATAATAACTTGCTCTTTGACAGCAGCTGTTAGAACTATACCATGGCCGCCAACACCAAGGGAGAGACAACATGTTATACAACATGAGGAGATGTTGGTGGTGGCCGGGTATGGGAAAGGATGTGGCAAAATATTGCCATAGATGTGTTACTTGCGCACAACACGACCCAGGAAGACCTGTAAAAATCAGAATAAGCCATCAATCCAGGCCCAAAGGACCATGGGAGAATTTACAGATTGATTTTACTGGCCCACTACCAAACAGTAGAGGCAAAACCTATTGCCGAGTAGTAATTGATCAATTTACTCGTTGGGTAGAGGCATTTGCAACACGAGATTGCTCAGCCACTACAGTAGCCAAAATTATGGCAGAGGAAATCGTGCCGAGATGGGGTGTAACCCTACAAATGGACTCAGACCAAGGCACGCACTTCACAGGAAAGGTAATTAAGGAAACTTGTAAGTTTCTGGGTATCAAACAGAAGTATCGCATACCATACCACCTGCAGAGCTCGGGGATGGTAGAAAGAATGAACCGCACCCTAAAGTTAGCATTGGCCAAAAGCATACATGAGTCAGGAAAAGGATGGGCTGATGTATTGGCCCAAAAATTAGTGCCGCTACGCGAGAGTACGCACTGTGTACTCTCGCGTATTCTGTCTCCAATTGCCGGTTTTCTGCATGCACTGCGCATGCGCTGAAAACCGGCACTTGGTGAATTCAAAAGGGGGCGGTTCCTAGGTGAACCGCGTGCGCGCTACAGGCTGCGCGCACGCAGTGCACTTAATGCTTTGGACGCGCAGGTAAGCATGGAAGATTTTAGACATAAAGAAAGGAGGCGTAAGACCCTCTTTTCACAAGGTAAGTACTTAATTAAGTATTATTTTGAATTTTTTTAACAGGTATATCTTTTTTAGAGACTTTAAAGACAGGTAAGTTTATTTTTATAACTTTTTGAAAGATTTTAAATTTTTTCAAAAATTTAATTTTTTGTTTAAAATGGTTAATTTATTTAACTATACTTATTTTATTAATGTGATGGTTTTAAAAAAAATTTAACTGAGGTTTAGCTGTTCTTTTGGGGGGGTATAGTATTCATAGCTTTCACAGCCGTGCTGTGAAAGCTATGAATGAAAGATGGTGTGCTGCCATTGGCGCTAACTGAGTCACGTGATCCCACAGCTCGCACGAATTAACTGCGCCTGTGGGATACGAAAGCCCTGCACAGCTGCTGTCCAGAACATCAAGTTCGTGCGAGCTCGGACTGAAAAAGCCAGCGCACAGTGAGAGATCGCGGGGAGACCTTACCCTCGCACGAAGGCTCACTCACTAATTTTTGGGCCATTACATAGAAACATAGAAACATATGTGGATAAATGCGAGGTTATCCACTTTGGTGCCCAAAACAGGAAGGCAGATTATTATCTGAACGGCAATAGATTGGGAAAAGGGGAAGTGCAACGAGACCTGGGTGTCCTTGTGCACCAGTTGCTGAAGGTAAGTATGCAGGTGCAGCAGGCGGTTAAGAAGGCAAATGGTATGTTGGCCTTCATAGCAAGAGGATTCGAGTACAGGAGCAAGGATGTCTTGCTGCAGTTGTACAGGGCCTTGGTGAGACCACACCTTGAGTATTGTGTGCAGTTTTGGTCGCCTTATCTGAGAAAGGATGTTCTTGCCATGGAGGGAGTGCAGCGAAGATTCACCAGACTGATACCTGGGATGGCAGGAATGACGTATGAAGAGAGATTGGGTCGATTAGGCTTATATTCACGAGAGTTTAGAAGAATGAGAGGGGATCTCATTGAAACTTATAAAATTCTAACAGGACTAGACAGACTAGATGCAGGAAGGATGTTCCCGATGGCCGGGGAGTCCAGAACCAGGGGTCACAGTCTAAGGATAAGGGGTAAGCCATTTAGGACTGAGATGAGGAGGAATTTCTTCACCCAGAGAGTGGTGAACCTGTGGAATTCTCTACCACAGAAGGCAGTTGAGGCCAATTCATTAAATATATTCAAGAAGGAGTTAGATATATTTCTTAAGGCTAAAGGGACCAAGGGATATGGGGAGAAAGCAGGGACAGGGTACTGAATTTGGATGATCAGCCATGATCGCATTGAATGGCGGAGCAGGCTTGAGGGGCCGAATGGCCTACTCCTGCTCCTATCTTCTATGTTTAGAACTCAAAGGAATGAGGAAAAGATGAATACTGGGATAGCAGGTCCGGGGATAACGACTGGGGAAAATAGAATAACGAACGGGACTAAATGGGTGATATGTACAAGTATGGCAACCTGGTATGAGGCATATGACAACGAGATAGATTGTGTGCAATGCTCAGGGAAGTATCCACACAAAATATCATCAGGTGACATAAATGGTACAACCAAGTATGGATGTACAAATGGATTAGGAGGTTGCCGAGACCTAATATGGGTGGTTAGTAAGGGCCCGAGACCAAAACCCACAACTCCCAGTACCATTACAGAGATGCCAACCACCACAGAAATCCCTGACCCAGTGTGCCCTAGTGTGAGGCCTGGAGTAAAGGGAGGTTTGGTCTATGAAGTTGACGAGCTACTCGTCAACTTTGGAGTATCAACCCAATTGGTGAAAATGTATATCAACCTATCTGAATTACAACTGCCAGAAATGTGTCAAGAAAATATCAGAACTTTATACAAAAACCTGACAAAGCGCCTAAAGAAGGAACAAAAACCCTCTAAGCGGAGCAAACGAGGGACAATAGAAATGGCAGGAGCAGTGTATGCAGCAGGAGTAGCCACTGTACATACCATAGATCTAAGAAATATGTATGATTCTGTACAACAAATGGAAAAAAGAATGAAAGAAATCATGAGTAAAGAAACTAGTGTTACCAGCCAAGTGAGCGAACTAGGAAGTGGAACTAATGAGGAACTGTTTACAATAAATGACATTTTAAAGACACATGCCAGAACAATTAATAAATCAATAGGTGCAGAACGTAATGAAACTAAAGAGCAAAACAAAGCTAATATATGTGCAGCTTACGGGGACTGGAAGTAGCTAAGAATTTGGAACAGATGCAGATTCACCAAGTGCCTGACTGGGTGAGTAATAATGTACTGACACAATGGACTAAGAATAAAAATAAGTCAAAAACATGTAAAATTAGAACCCTCTGTACGGCATGGGTAATGTCTCACAGGACATGAAGCTATTATTGGAGTTGTACTAGCAATACCACAAGTAGATATAGATAAGGCTAGTAAACTACTGAGAGTCCACAATATAGGAGAAATTAAAAATAAAACAAGGATAAAATACCATGAAGTACCAGATTATGCAGTAAACGTAGGGAGAGATAACAAACATAGAAACATAGAAACTTAGAAGATAGGAGCAGGAGTAGGCCATTCGGCCCCTCGAGCCTGCTCCGCCATTCGATGAGATCATGGCTAATCATCCAAACTCCGTACCCTGTCCCTGCCTTCTCCCCATATCCCTTGATACCTTTAGCCTTAAGAAATATATCTAACTCATCCTTGAATCTATTTAATGAATTGGCCTCAACTGCCTTCTGTGGTATAGAATTCCACAGGTTCACCACTCTCTGGGTGAAGAAATTCCTCCTCATGTCTGTCCTAAATGGCTTACCCCTTATCTTTAGACTGTGACCTCTTGTTCTGGACTCACCCACCATCGGGAACATCCTTCCTGCATCCAGTCTGTCTAGCTCTGTTAGAATTTTACAATTTTATAACAAACCCTTACCTCAACCACAGGTCGACCAAAACTTTACCAAACAAGGAGTGAGAACCGAACAGTGTGCCTGGAAGAACAAACATCTCTTGTGCCCACAAGAATGGACAATGGCCCAAAAATTAGTGTTGCTACGCGAGAGTACGCACTGTGTACTCTCGCATATTCTGTCTCCAATTGCCGGTTTTCTGCATGCACTGCGCATGCGCTGAAAACCGGCACTTGGTGATTTCAAAAGGGGGCGGTTCCTAGGTGAACCGCGTGCGCGCTACAGGCTGCGCGCACACAGTGCACTTAGTGCTTTGAACGCGCAGGTAAGTATGGAAGATTTTGCACATAAAGAAAGGAGGCGTAAGACCCTCTTTTAAAAAGGTAAGTAGTTAATTAAGTATTATTTAAAAAAAATTTCAACAGGTATATCTTTTTTAGAGACTTTAAAGAAAGGTAAGTTTATTTTTATAACTTTTTAAAAGATTTTAAATTTTTTGAAAAATTTAATTTTTTGTTTAAAATGGTTAATTTATTTAACTATACTTATTTTATTAATGTGATGGTTTTTTTTTAAAATTTAATTGAGGTTTAGCTGTTCTTTTGGGGGGGTATAGATTCATAGCTTTCACAGCACTTGTTGTGAAAGCTATGAATGAAAGATGGTGTGCTGCCATTGGCTCTAACTGAGTCACGTGATCCCACAGCTCGCACGAATTAACTGCGCTTGTGGGATACGGAAGCCCTGCACAGCTGCTGTCCAGAACATCAAGTTCGTGCGAGCTGGGAATGAAAAAGCCAGCGCGCAGTGAGAGATCGCGGGGAAGCCTTACCCTCGCACGAAGGCGCCCTCACTAATTTTTGGGCCAATGTCACGGAGAGGCTATTGCGGAATAAGTCGGACGGAGGGATGCATGCTAAAGGTCACATCACTGGAATCCGGAGAAATAACCAGGATGGCCCCGTTGGGACCTGGTAAATGGACATGGTGTGTGAGCACTAAAAAGAACAGTTACACATATGGGACAACCACCTGTAATATTACAGTGACAGACTTTTGTTTTGACCCAAAAGAAAAAACGCAGATCGGAGATCAGATTATCTCAATGAGGTTGAAGGACATTGAGATCAATGTTACTCTCGATGATACAAAATGGTCGGAGATTTGGAACAATTTCTACCTAAAGAAGGACCAACCATCCCATACGTAGATGAAGAAGATAAAGAGCTGCAACGGGCACTTGAGAAACGACACGGGGCATACATAAGGTTGAGCAAGAAGATTAATGATCTTAAGGAAGAGGTCGCTGAAATCTGGAAAGCAACTCCATGGTATACAAATTTAAGGAACTGGGGTATGAATGTACAGGTCCATCCATGGATCAGAATAATATCCCATGTATTAGTAACAATCCAGATGTGTATGATATGTTATTTGTTACTGGATTGTTGTTTAAAATATAAACCTCGCAAAAGACAAAGACTAATTAGTGGTATAGTTGAAGAAATCACACCACTGGTAAATGATGAAGGGAAAAAGAATCTGGAGGAAAATTGGTCTGAGATGCCAGTTTAGATGGGAGTGACTGGAGGACCCTACGACCGAAGGCTGGCCACCGACGGGAAAGGGAAATCAGGTACTAACATCTCAACTACTAACAAATATACTTATGTTGGCCTGTATGGGCTGAGCCAAGGGCCAAAAGGGGGGAATTGTAAGGGTAATTAACAAGTAAACACTACTGATTGACCAAACAATAAAGAACTTTAGAGGTTAACGAGGGTGGTGTGATAAAATGTGAAAAACAAGTCAAAACCTAATAATATATGTGCAAAAGAATAGTCACCGAGCAAAGGATTAAATCACCAGGGAACTAAGGAGTGCAACTCATGGATAGAGACCCCTAACATGGGCAATGTGATAGCATAAACAAATAGTGTGACTAGCACGTGATATTTTGTAATAGCTTGCATAAGCAATAACAAATGTATATAAGTAAATGAAATGAGAGAGATCGGCGAAGTCCCACTTGAAGCTGTCAAGTGAGAGTCTTCCCCTGCATATGCTTGAATAAAGATCGTTGTGAACCTATCTACCATCGTCTGTCTTGACTGAGAGGGACGAAATCGGAGTCCGCTCTAACAGGGTGGAAGATGCCTGTGTGTGAATTCTTTTAACGCGATGTAGCCGCAGCACACCAGCTACCACATGGGCTTGACAGAGCAAGGTCTTGGTCCAATGGCAAGGGGATCCAAGACGATTGGAGACCAGGCTCTGCTACATCGGCCTAGCACACACACACAAACATACTCCTACTCTCCTCCTCCCTCCTTCCCGCAGGTCCGCTCTGCCTGGGTTTCGTGGGATGCATTGTGATCCTCCCGACCTCGGACAAAGCCTTGGAAAACGTGGACCACTTTCCATACCTCGGGAGCCTACTGTCAAAAAGGGCAGACGTCGATGACGAAGTCCAACACCGCCTTCAGTGTGCCAGTGCAGCCTTCGGTCACCTGAGGAAGAGAGTGTTTGAAGACCAGGACCTCAAACACGGCACCAAGCTCATGGTCTACAGAGCAGTAGTAATACCCGCCCTCCTGTATGCCTCAGAGACATGGACCATGTACAGCAGGCACCTCAAAGCACTGGAGAGGTACCACCAACGCTGCCTCCGCAAGATCCTGCAAATCCATTGGCAGGATAGGCGCACCAACGTCAGTGTTCTCGCTCAGGCCAACATCCCCAGCATCGAAGCTTTGACCACGCTCGATCAGCTCCGATGGATGGGTCACATCGTCCGCATGCCTGATACAAGACTCTCAAAACAAGCGCTCTACTCGGAGCTCCGACACGGCAAGAGAGCCCCAGGTGGGCAGAGGAAACGCTTCAAGGACACCCTCAAAGCCTCCTTGAAAAAGTGCAACATCCCCACCGACACCTGGGAATCCCTGGCCCAAGACTGCACAAAGTGGAGGAGAAGCATCTGGGAAGGCGCCGAATACCTCGAGTCTCTTCGCCGGGAACAAGCAGAAGCCAAGCGCAAACAGCGGAAGGAGCGCACGTCAACCCAAGCACCCCACCCACCCGCCCCTTCAACCACCGTCTGCCCCACCTGTGACAGAGACTGTAGGTCCCGCATTGGAGTCATCAGTCACCTGAGAACTAATTTTTAATGTGGAAGCAAGTCATCTTCGGTACTGAGGAACTGCCTAAGAAGAAGAAGACAGAGAGAGTGTTTCTACTCGTGGGTGGAGCAAAGCTAGAGGCCATCGATATAAGATATAAGATAAGAAATCAAATAGGGAATTCAGAAGAAACTTCTTTACCCAAAGAGTGGTGAGAATGTGGAACTCGCTACCACAGGGAGTGGTTGAAGCGAATAGTATAGATACATTTAAGAGGAGGCTAGACAAGCATATGAGGGAGATGGGAATAAAGGATTATGTTGATAGGGTTAGATGATGAAAGACGGGAGGATGCTCGTGTGCAGCATAAACGCTGGCACGGACTGGTTGGGCCGAATGGCCTGTTTCTGTGCCGTATATCCTATGTAATCCTATGAACCATAGAATCATAGAAATTTACAGCACAGAAGGAGATCATTCGGCCCATCTTGTCCGTGCCGGCCGACAAAGAGCTCTCCAGCCTAATCCCACTTTCCAGCTCTTGGTCCGTAGCCCTGCAGGTTACGGCACTTCAAGTGTATATCCAAGTACTGTTTAAATGTGATGAGGGTTTCTGCCTCTACCACCCTTTCAGGCAGTGAGTTCCAGACCCCCACCACCCTCTGGGTGAAGAAATTTCTCCTCAAATCCCCTCTAATCCTTCTATCAATTACTTTAAATCTGTGTCCCCTGGTTATTGGCCTCTCTGCTAAGGGAAATAGGTCCTTCCTATCCACTCTATCTAGGCCCCTCATAATTTTATACACCTCAATTAAATCTCCCCTCAGCCTCCTCTGTTCCAAAGAAAACAACCCAGCCTATCCAATCTTTCCTCATATCTAAAATTCTCCACTCCTGGCAACATCCTCATAAATCTCCTCTGTACCCTATCTAGTGCAATCACATCCTTCCTGTAATGTGGTGACCAGAACTGCACGCAGTATTCTAGCTGCGGCCTAACTAGTGTTTTATACAGTTCAAGCATAACCTCCCTGCTCTTATATTCTATGCCTTGGCTAATAAAGGCAAGTATCCCGTATGCCTTCTTAACCACCTTATCTGTCTGTCCTGCTACCTTCAGGGATCTGTGGACATGCACTCCAAGGTTCCTCTGATCTTCTGCATTTCTCAGTATCCTACCATTTATTGTGTATTCCCTTGCCTTGTTAGCCCTCTCCAAATGCATTACCTCACACTTCTCTGGATTGAATTCCATTTGCCACTGTTCTACCCACCTGACCAGTCCATTCTTATCTTCCTGCAGTCTACAGCTTTCTTCTTCATTATCAACCACACGGCCAATTTTTGTATCATTTGCAAATTTCTTAATCATGCTTCCTACATTCAAGGAATTTCTTATCTAGCTCTGCCCCCCTTAATTATCACAGTAGATAAGAAATTGAGGGAGGAAGGAATAGCAGGATATGCTGATAATGTGAGATGAAGAGAGGAGGGAGGAGGCTCGTGTGGAGCATAAACAGGTGGTTTGCCTTGGTGGTTCGAATCACCTCTCCTACTTAGTTACAGACGACAGGAATTACGGTGAACAGGATTTGAACACAGACAAGCTTTTCAGACTCAACCGTACGGTGTTTAATAAAGTTAATACACACACCCGCCTCCAGTATGTAAAATGCCTGGTGGCGTAAAACAAACAGTACAACAATACAACTTGGCCCGTTGAACAGGCCCCTGTCTCGTATTAAGATGCCTAAAATCACACTGTGTTGCTGTACAGAGTATAACATGGACTTGTCCCACAAACCCCGGAACATACACTATATAATACACACAGAACCTCCCCACTAAACCCCTCTGGATTGGTTGGGACACACAACACCCCCTCACACAGTACCGGTGGTCTTAAGGATGCGTGGGCTCGGACAATGCTCACCCCGATTGTCCGTTTTCTTGCTCGCTGCTCCCTGTGTAGAGCGTGTCTCCTGGTTCCGTATCGCCGATGCAGTATCCAAGTCCCAGTTTCGAGGTTCGTTCCTACAGTCGAAGAGCAAGGCGAGGCTCTTGTCGCTCGTGGTGGTTTCTTCTCTCCGTCCCGGACAGAGTGCTCGGTTCTTGGTTCAGAGATGAGGGCACGTGAAGGCGAGAGCGAGAATGGCCAAAGCTGCCTTCTCTTATACCTTAAAAGTTCATTAAGGTCTGTGTATTGCAGTGATGTCTTTTTAATCACCCTTCTTTGTCTGGTTTCCCGCCTTTCGGGGCTATCCCATCGAGCTGCTAGTGTTAATGGCAGATGATGGGCTGCACTTCTTACCCGATCCCGGGTTAAGTGGTTTCCCATTAGTTTCCAATGGCCCTCCATCTTCTGCCCGTTACCGTATGAGTCACCGACCCGGGCCCATTGTTTCCCAGAGAACTCTGTCTGCTCAGACATTCTCCCGTAATCAGTTTGTAGGCCTGGCTGCAATCTCCTGTCCATCACGAACACCTGGGCCCCTCCCATCTTCTCCAAACAGGCTGCTGGTCAATCAGCAGTAACAATCATACAAAAATGTCCGATACAAAAATCCTTGGGGCCTGCGCTGATGCTTACAGACCCCCCTTTGATATTTCAATGTCCCCACTGGAATATCAAGCATCCTTGTCTTCTTCCACTGTGTAGAAACATCGTGAGCCCCAACCAAGCCGTTCATTACCTTTAAAATCCCCAGGTTCTGTTCTTTAATCACAAATACATACTTATAATACATTTTTACAGAGAACAAAACTCCTGGTTAGTCTTTAATCAGGGCCTGCCAACGACTTCGGAGTGCCTTGCTTCGCTTTTTACAGGAGAGCCGTAACAAGTACAATCCCACCAAACTCTGTATAATTACAAGAGCGTGCGAACATACCCGGATCCATGGAGGGATCTCGACATTTAACCCAATGTCCCACCAGGGCGGGGAAATCATCCCTTTAATTTCCTCCCGTGTCCCGGTTTCGCTGTTCGAGCGTGTAAAAATGTTTTTGTGACAGCTCAACGGCTTTTATTAATTTTGTGAGGTGTTCGGGCAGAAGCTGTATCTCGTACCCGGACCGTGTAACGTACTGCTGCAGATTCTGTACCGTGTTGTTTACCACGAGGTGTACTGTGGATGGCTCTGAAGTGGGAAGGATGCGCTATTGCGCCACTTGAACTTCTGTGTGGGGTTTGAAGCAGAAAGTCGAATCGGTGACTGGGCACCAAGTGTCGTTGTGTACCCGATACTGGTCCACGCTTGTCGTGACGCAGTACGTCCCGTCGCCCGCGTGTGCTACCTGAGGTGGAACGTGGCTCTGGGCCATCACCTCCATGGTGCAATTAATGGGCTCTGCACTTTCCGATTCAAACCCACACACTGGTCGATCGAAAGCGTTCAGGTGCTGGGGACACAATATCACGTGTGCGCCCCTGCTCTGGCACCCCTTGAGGTCAGTGCCGGTCATGGCATGCTCCCACTTTATAACAAATGGTGGGGCCCCATGATACCGCACATGCACCCCGTCCCTCAAGACGCCAATGTTATCGACCCGGTATATCGGCACTGGCTGCGGTGACCCGCCCATTACCGGCATCCGCAGTACAATCCCCATAACCGTGTGGTTGGACCGTCCGCAATCAACTGGGACTGGGTAGGCTTCGGAAGCTAATCGGAGCTGACACGGGCTCATTGAATTATGATACAGGCTGAGCGCTGTGAGGTGCCGGCTGCGAACCCACGATGGGACGCGACCTTGTTGTAAGTCCTCCAGATTACTGCGTCCCTCGTTTAGCAACCACGCACCGTACAGCACACACGCATCACTTCTGGCTGCCTGTGCCGAGGCATTCCTGTTCTCCCGTATCAAATCGTTGATGGTCTTGGCGTGTGTCTCCAGCTCAGTGATGACCTCTTTTAAATGAATGGTCATCGCCTGGTCTTCTTTTAGCTCCGAACCTTCCACCTTGTTCCCTTCCCCCAGTATCTTTCGCAGCTGGTCCTTTAAACTATTAATCTGCATCTGCAGCTGGATATCATCCATACTATTGACGAGGGACGTGCCCGTGCTAAAAGCCCATGGCCATGTCATTAACCGTCCCTCGCCTTTGTCTACCCGGATTGCCTCTATCGTACGCATCCACGCCATACAGTTTCTCCCGACTCACATCCCTGTAGGTGAGCTCAAAAAATTGGCGGAACATTTCTTTAATAAGGGCTTCGTAAAACTGCTCAGTCTCCTTCGGACACCACTCGGGCAGCTGCACCCGGGTTAAATTTAAGATGACCGACGCGGCTGCGTAATGTACATCCTGGAATAAAACCTTCCCGCTCAGGACTAGAACTAAACCATTCCCTGGGCCTGGTGTGGTGGTGGGACACCTTACCTCTGTCTCCTGTACCGGTGGGGCTGTGGGCAGGGCTTCCGATCGTGCACTACCAGTTCCGTGGAATTTATTGTGCTGGGAGGGTCTGGGACTACGCAAGCATCCAAACTCCGATCCCATCCCATACCAGCCCCGGAATCCTGCCATTGCCGTATGAAAGCAATCGACACACCCGCTGGGCAGATCCGTTCTGACCCCCACACACACACATAAATCCCCTGTTCCTCCTTCCACCACTTGTTCCAGCACACTTCCACTCCCCCCTTCGTCCCCGTGATCTGTCGGTACGTGTCGTTCCCCAGTCTTTCACAGTCCGCTGACCTGCTCCCCTTGTCCTGACTCAACTTCCTAAGCCACCACCACCGTCCCAGGGGAATGTGTCTCTTGCATCTTAAGCATACGCGCTTGCCCAAGGTCACCCTAACCCGTGTGGCTGTGATCTTCAGTTGGGGACATGGTAGGGAAGCCTCCCCGTACGTGAACCCGGCGTGGCTGGAGTATTTCGTCGAATTGGACCCCAGCCACCCTGGCCATCTTCCCTCGTGGAAGTAGGCTGCCATCCCGTCTGTGTCCCCCCTCCTACCCCCCTTAGTCACAGTGGGTCCGTCCCCCCCAGTACAGCCATAGAGGAGGGACGACTCGGTGTCCCCTCTCCTGCTGTGCCCCGTTCCGGCCAACATCAAGATCACGCTCAGTCTCAGGGCTGTCTCCATTCTGTCCTCGGCTTCCTATGAAACAAAAAGCAACAATCCCTTTCTGTGAGAGGGTTTACCTCCACAGGTCTGGCTTCGTTATATACAAGAACTATGTACATTAAGACCATGTACATCACTACCCATGTTGCCGGGTGCCCCCGCTAAGGGTCTTCTCACCGGGGCCTTTTGCAGCTCACGGTCGGCGTGTGAAGAGGCATCCACAGTGTCCTCGGCCGTGGGACCCTACTGCTCCTCCTTACTGTCCCGACCACTGGGCCATCGTCATCCCAAATCATGGGAGGAAGACCCGCGTCCACCATGCTCAGTATTGGGCCTTGGTGTCGTTTTACTTTTGTTGTTCTCTCCCCTGGGTTAAACCGCTTGCACTGGTTAATATGGAACCACTTCGTGCGTTTTGGGAGTTTAACCGCGTCCACCATGGGGCTTGCCTTGTCCACTATGCTATACAACCCCATGTATAGTGGCTCAAATGCCCCTACCCGGGCATAGTTCCGTACCATTACCTGGTCTCCCACCTTCCATTCGTGGGTTTTCTGGGGCTCGAGCAGCAACCGATTTTTCCAGTGCTGGTTCCCCATGTTACTGGCTGCCTGCCAGTGAATCTGTTTTAATTTATCATACAGATTCTGTACAAACTTGTCCCGGTTCACTTCCCGGACTTGGGCTTCCGTTAGGACCGGTGCCAAAACGTGGGTGGGGGTGCGCATGACCCTCCCGGTCATGAGCTCATGCGGGGAATACCCTGTGCTTCTGGGGAGGCTGGCCCGGACACCCATTAACACTGACGGCAGGATCTCATCCCACTATTTCGGTGACGACCCTGTCTCTTTCCTTTGCCTTTCTTTAATCGTCTGGTTAAGGTGCTCCACAACCCCCGATGACTGTGGGTTGTGAGCCACATGCCACTTCCCCTCAATCCCTAAAAGCTCCAAGGTGGCCTGCATTACTTGCCCCGTGAAATGACTCCCTTGGTCGGACTCCACGACCTGTGGCAGTCCCCACCGGGAGAACACTTCCTTTACCAGAATCCTTGCCAAAGCCGTGGCTATTCGCCAAGGGAAGGCTTCCACCCACTTGGAGAACACGTCCACCAGGACTAGGCAGTATTTGTTACCTGCCTGTGTGGTGGGTAGTGGTCTGATGTAATCGACCTGGAGGGACTGCCATGGTCCCTCTACCCTCCTTGTGTGTCCTATGGGGACTTTCCTGCGCTGAGGATCGGGGTTGTTTGCTGCGCACACCAGGCAGTCCGCGCAAAAGTCGTGGACATCCTCCCTGACTTGCGGCCACCACCTTGCCTGTTCTACCCTCTACCAGGTAGTTTCCGGCCCTGGGTGTCCCGCTCCTGGGCCCCCGTGGGCCAACTGGAGGAATTCCCTCTGGTATCGCTTGGGAACTATCCACCGATCCCCTTTAAATAGCATCCCCTCTTTAACGGTAATGTCCGCTGCTCCGAACGGACCCTCTACCTGTTCGCCCTTTTCCTTCTTCCCCAGGATAGCCTTAAGGACGGGATCCTGGGCTTGGACTTGTTTTAAGTCCGGGGTCAAAGTTACTCTCGGTGTTCCTCCCTTGTCCCGGATTGCTGCTACCGGACCTACTTCATAGGGATCCCAGAACTCTCCTTCCCTGGCCCCCTGCTTGGCCAACTCGTCGGCCCTTTGGTTACCTTCCCCTCTGGGCTTTGTCTTAGAGTGGGTCTTGACCTTATGTATATAGTGATCTCCCCGGGTGCCCGTGACCTCCAAAATCCTCCCTAGCAGCGGTGCTGTTGCTAGGGGCTTCCCATCCGCAGATTTAAAACCGCGCCGAGCCCAGCTGGCCAGGTGCTCGGTGCACGAATTACATGTAAACATGGAGTCTGAGCAGATGGTGTAGGGGGTGGGGAATTCATCGGGGTGGGTGACCACATCCACCACCGTCGCCAGTTCGACGTGCTGAGCGCTCAGGGTGCTGGGGAGTTTAAGGGCCTTAGCTATCTTAGCCGTTGGGTCATAAATCCCGCACCCGGTGAAGCGCTCCCCCTTTGCTACCGAACTGGACCGGTCCACGTAAATGTCCCAGCCCGTCGGGTGTAACCCGGCCCGGAACCCGACATCCATGTCCCATACCCCTTCTACCGTACACGTGTGGGCCGTACCTGGGTAAATCAAATTCGCTGCCAACTTGGGCTCGGTCAACCCCTGCACTCTCAGATTCATCTGCGAGAGCAATAAAGTCCAGCGAGCAATGCGAGCACTGCTCACTGTCCCGTCCTTTATTCTCCCGTCCAACAACATCTGAGTGGGGGTATGGTGGGTGAGTAGAACTATCAGGGATGATCCCGTAAAGAGCTGTGAGCGCTTTACGGCCCAATGCGTGGCCAGGAGATGCCTCTCGCAGTTGGAATATCCCCGTTCTACCTCGGTGAGAACTCTAGATGAGTAGACCACGGGCCGTAGCTTGCCGTGTCGCTTCTGGAGCAACACCGCGCTCAAGATATACCTGCTGGCTGCTACCTCTAAAAAGAATTCCACTCCACCATTGATGGCCCCCAGTGCAGGAGCTGTCTGCAAATCCTCCTTGAGGTGTGTGAATGTTTCCTGGCAGTTCTGGTCCCACACCCACCCCACTCCCTTGCGGAGGAGCCAAAGCAGAGGGGCTGCCGTGGCTGCGTAACCCTCAATAAAATCCCTGCAGTACCCTGTGGGTCCCAGGGAGGATCTTACCACTGTTACGTCCTTGGGGACTGGTAACTTCTGTACTGCCTTTCTTTTTGCCTCATCTATGGCCCTTTCCCCTGCCCTTACCGTCAGCCCGAGGAATTTGACTTTCTCGCGGCCGATCTGGGCTTTCTTCGGGTTTACTTTAAACCCGGCCTCCCTCAGCAGCTCGAGCAGCTCGGCCAGCAGTGGCCCATGCTCCTCCCCCTCGGCGGAGAACAAAAGCAAGTCGTTCACATACTGAACTAGCTGCTGAGGTCGACTAAAACCCTTTAAGGCGTCCTCCACATACTGGTGGAATATGGAAGGGCTGTTATGTAAACCCTGGGGAAGGCATGTCCAGGTGTACTGTTGCCCTTTAAAAGTAAAGGCAAACTTGTATTGGTCTTCTCTTTTTAGAGGAATCGACCAAAACCCATTGGAGATATCCAGCACCGTAAAAGTGGTTGCGGTTGCTGGAATGCTCCCTATCAGATCGGCAACAGCCGCGACTGTGGGCGCGCAGGCTGGGATGTTTTTATTGAGCACCCAATAGTCCATGGTGGCCCTCCATGACTGGTCGGGTTTCCTAACCGGCCAGAGTGGTGAGTTCACGTGGTTGGCTATCGGCCTCAACACCTCCTGTTCTACCAGGGATCCCAGTGCCATTTCCAAGTCGGCTTCTGCCTCTCTGGGGAAACTATACTGCTTTTGTGGCCGTGACATGCCCGTTACTGTATGAGTCACCTACCCGGGCCCACTGTTTCCCAGAGAACTCTGTCTGCTCAGACATTCTCCCGTAATCAGTTTGTAGGCCTGGCTGGAATCTCCTGTCCATCACGAACACCTGGGCCCCTCCCATCTTCTCCAAACAGGCTGCTGGTCAATCAGCAGTAACAATCATACAAAATGTCCGATACAAAAATCCTTGGGGCCTGTGCTGATGCTTACACCGGCATGGACCAATTAGAACGAATGGCCCATTTCTGTGCTTTAAATTCTATGTTTACGCAGTCAAAGTGCTGAACATACTCGAAGTACAGGGACACAATGTACAGTTGCTCTCATGCATGCAATCTCCTTTGAGCAGGCATTTCCTCACGGTCTCAGAATCAATGACTCATTTTTCATGCCTGACAGCCCCTGCAGAAAAAAAAACATGTTATTGCTTACATTGCAAATGCCTACCTACACCTATTGTCCACAATCTCTCTCTATCCATTGATTGCAATTGCATAGATGACTTGCATATGAGGCTCCACAATGTATGTGAATCCAGGCATTCCACTGTCACCAAAATTCGCATATGAAAGAAAAAATGACTTGTGTCTTTCACGACCTCAGGGTGTTCCAAAGTGCTTTACAGCCAATGAAGTACTTTTTGAAGTGTAGTCACTGTTGTAATGTAGTAAACGCGGTAGCCTATTTGCGGACAGCAAGCTCCCACAAACAGCAACAGGGATTCAAATTCCTGGGGCATTGGAACCGGTTCTGGGGGAGGTGGGACCAGTACAAACCGGACGGTCTACACCTGGGCAGGGCCGGGACCGATGTCCTAGGGGGAGTGTTTGCTAGTGCTCTGGTGGAGGGTTTAAACTAAAATGGCAGGGGGTTGGGAACCTGAGCAGGGAGACAGAGGAAAGGGAAACAAGGATAAAAGCAAAAGACAGGAAGGAGGAAAACAAAAGTGGCAGTCAGAGAAAACAACGGTTTAAATCAAACATGGCCACAGTAAATACTAATTCTAATAGGTCTAAGAGCGTTAAAAAAACAAGCCTGAAGGCTTTGTGTCTTAATGCAAGGAGCATTCGGAACAAGGTGGATGAATTAGCGGCGCAAATAGAGGTAAACGAATATGATTTGATTGGGATTACTGAAACATGGCTGCAGGGTGGCCAAGGCTGGGAACTCAACATCCAGGGGTACTCAATATTCAGGAAAGATAGGCAAAAAGGAAAGGGAGGTGGGGTAGCATTGCTGGTTAAAGAGGGGATTAACACAATTGAAAGGAAGGATATTAGCTCTGATGATGTGGAATCTGTATGGGTTGAACTGAGAAATAACAAGGGGCAGAAAACGTTAGTGGGAGTGATATATAGACCTCCAAACAGTAATGCGGAGGTTGGGGATGGCATTAAAAGGGAAATTAGAGAAGCGTGCAATAAGGGCACAGCAGTCATCATGGGTGACTTTAATCTACATATAGATTGGGCTAACCAAATTAGTAACAATACTATGGAGGAGGAATTCCTGGAGTGTTTACGGGATGGTTTCCTGGACCAATATGTCGAGGAACCAACCAGAGATCAGGCCATCTTAGACTGGGTATTATGCAATGAGAAAGGATTAATTAGCAATCTTGTTGTGCGAGGCCCCTTGGGTCGGAGCGATCATAATATGATAGAATTCTTCATTAGGATGGAGAGTGAAGCAGTTGACTCAGAGACTAGGGTCCTGAATTTAAATAAAGGAAACTACGATGGTATGAGGTGCGAGTTGGGTAGGATTGATTGGGGAATGTTACTCAAAGGGTTGACGGTGGATAGGCAATGGCAAACATTCAAAGACCGCATGGACGAACTACAGAATTTGTTCATCCCAGTTTGGCATAAGAATAAAACAAAAAGGGTGACTCAACTGTGGCTAACAAGGGAAATTAGGGATTGCATAAGATCCAAGGAGAGGGCATACATAGAAACATAAAACATAGAATCTAGGAGCAGGAGTAGGCCATTCGGCCCGTCGAGCCTGCTCCACCATTCAATACGATCATGGCTGATCATCCAAATCCAGTACCCTATCCCTGCTTTAATCCCCACAGTACACATATCCCACCCTACCCCCGTAACCCCACATATTTAATCCCCCCTAACACTAAGGGTCAATTTATCATAGCCAAATCAACCTAACCCGCACATTTTTGGACTGTGGGAGGAAACCGGAGCACCCGGAGGAAACCCACGCAGACACGGGGAGAATGTGCAAATTCCACACAGACAGTCACCCGAGGTCAGATTCGAACCCGGGTCCCTGGCGCTGTGAGGCACCAGTGCTAACCACTATGCCACCGTGTTGCCCATATGCCACCGTGTTGGGCATATAAATTGGCCAGAAAAAGCAGTAACCCTGAGGATTGGGAGCAGTTTAAGATTCAACAAAGGAGGACAAAGGGATTAATTAAGAAGGGGAAAATAGAATACGAGAGTAAGCTTTCAGGGAACATAAAAACTGACTGTAAAAGCTTTTATAGATATGTGAAGAGAAAAAGATTAGTGAAATCAAGCATAGGTCCCTTGCAGTCAGAAGCGGGGGAAGTTATAATGGGGAACAAAGAAATGTCAGACCAATTAAATACATATTTTGGTTCTGTCTTCACAAAGGAGGACACAAATAACCTCCCAGAGATGTCGGGGAACATAGGGTCTGATGAAAGGGAGGAACTGAAAGAAATTAGTATTTGTAGGGAAATGGTGTTAGGGAAATTGACGGGATTGAAGGCCGATAAATCCCCAGGGCCTGATAATCTACATCCTAGGGTACTTAAGGAAGTGGCCCTAGAAATAGTAGATGCATTGCTGATCATCTTCCAACATTCGATGGAATCTGGAACTGTACCCATGGATTGGAGGGTAGCTAATGTTACCCCACTATTCAAAAAGGGTGGTAGAGAGAAAACGGGGAATTACAGACCGGTAAGCCTGACATCGGTAGTGGAGAAAATGCTAGAGTCCATTATCAAAGATGTAATAGCTGAGCACTTGGAAAACAGTGACAGGATCGGACAAAGTCAACTTGGATTTACAAAAGGTAAATCATGCTTGACTAATCTACTGGAATTTTTTGAGGATGTAACTGGTAAAATAGATAAGGGAGAACCAGTGGATGTGGTGTATTTGGACTTCCAAAAGGCTTTCGATAAGGTCCCGCATAAGAGATTAGCGTGTAAAGTTAAGGCACATGGGATTGGGGGCAAGGTATTGACTTGGATAGTGAACTGGTTGGCAGATAGAAAGCAAAGAGTTGGAATAAATGGGTCTTTTTCCGAGTGGCAGGCAGTGACTAGTGGGGTACCGCAGGGATCGGTTCTTGGATCCCAGCTATTCACAATATATATTAATGATCTAGACAAGGGAACTAGATGTAATATCTCCAAGTTTGCAGATGACACAAAACTGGGTGGGCGTGTGTGCTGCGAGGAGGATGCCGAGAAACTCCAGGATGATTTGGACAGGTTGGGTGATTGGGCAGAAGCATGGCAGATGCAATATAACATGGATAAATGCGAGGTTATCCACATTGGTGTCAAAAACAGAAAGGCAGATTATTATCTGAATGGCAATAGATTGGGAGAAGGGGAAGTGCAACGAGACCTGGGTGTCCTTGTGCACCAGTCGCTGAAGGTAAGCATGCAGGTGCAGCAGGCGGTTAAGAAGGCAAATGGTATGTTGGCCTTCATAGCGAGAGGGTTTGAGTACAGGAACAAGGATGTCTTGCTGCAGTTGTACAGGGCCTTGGTGAGACCACACCTTGAGTACTGTGTGCAGTTTTGGTCACCTTATCTGAGGAAGGATGTTCTTGCCATGGAAGGAGTTCAGCGAAGATTCACAAGGCTGATACCTGGGATGGCAGGAATGACGTATGAAGAGAGATTGGGTCGATTGGGCTTATACTCGCTGGAGTTTAGAAGAATGAGAGGGGATCTCATTGAAACTTATAAAATTCTGACAGGACAGGATAAACTAGATGGAGGAAGGATGTTCCCGATGGTTGGGGAGTCCAGAACCAGGGGGTCACAGTCTAAGGATAAGGGGTAAGCCATTTAGGACAGAAATGAGGAAGAATTTCTTCACCCAGAGAGTGGTGAACCTGTGGAATTCTCTGCCACAGAAGGCAGTAGAGGCCAATTCATTAAATAGATTCAAGAAGGAGTTGGATGTATTTCTTAAGGCTAAAGGGATCAAGGGATATGGGGAGAAAGCAGGGACAGGGTACTGAATTTGGATGATCAGCCATGATCACATTGATCTGCGTTTGAGTGATGTCGACTGAGGGATACATATTGGCCCCAGGACACAGGGGGATAACTCCCCTGCCCTTCTTCGGAATAGTGGCCGTGGGATCTTCTACGTCCACCTGAGAGAGCGGGCGGGGCCTCGTTTTAACGTCTCATCCGAAAGACGGCACCTCCCACAGTGCGGCACTCCCTCAGCACCACGCTGGGGCATCAGCCTAGCTTCTTGTGCTCAAGTCTCTGGAGTTCGGGGGCTGTCGGACCCCACGTCCTTCTGACTCGGAAGCCAGGGTGGCTACCCGCTGAGCTGATAAACCTGCTTTGGCATCTTGGTATATAAATATTTTTTCGCCGGGAGCAAGCGGAAGCCAAGCGCAAGCAGCGCAAGGAGCGCACGTCAACCCAAGCACCCCACCCACCCGCCCCTTCAACCACCGTCTGCCCCACCTGTGACAGAGAATGCAGGTCCCGCATTGGACTCATCAGTCACCTGCGAACTCATTTTTAATGTGGAAGCAAGTCATCCTGGGTTCCTAGGGACTGCCTAAGAGAGAAGATTTTTTTTTGCAGATTCCGGTTGGGTTTGGCACAGGCGCACACCTGATGCCTGGCCGTGCAAAAGCTTGTCTGGGTGGGGAGGGCAATGCAGAAAGCACTCTTCTCCAATGAAGCCGATCTGTTTATTCGTCGCCAGGGAGACGGGATTGCTTGGAAGAAATCTGATCTTGTTCGGAAGAAGTGTGACTCACGCTGGCGGGGGGCCCGGGCCCCGCCCCCTCTTTGCCCGGGGCGCAGCTCACCTGTGCCAGCGAGAGGGACCTCGCCCAGGTGAGCGAGGACACTGGCAGGCGGGCCCAGGTGAGCGAGGACACTGGCAGGCGGGGCCGGGCGTGGCGTGGCGCGGCGGCCCAGCCCAGCCACACAGGCTAAAGCTCAGAGAACAAGCTGAAGCTCAGAGACAACAGGCACAGGACAAGAAGCTGGTTTGCTTTCAGAGTTACTGCAACAGGGCGAGGAGGAAACAGTTTCTTCACACACAGACAGAAACTTTCTACTTTTACACATAAACTTTATACTTTTACACACACTTAGAAACTTTATACACTTTTCCTCACAATTTTACACACAGAAATTTAATACCTTTACACACAAACTTTACACACTTTTATTCATACAGAAGCTTGTGTACGCGCTTTTGTACACAAACTTCACACACACTTTACACCCTTTTATACACACACACACACACACTTTTTTCTCCAGACAGGAGACGAAATCCTCCCGCTGCCACACAAGCCGGGCTCCGGGACAATGGCGGTCCGCGGTTGGTCTGCGGTCTTTCTCCTCACCTCGCTCCTTCTGGTAAGATTGACCTCCTTTTCAAAATGTGATGGTTTCAGAGCAGCAGCTGTTTTTTTAAAAAAAAAATCCACCCTCGCCCCGTATCATCGGAATAGATGCAGCCGGGGCTTTGAGGGGGAGATGTGCGCCGAGTGACTCCATCTCCATGGGGGATGGTTAAAGTAAATTATTTACAATACAAGCAGCAGGGGAGGGAATGGGAGATGGAAGCAATAATAGGGCAGTACAACACTTCAAATTGTTCAAGCTTTTAGCTGCCTTTATTTCACTTTTTTTAAAGTCGTGTGGCAACAGGTTGCATTTTTAAAGTAAAAATGATTCGTTCCTGTTGATATTTGAGGTACTTGTGGCCACTCTGGTTTGGCAAAGGTAACTACTTATAGAAAGAAAGACTTGCATTTCTATAGCGCCTTTCACCACCACCGGACGTCCCAAAGCGCTTTACAGTCAATGAAGCACTTTTTGGAGTGTAGTCACTGTTGTAATGTGTAATGCGCACAGCAAGCTCCCACAAACAGCAATGTGATAATGACCAGATAATCTGTTTATGTGATGTTGGTTGAGGGATAAATATTGGTCAGGGACATCGGGAAGAACTCCCCTGCTTTTCTTCCAAATAGTGCCGTGGGATCTTTTACGCCCACCTGAGAGAGCAGACGGGGCCTCGGTTTAACGTCTCATCCGAATGACTGTACCTCTGACGGTGCGGCACTCCCTCGGCACTGCACTGGAGTGTCAGCCGGGATTTTGTGCTCAAGTCTCTGTAGTGGGACTTGAACCTACAATCTTCTGACTCGGAGGCGCGAGTGCGACTAATACTGATTATTAAACTTGAAAATAAAACTAAACCCAATTTCTCTTGAGGTTTAACCAGACATTCACCTAACTGCTGTTAGTGGGACGTTGTTGGGACTGTACCGATTTTCCTACATATAGACACTGTTCAAAAATCATTTCACTGTGTGTGCAGCGCCTTGACTTTTTGACCTGATGGGCTGCTATGTCAATGCAGTTCTTTTTAAGTCCTAGTACAAGAAACACAGAAAATTAACATGCAGGTACAGCAAGTAATTAGGAAGGCAGATTGTATGTTGGCCTTTATTGCAAGGGGGATTGGAGTATAAGAGTAAGGAAGTCTTGCTACAATTATACAGGGCTTTGGTGAGACCACACCTGGAGTACTGTACACAGTTTTGGCCTCCTTATCTGAGGAAGGATATACTTGCCTTGGAGGTGGTGCAACGAAGGTTCACTAAATTGATTCCTGGGATGAGAGGGTTGTCCTAATGAGGAGAGATTGTGTAGAATGGGCCTATACTCTCTGGAGTTTAGAAGAATGAGAGGTGATCTTGTTGAAACATACAAGATTCTGAGGGGTATGACAGGGTAGATGCTGAGAGGTTGTTTCCTGTGGCTGGAGATTCTAGAACTTTGGGTCATAGACTCAGGATAAGGGGTCGGCCATTTAAGACTAAGATGAGGAGGAATTTCTTCACTCAGAGGGTTGTGAATCTTTGGAGTTCTCAGCCCCAGAGAGCTGTGGATGCGGAATCGTTGAGGATATTCAAGACAGAGATCGACAGATTTTTGGACTCTAGGGAAATCCAGGAATATGGGGATCAGGTGGGAAAGTGGAGTTGAGGCAGAAGATCGGCCATGATCTTATTGAATGGCGGAGCAGGCTCGAGGGGCCGAATGGCCGACTCCTGCTCCTAATTCTTGTGTTCTTATTCATTAAATGGGTTTGCAATCTACCATAACTCTTTGCCCAGTTTTAAGACTTTTGTGGAGGTTGCTATTCTCTCTCCTAACAAAGTTTCTGTTTCCATGGCAGTTTGGAAAGGAAAGGCATGAGATGTTTTTTTTGTCTCTGGTGCAAAATAACATTAAAATAACTGCTATGATATCCTCGCAATATCAGTATTTCTGCTTTTGTTTCACTGGCTTGTGAAAGAATACTGGAGTAATTTGAGTTTCTTTTTAAAAAAAAAAAAAATGATCCAGATATAATTCTCAGAAGCTTTCTATAATCTTTTGTTTTAAGTTTTGGACCGAATTGTGCTTTCAAATATTGTACATTTAGTACCTTTTGGTGATCACTATATTTATAGTTATAATAACAACAACGTGCATTTATGTAGTGCCTTTAATGTAGTAAAACGTCCCCAGGCACTTCACAGGAGTGATTATCAGACAAAAAATTGGCGCCGAGCCCCATAAGGAGATATTGGGGCAGGTGACCAGAAGCTTGGTCAAAGAGGTTGGTTTTAAGGAACGTCTTAAAAGAAAGACTTGCATTTGTATAGCGCCTTTCAGGACCACCGGACATCTGAAAGCACTTTACAGCCAATGAAGTACTTTTTGAAGTGGAGTCACTGTTGTAATGTGGGAAACGCGGCAGCCAATTTGCGCACAGCAAGCTCCCACAAACAGCAATGTGACAATGACCAGATAATCTGTTTTTTTGTGATGTTGATTGAGGGATAAATATTGGCCCAAGACAGCGGGGAGAACTCCCCCCCCGCTCTTCTTCGAAATAGTGGCCATGGGATCTTTTACGTCCACCTGAGAGAGCAGACGGGGCCTCGGTTTAACGTCTCATCTGAAAGACGGCACCTCCGACAGCGCAGCTCTCCCTCAGCCTAGATTTTTGTGCTCAAATCCCTGGAGTGGGACTTGAACCCACAACCTTCTGACTCGGAGGCAAGGGCGCTACCCACTGAGCCACAGCTGACACAACAGAGGAAACAGGCGGATTGCAGAATTAGTACAGGGATTTGGTATTCCTGTGAATCGTATAGCTTGTCCGATTGTGCAAGATGTAGTAAGTGTTGGTGTTTTTATATGAACTGGTGGAATTCATAATTAACTTGTTCTGCCCCTCCATTCTGTGCATCTGACATGATTCCAAATGCTATTGATCTTCGCTCTCAATATCCTGGTTGCTTGACATTTTAAGATTTTGTTTCAGTTTGTGTGGACACTAGATGTAAAGTGATTCTAGTTTGAATAATTCTTCAATCAAAAATACTGATACTTATTTCCTTAAGTTTCAATTTTTTTAGTCTCTTAGTTCTGTGAAGATTTTTAGAACTACCACTAATATGGGCTGGACCATTTTCTCTCATCTCACCAGTATGATAAAATAGTTCAATATATTGCATAACCTTGATTTTTTTAAGAGTTTTTTTTCTGCCAACGGTTAATAAATGATTAATAATTATCACCCACAGTTTAATTCGTTTTTACTGTATCATTTTAGTTGGATTATATTTTTTACAAAATCTGAAATTGCTGAAATTTTCTTTTAAGTTAATATTTCTTTAAATTGAAGGAACTCCACTTTGGGCATGTATCTCATGCTCGATAATCTGCAGCATGTTTTGGCTCTCGAGGACCTTGTTTTGTCGGTAGATTGCTATAGCTCCCAAGCAGTGTTTTAAACTTTTTTTTTTATTGGCTACAGATGCTGATTATCTGACTAACTTAAGAGATCTTTAACTCGATGCTGGGATTTTTTGCTGCCCTCTTTAAAAGCCAAAGCAGTTTCAAACTTTCATAGATTTCAAAAATGCTGTCTGTTTAAAATCATGAAGGGTAAACAAAGAGAAACTGTTTCCAATGGCTGAAGGGTCGATGACCAGAGGTCACAGATTTAAGGTGATTGGCAAAAGAACCAGAAGCGACATGAGGAGAAACTTTTTTATGCAACCAGTGGTTAGGATTTGCAATGCACTGCCTGATAGGGATTCAACAGTAGCCTTCAAAAGGGAATTGGATAAATACTTGGAAGGAGAAAAAATTGCAGGGATATGGGGAAAGAGCGGGGGGGAGTGGGACTAACTGGATTGCTCTTCGAAAGAGCCGGCACAGACTCGATGAGCCGAATGGCCTCCTCCTGTGCTGTACCATTCTATGAGTCTGAGGTACGTCATTCCTATGTTGCAACAGTGACTGCACTTCAAAGGCACTTGGTTGTCTGTAGAGCACTTTGGAATGTCTTGATACTGTGAATAGTGCTATCTAAATGCAAGTTTTTAAAATACGTATGCATTTTTGTAAACTGTTTCATGTTGAGTGCGTATGTACGCACTTCCCTCCCAGGAAACATTAATTAGCATGGGTTGAAAGAGCTATATGTATGCTCGGGTTTATTTTATGGTTTGCTATCGCCTCCTTTTGCAGTTTTCCAAATTCTTAAATTCAAACAGGGAAAAATAAACTTAGCTAAAAATGAAGGGGGCGAAATTCGCCTCTGCCCAGGCCCTAACGGGACGCAAAGGGCTTATCGCCCGGGCGGAGTCGCCAATGACGCCTGCCGAGAAATTCGGTGGGACTCTACTGAGGTAGTAAATTTCGCTTCTTGGAAAAATACATTTATTTTAAGATGTTCCTGTTAATATTTCCTTCTTAAATTTAGTGCAAAATTCTATTACTTTTTAAATTGCCCTGTTTCTGGAAAGCTGGTTTTTCTGTTTACACTTGGCTTTGTGTTCTTTATTAGTCATTTTTTTTATTTGTTCTGTAGAAGCTGCTGATAGGATAAAATTGACCTAGAATTACAATAATGGAGAACAGCATAAATACTTCTTGGAGCACTTCCACCAACCTCCGCATTCAAACCCTATGGGTGGTGTTTGGAGATCAAAAGAAATAGGAACCGGAGGAGGCCATTCAGCCCCTTGAGCCTGTTCCGTCATTCAGTGAGATCATGGCTGATCTGTATCTTAAATTCATCTACTCGTTTTTGCCTTGATACCCTTACCTAACAAAAATCTATCGATCTCTGTCTTGAAAATTTCAATTGACCCAGCATTCGCAGCCTTTTGGCGAAGCATATTCCAGGTTTCCACTACCCTTTGTGAGGAAAAAGTGCTTCCTGATTTCACTCCTAAATGGCCTAGCTCTAATGACAAGATTATGCCCTCTGGGAATCGCCCACCAGAGGAAATAGCTTCTCTGTATCTACTCTATCGACTCTCTATCATTTTAAACACCTCGATTAGATCACCCCTCAAACATCTATGCTCAAGGGGATACAAGCTAAGTCTGTGCAACCTGTCCTCATAATTTAGCGCTTTATGCCCTGGTATCATTCTGGTGAATCTGCGCTGTGCCCCCTCCAAGGCCAGTATATCCTTCCTGAGTTTCGGTGCCCAGAACTGAACACAGTGCTCTAGTTGAGGTCTGACCATAGTAACATGAAGCATCACTTCCTCACTTTTTTCTATTCCAAACCATAGATTTAAAGTAATTGGCAGAAGGATTAGAGGGGAGTTGAGGGGAGATGTTTTCACCCAGAGGGTGGTGGCGGGTCTGGAACGCACTACCTGAAAGGGTGGTACAGGCAGAAACCTTCATTGCACTTAAAAAGTGCTTGGATGTGCGCTTGAGGTGTTGTGCCCTGTACGGACCAAAAGCTGGCACGTGGGATTAGGCTGGATAGCTCTTTTTCGGCCGGCACAGACACGGTGGGCCGAATGGCCTCATTCGGTGCCGTAAATTTCTGTGATTCTATGAACCCCCTTGAGATAAAAGCCAACATTCGGTTAGCCTCTTTTTCTACCCGTGCACTAGCTTTTAGTGAATTGTGTCCTTCTGTGTCAGCCGTGGCTCAGTGGGTAGCACCCTCGTCTGAGTCAGAAGGTTGGAAAGTCCCACTCCAGAGAATTGAGCACAAAAATCTAGGCTGACACAACAGTGGAGTGCTGCACTGCCGGAGGTGCCGTCTTTCGGATGAGACGTTAAATCGAGGCCCCGTCTACACTCGGGTGGATGTAAAAGATCCCATGGCTACTATTTAGAAGAGCAGGGGAGTTATCCCCAGTGTCCTGGGGCCAATATTTATCCTTCCATCAACATCACAAACAGATTATCTGGTCTTTATCACATTGCTGTTTGTGGGAGCTTGCTGTGTGCAATTTGGCTACTGTGTTTCGTACATTACAACAGTGACTACACTTCAAAAAGTACTTCATTGGCTGTAAAGCGCTTTGGGACATCCTGAGGTTGTGAAAGGTGCTATTGAAATGCAAGTCTGTCTTTCTTCTGTGTCACCGTATTCAACAATGAAAATAAATATTCTCCATTTTATTGACTAGACCAAACTGGTATTTCATTATTAAAAGCTTAACATTGTGCTGTACATTTTTTCTCAGTGTTGTATTAATCCCGGGCAGCAGTAGAGATGGCAAATTTAAAATTGCACACTTTCCAAATTCTTCTCTCCTTATCCCTTCACACTTAGTGGTGACCATGAACTTGTCTCTCTCTCTCTCCTACAGGTGAAACATTTTGAAGTTTATATTAAGATGGTAGATTCTGATTAAACATAATTTAAGATTATGAAAACATTTTGACTGAATTCATTTGAAGTTGGTCACTTTGCAATCTTGAATCTGACATTTCAGGGTTATGAGGGGATATACTAATAGGCCACAAATTGGCTTGAAGGCCACAATTAATATAAAATTAAAGATTGGTTTGCTTGAACAATAAATTAGTACAAGGATGTTGGAATCTGTTTGAATTTACCAGGACATCATTATTCAAATTTATTAAAACAAATATATTCCTGCTTTATCACTGAACTATAAAGAAATTAATTATTCCTAAATTGTACATCTATGGCGCATTCAGCGGAACAATACCTTTTTATTGTGAGGGTGATGGAGTATAAAAGTAGGGAAGTCTTGCTACAACTGTACAGGGCGTTGGTGAGACCGCACCTAGAGTACTGCGTACAGTTTTGGCCTCCTTATTTAAGGAGGGATATACTTGCATTGGAGGCAGTTCAGAGAAGGTTCACTAGGTTAATTCCTGAGATGAAGGGGTTGTCTTATGAGGAAAAGTTGAGCAGGTTGGGCCTTTACTCATTGGAGTTTAGAAGAATGAGAGGGGATCTTATTGAAACATATAAGCTTCTGGAGGGGGGTTGACAAGGTAGATGCAGAGAGGATGTTTCTCCTCGTGGGGGAATCTAGAACTAGGGGGCATAGTTTCAGAATAAGGGGGCACCCATTTAAAACGGAGATGAGGAGGAATTTCTTCTCTCGGAGGGTCGTGAAACTTTGGAATTCTCTACCCCAGAGAGTTGTGGAGGCGGAGTCATTGAATATATTCAAGGCGGAGATAGACAGATTTTTGAAAAACAGGGGAGTCGAGGGTTATGGGGAGCAGGCAGGAAAATGGAGTTGAGGCCAAGATCTGATCAGTCGTGATCTTATTGAATGGCGGAGCAGGCTCGAGGGGCCGAATGGCCGACTCTTGCTCCTATTTCTTATGTTCTTAAAACCTCCCAAGTTCTCTTGCAAACTACTCTTTGTGGTTAAAAAGCTGACTTCTTGTAGAAATCTGAATAGGTAAACTCCAAAAATGGAGCTCTTTAGTTTCAACAGATCAGATGGTGGAAGAGTTTAAAATTTTCCCAATAGCAGAATGCATTTTTTTCCCTGGTAAACGTTATGGAAAGATTGAAACATATTTCTAATGCTGCGTTATAGGACTCTGAATAGGTTTGTAAGTTAGAGAAGTGAAGTATATTGATCACGTGTTTGTCCAGATTGTCTTGTCTGCACGGTGCGTTAAATAAGAATGTTAAATCACTCCAATTTTAAATGAAATTGGAAAATGCAGGTCGGTCAGCATGTGTAAAAAGAAAAGTTAGGATAACGTTTTGAGTATAAACCCTTCATCAGAGCTGGAACTTGGTGATGAGGGAAATAAACTTGCAGGGCTACGGGGATAGAGCGGAGAAATGGCGCTAACTGGATTGCTCTACAGGTAGTCGGCACGGACTCGATGGGCCGAATGGCCTTCTGTGCCGTTATGACTATATGAAAGGGTTTGATCGGGTAGGCGTAGAGAAGGTATTTCCACTTGTGGGTGAGACTACAACTAGAAATCATAAATATAAGATAGTCACTAATAAATCCAATAGGGAATTCAGGAGAAATCTCTTTACCCAGAGAGTGGTGAGAATTTGGAACTCGCTCCCACAGGGAGTGGGTGAGAATAGCAGAAATGCATTTAAGGGGAAGCTGGGTAAGCACATGAGTGAGAAAGGGATAGAAGGATAAAGCAATGGGCTTAGATGAAGTAGGGGTGGGAAGAGGCTCATGTGGAGCATAAAACTGGCATATACCCATTGGGCCGAATGGCCTGTTTCTGTGCTGCAAATATTTTGTAATACCTCTGTTGTGGACCAGGCTCGAGGGGGCTGAATGGCCTACTCCTGTTCCTATGTACTCCCCACATGATGAAGGACCCACTGTGCATCCTCGACGTCCCCTACTCCAAAGAAAATGAAGGAGCTGGCTTAAAATCTGAAGGTTTTTAAGTCAAGTGTTTATAGAAAAGAGCTGCAAAGTACCTGGGATGAAGATGAGATACTGTTCCTGTAGTCTGCAGTGAGCGTGGTGGGTAATGGTGTGGGAAGCCAATGGTGGAGAAGTCTGGAGTGGGAATAGGAGTTGTAGAGTTAATGTGGGAAGCCTCAGCTCACACTTCATGACCGAATGGAGGTTTTCATCAAAGCAGTTTTCAAAGCTGTATTTGGTCTCCCCTCCGTGTCGAGGAGGCCACACTGGGTGCAGTGAATACAGTATAACTAGTTTGGAAGGAAGTAGATGTAAATTGCTATCTCCTACAGAAGGAATGATTGAGTTCTGGGCAATGATGTAGGAAGAGGTGAATGGCCAGGTGTTGCACCAGCTATGGTTGCAATGGAACGTGCCTGTGAAGGGTGGCTGGAAGTCCGAGTGGTGAAAGGATGGATAAGGTTTTCCTGAAGAGTCATCCCTCTGGAAGGCAAAGAGAGGATGATGTGGAGGCATTATAGTGGAGATGGTGGGAAAGGACCTGGTGGACGCAGAGGGTGGTGGGTGAAAGGCGGGACCCAGGAGGACCCTTGCCTGAGAGGAGCAAGAGACAGCGTAGTAATGGGGAAACGGGGTAGAATACAGTAAGGTAAGGACCCTGTCAATCACAGCTGAGTGGGGGAAAAAGTTGGCTGAGGAAAAATTAGATTTCAGAAGTTCTGGTTCAGAAGTAGTCATCAGGGTAGAGAAAGAAAATGGAGTCTTTGCACAAAGTAGTGCAGGACGCAGCATAATCTAGGTGGTTGTGGAAATCTGTGGGCTTGAGAAGGGAGTAGTTTGGAGGGACAGAAGCAAACTTACAAATGTGTGCCAGGATTGTCTTGTTTCTGTATCTTGCGAAGGAGGTTTAAATGGGGTACGGTGTTGAGGAACTGAGACTGGAAGATGTTAGGGGAGGCAAAATCTCGGGCTGATGGTCTGGGAAATGGTTCGTAGTCCAAACTACCATGGATCCAGAGGGAGATGAGAGGATGAATCCTATTGTTGGTGTTTAGACTTGGCTATGTTCAGGTCCTTCTGCCATGACTGTTGTGCCAACTCTGTTAGTGGGTTTGCAAGTATTGGAATTGAGGGATTAGACGGTTAAATGTTTAGAGCAAGAGGGTGAGTAAGGGGAGTGAAGAAACTACATTGGCTGATAACCTAGCGACAGCTTTTGATGAGACAACTGACTGGCCTATGAAGGGATGGGGTTGAGGAGGATCAAGAATGGCTGGAGACCGAAAGAAGATTTTAAAGAATTTGGACCAGAGCAGGCTGAGGGGAGACTTAATCGAGGCATATAAAGCGCTGAGGGGCTGCGATAGAGTGGATTGGAAGGACCTATTTCCCTTAGCAGCGAGGTCAATAACCAGGGGGCATAGATTTAAATTAATTGGTAGAAGGATTAGAGGGGAGTTGAGAACTTTTTTCACCCAGAGGGTGGTGGGGGTCTGGAACTCACTGCCTGAAAGGGTGGTAGAGGCAGAAACCCTCATCACATTTAAAGAAAGAAAGACTTGCATTTCTATAGCGCCTTTCACGACCACCGGATGTCTCAAAGCGCTTTACAGCCAATGAAGTACTTTTGGAGTGGAGTCACTGTTGTAATGTGGGAAACGCGGCAGCCAATTTGCGCACAGCAAGCTCCCACAAACAGCAATGTGATAATGACCAGATAATCTCTTTTTTTGTTCTGTTGATTGTGGGATAAATATTGGCCCAGGACACCGGGATTAACTCCCCCTGCTCTTCTTCGAAATAGTGCCGTGGGATCTTTTACACCCACCTGAGAGTAGACGGGGCCTCGGTTTAAAAAATACTTGGATATGCCCTTGAAGTGCCGTAACCTACAGGGCTACGGACCAAGAGCTGGAAAGCGGGATTAGGCTGGGTGGCTCTTTTTCGGCCGGCGCGGACACGATGGGCCGGATGGCCTCCTTCTGTGCCGTAGATTTCTCTGAAAGGAGAGCCTCCTTGACCAAAAAAGATAAAGGGTGGCAGAAGAGGCGTCCTATTGAGTTTGGAGTTGGTTGAGGTAGGAGTTTAGGAACATGAATCTGAGGCCCGATCACTCAAACCAGACTGTTGAGGGGCTCTCCTGCTTCCCAGTTACTAGTTTTGAAGGGTTCACGCCTGAAAATGTTAACCAATCTTTGCTGTTTACAGATGCTGCCCAGGCCTGCTGTTCCCAGAATTTTCTGTTTTTATTTGATTTCCAGCATTTTGCAGCTTTTTATTCACTTTATTAAAAAATTTTTTAGTACCAAATATTTAATTAATGCAAAAATGGTAGTTCGTGCATTGTTTCTTGCATTTTGCTTCCCAATCCTGTATTTACATAGTTTCAAAATTTACTTTGCACTGTTAAGTTTGATTAGCTGTGGACTTAAAATTGCATTTTATATTTATAGATGCTCACAAGATTCGGAGAAGCTTGTGTCAACGACTTTATTGTTGTCGCTGTGCCGCGTCGTCTGATTAATGCAGATCAAGTAATTTCAAAAGGTAAAGTAACTCTGCCTATGGCAATGAGATTGAACGATGGAGTTGCTTTAGTTAATTCTGACCTCCTCCTGATTTTCTTCGCTCTACCATTGACAGCCGCGCCTTCAGCTGCCTGGGCCCTAAGCTTTGAATTCCCTCCCTAATCCCCTCTCTCTCTCTCTCTCTCTCTCTCTCTCTCTCTCTCTCTCTCTCTCTCTCTCGCTCCCCTCCTTTTAAGGCGCTCTTTAAAACCGACCTCTTTGACCAAGCTTTTGGTCACCTGCCCTAATATCTCCTTATGTGGCTCGGTGTCAATTTTTGTTTGATAATCGCTCCTGTGAAGCACCTTGGAACGTTTTACTGCGTTAAAGACACCGTATAAATACAAGTTCTTGTGTGGTGGGGGTGGCGGAAAGGTGGAGAGAGTGAGTTTTGATTAGTGGTCATGGAATTTGAAACTCCTAGGTCCCTTCTGAGCACTTCTAAAAAGAGGATCAGTGTTGTTTAACAAGGTCCAGAAAAACAGGTATTTTAGATCAGATCAGATAATCCCAAAAGAATTGCTTTTACTGTTGTGCACAAAGATCTACATGTTCACTCACATCGGGATTTGATTTAACTCAGAAAAATGGGCTGGGTTGAAATTGCTTTTGGGTGTTTTTTTTTCAGTTAAACATGATTCAGCCCCATTGTTTGAACATATTTTAAAGAAAACTAGAATGATGTTTTCCGATCAAGAAGGAGACAGAAGAAATTAAACTGTTGCCTTTTTTGAAGAGCAAAATTATAGCAAGCATTTCAGAAAACCAGTATGGTTATTTTTTTTCGATGTTATTTTAACATCAATCAATCAACCATTCAATCCTGAAAATACCGTGGCTCAGTGGGGAGTTCTCTCTCCCCTCCGAGTCAGAGGGTTGTGGGTTCAAGTCCCACTTCAGAGACTTGAGCACAAAAATCTAGGCTGACGCTCCCAGTGCAGTGCTGAGGGAGGGCTGCACTGTCGGAGGTGCCGTCTTTCAGATGAGATGTTAAATCGAGGCCCCGTCTGCTCTCTCAGGTGGACGTAAAAGATCCCAGGGCCACTATTTCGAAGAAGAGCAGGGGAGTTCTCCCCGGAGTCCTGGGGCTAATATTTATCCCTCAATTAACATCACTAAAACAGATTATCTGGTGCTTATCACATTGCTGTTTGTGGGAGCTTGCTGTGCGCAAATTGGCTGCCGTGTTTCCTACATTACAGCAGTTGCTACATTTACTTCATAGGCTGTGAAGCGCTTTGGGGTCTTGAGGTCGTAAAAGGCGCTATAGAAATGCAAGTCTTTTCCCCCCCCCCCCCCCCCCTCCAAGTCCCACATCCGTTACCCAAGGCCATCCACATACCAGCAGGGGCCATTGTAAAGGGTTAATATCTTCACTGAAGCAATAGCCACAAGAGCCAATCTTGTTATTGGCTTTGCTTCCTGGACCGTTATAAATGTGCTTGTTAAGTTAATGCTTTTCTGTCTGTAAGACACTATACAAGGCCAGATTTGTTAATGGCCTTACGGAGTCGGCTATTGTAATTATGCTCGCTGGGTTAATGCTCCCTGTCTGGAAGACACCGTCGCAAAGAGCTGAAGAGATGGAACCCGATCATGAGATTTGAACACGATGATGATCCGATCATCAACTAAACGGAGCGAAGCTCAGACAGCCATCAAACGAGGAATGTGACGAATGCATATTGAAGAAAGGTATAAGAAAGTTAACCTCCAAACCCCAAGCCACATGGAGCAGACTTCAGAGAAGATAGAAGAGAGGGTGTCCAGCGACGCCTCCCACGTCAGCGCGTTCCATCGTCCTTGGTTGTACAGGGAGTAAAGCCTGTATTTTAACCAGGGCCCCTGTGTACGGTGTCTTACAGCCTGTATTTTGAGTACAGGAGTAAAGATGTCTTACTCCAATTATATAGGGCCTTGGTGAGACCACACCTGGAGTACTGTGTACAATTTTGGTCTCCTTACCTAAGGAAGGATATACTTGCCATAGAGGGAGTGCAACGAAGGTTCACGAGATTGATTCCTGGGATGGCGGGACTGTGGTATGAGAAGAGATTGAGTAAACAAGGCCTGTATTCTCTTGAATTCAAAAGAATGAGAGGGGATCTCATTGAAGCATACAAAATTATTACAGGGCTTGATAGGGTGGATGCTGGGAGAATGTTTCCCTTGGCTGGGGAGTCTAGAACCAGGGGCCACAGCCTCAGGATAAAGGGTAGGCCATTCAGGACTGAGATGAGGAGAAATTTCTTCACTCGGAGGGTTGTGAATCTTTGGAATTCACCACGCCCGGGGGGGTGGGGGGGGGGCTGTGGATGCTCAGTCGTCGAGTATATTCAAGACTGAGATCGATAGATTTTTTTTTTTGGACTCTAGGAGAAATTGAGGGATATAGGGTCAGGGCAGGAAGGTGGAGTTGAGGTCGAAGATCAGCCATGATTGAATGGCGGAGCAGGCTCAAGGGCCCGTGTGGCCCACTCCTGCTCTTAATTCTTACGAAAAGAATACTTGGTCTATTCCTTTCTGATGAAAGGTCATCGACCTGAAACGTTAACTCTCTTTCTCTCTCCACGGATGCTGCCTGGCCTGCTGAGTTTTTCCAGCGTTTTCTGTTGTTATTTCAGATTTCCAGCATCCGCAGTATTTTGCTATCGTCGTGGTCTATTCCTTTCATGTTTTATTTGACATTGTGTTACTGTTTAGCTAAGTTGCACACTGTAGTGAAGAACACCTTTTGAGGATGTATTTCTAGCAGTCTTCAGATGCATCATATACAATGAAACCTGAATTAAAAAATAACCATGCTCTTACTGATTCGCCCTACATGTCCTTTTTTTCTTCAACAGTGGATTTAGAACGTTGCCACAAGGGCACATTGCAAATCAGCACCAGTGATCCAGATTTTGCTCTGAAGCTCGATGGCTCTTTGTATGCAACTCGTTACCTCTACATTATTCCTGAACAACGGACCTTTGAGATTGAGCTGCAAGACTCGGTGACGTTAAAGAAGTGGACAATTAATGTCCTGTTGCTGATTCAACCGAATCAACAGGTGGGCCACTTAACTGCTCTTAATCCCTGCCCCAAGCCCTTGGCAATGATTTCTGCCAGTTATGCTCAGGAAGGGTTAAATAGTTCGGAATGTTTAGCGAAATTTGATGTTGCCAAGTTCAACAATAAACAATGTTTTTATGGCGCTCTTCTTTCTCTACCATGCTTACCGGAACAAAAGACAACCCATTTCTTGTACTGCTTTTACATCCAGTAGATCGTACTCTTGATCGTTTACATAATGCAGGCCCTTTTTATGTGGACAGCTCAATAGTCTGGCCACTCCTTACTGGCAGGACTGTCCAGATACAATGGCCATTGGCCATTCCACTCCCATTGGATGCGAGTACCCCATTAGACGCCAGCCCAGTATTCAAGAGGCCAGAGCCCCAATCTCCTGCTTGCTGGGGTTGCAATGGGATTGGGGGAAGAGTTTACTCTGTTCCTGTCTGCCCCGCACATCCCACTGGATGTCAAGTCAGCATTCGGAGACTGGAGCTCTCGTCTCCACTCGCGGGAATTTACTGCTGTGCTTCTGTGTTATTTTTCATATGTACAAATCATAAACCTGCCGTGGCTCGGTGGGTAGCATTTTCACCTCTGAGTCATAAGGTTGTGAGTTCAAGTCCCACTCCAGAGTCTCGAGTACAAAAATCTAGGCTGATGCTTCAGGGCAGTGCTGAGGGAGCACTGCACTGTCGGAGGTGCCGTCTTTTGGATGAGACGTTAAACTGAGGCCCCGTCTGTGCTCTCAGGTGGACGTAAAAGATCCCATGGCCACTATTTCGA
The DNA here is from genome assembly GCA_030390025.1 of Squalus acanthias. Classification (NCBI taxonomy): domain Eukaryota; kingdom Metazoa; phylum Chordata; class Chondrichthyes; order Squaliformes; family Squalidae; genus Squalus; species Squalus acanthias. The sequence goes on along the minus strand of CM059432.1, from coordinate 4,626,374 downwards.
AGGATTACATCGGATATACGGCACAGAAACCGGCCATTCGGCCCAACCAGTCCGTGCCGGCGTTTATGCTCCACTCGAGCCTCCTCCCGTCTTTCCTCATCTAAATCTATCAGCATAACCCTCTTCCCTTCTCCCTCATACGCTTATCTAGTCTCCCCTTAAATGCATCGATACTATTTGCTTCAACCACTCCCTGTGGTAGCGAGTTCCACATTCTCACCACTCTCTGGGTAAAGAAGTTTCTTCTGAATTCCCTATTGGATTTATTGGTGACTATTTTATATTGATGGCCTCTAGTTATGCTTTTCCCCACAAGTGGAAACATTCTCTCTGCATCTACCCTATCGAAACTCTTCATAATTTTAAAGACCTCTATTAGGTCACCCCTCGGCCTGTTTCAAGAGAAAAGAGTAATACAAAAAGAAAATACCGCAGATGCTGGAAATCTGAAATAAAAACAGAAAATGCTGGAGACACTCAGGTCAGGCAGCATCTGTGAAGAGAGAAGCAGAGTTAACGTTTCAGGTCGCTGGCCTTTCGTCAGAACTGGGAAAAAAGCAGGAAATGGAACAGATTTTTAAGCAAGTGTAGTGCCTGGGAAATGGGGAGGGGATGAAAGAACAAAAGGGAAGGTTGATACCTGATCTCTTAATCTCTTCGTATTCTCCTTTAGCATGCACTCCCCTGCTGTCTATGTACTTAATGTATGCCTCTTTCCTTATCCTCAATTGTTCCCTTATGGCTTTATTCATCCATGGAGTCTCATTAGTGTTTAGTTCTTTCCTTTTAGTGGAATATATTTTTCCTGCACTCTGTTGAACACCGTTTTAAATGTTTCCCATTGTTCTACATCATTTTTTGCCAATATTGTTGCCCATTTTATTTTCCCAAGTTCTATTCTTGGCCCCTCAAAATCTGCTTTTCTCCAATCTATTGCCCTGGTTTTCAACATATTTATGTCCTTCTCAATTATCATTTTAAAGCGTATTATATTATGGTCACTATTGTCTAGATGTTCCCATACTTTTACTTCTCTTATCTGCTCTGGTTCATTCCGTATTACTAGATCCAATAACAAATCCTCCCTTGGGCTTTTTACATATTAGGCTAGAAAGGAGTCCTGTACACATTGTAGGAACTCCATTCCCTTATCCCCTTTACCTACCTCTTCTGCTCAATTAATATCGGGGTAGTTGAAATCCCCCATGATTATTATTCTGTTTTTTACTCATTTCCCTAATTTGTCTGCATATTTCTTCCTCCACCTCCCTTCCACTATTAGGTGGTCTGTAGACTATGCCTATTAGTGTGATTGATCCTTTATTATCTTTTATCTCTGTCCATATGGATTCTATTTTTGTCTTGCTGATAGCTGTGTCACTTTTTTCACACTCTATCTTTTCTAAATATGTTATACCCTGCAATGTTCAATTCCCAGTCCTGATTTTTCTGTACTATGTCTGGTTCCTCGCAACACATAATTGCCTCCAGCTCCCCTGTTTTATTACGGACACTGTGCATTGCTGTACAGACAATTTAACTCATTTTTAATAGGATTTCCTCTCTCTTTATTTTTAACCATCTTTTTAGACTCTTGTTCTATAACTCTATTTATTCCCTCGCCATCAGTGTCCTCCCTTTATTCTTTCCTATGCTCTCTTTTCCTGTTTTGTTTATAATTAGGGTGGTTACGTTTCTTGTAGATCCCTCTCTCTTTCCTCTTCCCTTCCCCAATTTTTCTAGTTTAAAGCCTTTGCCACCTCTCTATTTACCCTTTCTGCTGGGACACTGGTCCATCCCGGTTCAGGTGGAGCCCGTCCCATCGTTACAGCGCCTTCCTGTCCCAGAACTGGTGCCAGTGTCCCATTAAAAGGAACCCCTCTTTCCCACACCAGCCCTTTAGCCACATGTTAATTCTCCTGATCTGACTGTTTCTATGCCAATTTGCACGTGGCTCAGGCAATAATCCAGAGATTATTACCCTTGAGGTCTTGCTTTTTAATTTAGAGCCTAGCTCCTGATACTCTTTCAGCAGGACCACCTCCCTGTTCCTACCTATGTCATTTGTTCCAACATGGGCCATGACAACTGGATTTCCAAGTTCCTCTCCAGCTGCCAGTGAGATATCCCTTACCCTGGCACCGGGTAGGCAACACACCCTTCGGGATTCTCGTTCTTGGCTGCAGAGGACGCTATCTATCCCCCTAATTATAGAGTCCCCTATCACTACCACATTTCTATTCTGTTTCCCCCCCCCCCCCCCCCCCCCCCCCCCCAACCGGACAGCCTTCTGAGCCACGGTGCCTTGGTCTGCATTGTAGCTGTCTTCCCTGCAGTCTTTCTCCTTGTCCTCGCAGGTAGCGAGTACTTCGGGACCTCCTTCTCAACCTCTCCTAAATCCCCGCTACCCGGCTCCCTAGCAGTCACACCCGCCCCTTCCTGAACCTGCGCTTTCCTCTGGGGTGTGACTGCATTCTGGATAAAACGGTCCAGAAATTCCTCCTCCTCCTCCCTTATGTGTCGGAGTGTCTCCAACTCGCACTCCAGCTCTCTGACTCTGAGCCGGAGAGATTCGAGATGGAGACATCTCCTGCAGACGTGTTTGCTCGGGACAGTCTCACCGTCCACAAACCCCCACATCCAGACACACAACCTGCCCTGCCATATCTTAGTCCAGCCTTATTTTTATTTAATTAGTTAAAGTCTTTATTCAACGATTATTTATAGTTATATTAATAAGTTTAACTAGTTAAGCTATAAATTTAATACAGTACTTTGTTGTTTCCTGCACCTAGTTTAAACCACTGTCCTAGGTTAGAGAGGGGAAAAAAAAACCTTCATACTCACCAACCAATCACCTACCTGCTGTCCTGTGATGTCACTCCTTGTTTTTTTGGAAGTCGCCGCTGATTCGCTGCTGATGCCGCCTCCAATTAGGAGGAAGAGCAGGGGGAGTTCTCCCCGGTGTCCTGGCCAATGTATACCCCTCAACCAACGCCCGTTTTAAAGAACAGATTATCTGGCCACTTACCTCATTGCTGTTTGTGGGAGCTTGCTGTGCGCAATTTTGGCTGCCGCGTTTCCTACATTACAACAACAGTGACTGCGCTTCGAACGATACTTCATTTGGCTGTAAAACGTTTTTGGGACATCCTGAGGTTGTGAAAGGCGCTGTATAAATGTGTCTCTCCTCATGAACAGGATTAACATTACCTGCGGCGTGCTTAATATTTTTCAGCTGCTAGTAGGAAGATCTTCTCGATACCGGCGTGCGACCATTCTACGGCGTCAGAAAAGGCGGTGGAGACCGCTTCCGTTTACCATCACTGAGAATGCGATAGGACCTTTCCCACTTTATGTTCAAACTGTAAGTTGCAATATTGAGTGAATCTCAGTTGGACGCGGGAGAAAAAATTAAATTGTGCTAAACTTTTTTGTTGACGCCAAATTTTTCAAAATACTTCTTCCCCCAGATAAGATCAGATTTTCAGCAGAATCATACATTATTCTACAAAATCAGCGGTCAAGGGGTGGATCTTCCTCCATTTAATTTGTTCAGAATAGAACCTGAGACTGGTAAAATATATGTGTTGCAGGCCGTGGATCGTGAAGTATACCCGCAGTTTAAAGTAAGTGTCTCTAATGCCTTTTTTTCCTGTAGTTGCAAAGAGTGATTCAGCCAGGAAGATGGGCTACTTTTTTTTTAAAGCTGCAGTTCTAGCTGCGAATCCTCAAATGGGTGACTTATGCCACGGCGAGAGGCAATGTACACTTAATAGCACAGTTTTAAAGAGTGTGCAGGGACAGAGGGACCTGGGAGTTAATGTGCATAGGTCCCTGAAGGTGGCAGGACATATTGAGAGAGTGATTAGCAAAGCATATGGGATCTTGGGCTTCATAAATAGGGGTATTGAGTAGAAAAGTAGAGAAATTATGCTGAACCTTTATAAAGCACTGGTTAGGCCACAACTGGAGTATTGCGTCCAGTTGTGGTCACCACACTTCAGGAAGGATGTGAAGTCCCTTGAGATGGTGCAGAGGAGATTTACCAGAATGGTTCTGGGGATGGGGGAATCTTAGCTACAAGGACAGGTTGGAGAAGCTGGATTTGTTTTCATCAGAGCAAAGGAGGTGAGGGGTGACTTGATCGAGGTGTACAAGATTATGACGGGTTTGGATAGGCTAGACGGGGAAAGGCTGTTCCCACTAGTTGATGGTATAAGGACTAGGGGATACAGATTTAAAGTTTTGGGCAAGAGATACAGGGGGGATGTGAGGGAAAAACCTTTTTACGCAGCGAGTGGTGAGGGCCTGGAACTCGCTGCCGACGGAAGTGGTGGAAGTGGAGACACTCAATGTTCTCAAGGGGAGACTGGAGAGGCACTTGAGGGAAATAAACTTGCAGGGCTACGGGGATAGAACGGGGGAATCGGACTGACTGGATTGCTCGACAGAGAGCCGGCACGGACTCGATGGGCCAAATGGCCTCCTTCTGTGCCGTTATGACTATGACTGGAGATTAGTCAACGGAACAGCCTGGATTTTGCAGTCGGAAGTGAAGGTGCCACCCACAGACGACAGCAACGTCCAGATGTCCGTGTTTAACTGCGCATGTGCGGACCCCCGGAAGTTGCTGTCCGATTTACTCCTCAATAACAGTGAGCGCTGATGGACTCACCGATATTCTGAACGCAAAATCTGGGCCATTACCTTTTTCCAAGAAGGAAGAGTAGAATAAATAGTGGTTCAAATGCATCATTCTTTGAAAGTGCAGGTGGGATAACACCATAAAAATTGCAAATAGAATTTTTGGTTTTATAACTAGGAGCATAAAGTACAAGAGTAATGACTATTTTATACATAAACATTGGTTAGACCATAGTTAAGAATAGTGGCCCAGAAATTGGAGTTCGATGGTTGCCGCGGGGGTAAGGATCCCCCGCGATATCGCACTCCGCGCCTACCTTTATGGTTTTGGCCCACACGAACTTCAGTTCCTGGGCCTCTCCCTGGTGCCGGCGCGCAGTGTGTGCGTGTCCCAGAGGCGCAGTTAGTTCGATGCTACCTCTGGGATCACGTGGGCCAGTTAGAGCCAATGGCAGCACACCATCTTTCATTCATAGTTTTGACAGCAAGAGCTGTCAAAACTATGAATACAACAAGCCCCCAAAAGAACAGCTAAACCTCAATTAAATTTAAAAAAAAAGCCATCACATTAATAAAATAACTATAGTTAAATAAATTAACCACTTTAAACAAAAATTTAAATTTTTGAAAAAATTTAAATTCTTTTTAAAAGTTATAAAAATAAACTTACCTTTCTTTAAAGTCTCTAAAAAAGATAAACCTGTTGAAAAAAATTTAAATAATACTTAATTAACTACTTACCTTGTTAAAAGGGGGTCTTACGCCTGCTTTCTTTATGTGTAAAATCTTCAACACTTACCTGCGCGTTCAAACCTGAAAAAAAAACTAAGTGTGCTGCATGCACGCAGCCTGTAGCACGCACGCGGTTCACTTAGGAACCGCCCCCTTTGCCATACACGAAGTGCCGGTTTCCCGCGCATGCGCAGTGCATGCAGGAAACCGACACTTCGGGACCTAATACGCGAGAGTACACAGTGCGTACTCTCCCGCATTAGGTCTAATTTTCGGGCCAGTGTGTGCAGTTTGAGTACCCAGAAGGAGGTGTACAACAGTGATTCACCAGGGTGAGATAAGAGGACCTGAATTAAAAATTATCGTGTAAGAGGGGGAGGGGCGGTTTGGAGAATTTTCCTTCGCGAGTTGTTGAAGTATGGAATGCTTTTCCACAGACTCTGGCATGTTTTAAGGGCAAATTGAACAAATATTGGAAACCTAAGCTAATGGGCTATGAGGAGAATTGGGCAGTGGGATTGGTTTTGGCTTGCTCAAGCAAAGAGCTGGCATAGACACGATGGGCCGAATGGCCGCCTCCCATGCTGCAAATTCCTATGGTCCAATTGTTTTTCCTGCCACTGGTATTGCCTCAGCTATACTCCTATTTTTAAGTGCTTGGGGAGTAATAACAACAATTGCTTGCATTTCTGTAGCGCCTTTTAACGTAGTAAAACGTCCCAGGGCGCTTCACTGGAGCGTTACAAAAACAAGATTTGACACCGAGCCACATAAGGAGATATTAGGGCAGATGACCAAAAGCTTGGTCAAAGAGGTAGATTTTTTTTGCATGCAGTTCTGGTCACCACATTACAGGAAAGATGTGACTGCACTAGAGAGGGTACAGAGGAGATTTACAAGGATGTTGCCGGGAGTAGAGAATCTTAGCTATGAGGAAAGGCTGGATAGGCTGGGTCTGTTTTTTCCTTGGAACAGAGGAAGCACGTGGGGAGACCTTATTGAGGTGTATAAAATTATGAGGGGCCTAGATAAAGTGGATAGAAAGGACCTATTTCCCTTAGCAGAGGGGTCAAAAACCAGGGGGCACAGATTTAAAGTAATTGGGGGAAGGTTTAGAGGGGATTTGAGGGGAAATTTCTTCACCCAGAGGGTTGTGGGGGGTCTGGAACTTACTGCCGGAAAGGGTGGTAGAGGCAGGAACCCTAACCACATTTATAAAGTACTTGGATGTGCACTTGGGATGCTCTAACCTGCAGGGCTACGGACCAAGAGCTGGGAAGTGGGATTAGGCTGGATAGCTCTTTGTTGGCCGGCGCGGACACGATGGGCCGAAATGGCCTCCTTCCGTGCTGTAACTTTCTATGATTCTATGATTTTTAAGGAGGGGGGAGAGAGAGAGGCGGAGAGGTCTAGGAGGGGATTCTAGAGCTTGAGGTCTGGGCAGCTGAAGATGTGGCCGCCGAAGGTGGAGCGATTCAAATCGGGGATGCTCAAGTTGAAGCTAGCTTGGATACACTTGTGAAAAAGGAATAACTTTTTTTTTATTGTGGACAAATTGTAACAGCTTCCCTTTTCAATTCCTCAGTTGACTGGAATTGCAAGAACTGCAGAAGGGTTCTACCCGGAACAGCCTCTTGACTTGACCATTAAAGTCCTTGATGTCAATGATAATACCCCCAAATTTACACTAAAAGAGTTCCACGTAAACGTAGCTGAACGTTCATCAACTGGTAAGCATACATTGACTGAAGCTTTTTATAATTGAAATGCATTAATTGCAGATATCCATGATCTAATTGTAGATGTTGGGGGACTACTCGCCCTCCTGATGTTCCTCCTTGTGTGTTTTTTTTGGTAATCCAATACTGGATAAGCACACGCGGGAGAAATGAATCGAAGGCTATGCTGATGGGGTGGGAGGAGGTTCGTGTGGAGCATAACGCCGGCACAGACCAGTTGGGCCAAATGAGCTGTTCCTGTGCCGTACTTTCTATGTAAAACAGTAGCTTTCAGTTTACGGTCTCATTTGAGGAGACAGCGCATCCGTTTTGTTTTGCGTTGTTGCCCGACCCTGCCCGAGGAGGAAAATACTCGATGGGTTGTTGAATCTATTCCAGAAATCCACTTCGTGATTTGTAGATTATTCCCGTGTTAATCTAGGTATATCCAAGTACCTAAATTCGGCCCCAGCTGGCGTATTGTGTCCAATTCTGGGCACCGCACTTCAGGAACGACGTGAAGGCTTTGGAGAGGGTGCAGAAGAGATTTGCTAGAATGGTTCCAGGGATGAGGGATTACAGTTACGTGGATAGACTGGAGAAGCTGGGGTTTGTTCTCCTTGGAGCAGAGAAGGCTAAGAGGAGATTTGATAGAGGTTTTCAAATCACGAAGGGTTTAGATAGAGTAAATAAAGAGAAACTGTTTCCAATGGCTGAAGGGTCGATGACCAGAGGGCACAGACTTGAGGTGATGGGCAAAAGAACCAGAGGTGACATGAGGGAGAACTTTTTTTACGCAACGAGTGATTAGGATTTGTGGTGGATGGATACAGCGAGTCAATAGTAGCCTTCAAAAGGGAATTGGATAAATACTGGAAGGAGAAAAAATTGCAGGGATATGGGGAAAGAGCGGGGGAGTGGGACTAACTGGGTCGCTCTTCGCAAGAGCCGGCACAGACTCGATGGGCCGAATGGCCTCCTTCTGTGCTGTACTTTTCTATGATTCTATTCTGTGATTCTAAGTGAGGCAAAAAACAGACCAGTTTATGCCGCCGGACATCTTGGGCTCGATTTTAACCCTACCAGCTTAGCAGAAATCAGGCGAATAGGTAGTTAAAATCAACTGGGTAACACCACAACAACAACTTGTATTTATATAGCGCCTTTAAAGTAGTAAAACGTCCCAAGGCGCTTCACAGGAGTATTGTAAGACGAAAAAATTTGACACCGAGCCACATAAGGATAAATTAGGGCAGGTGACCAAAAGCTTGGTCAAAGAGGTAGGTTTTAAGGAGCGTCTTAAAGGAGGAAAGAGAGGTAGCGAGTCGGACAGGTTTAGGCAGGGAATTCCAGAGCTTGGGGCCCAGGCAACAGAAGGCACGGCAACCAAAGGTTGAGCGATTTATAATCAGGGATGCTCAAGAGGGCAGAATTAGAGGAGCGGGCGGGGGGGGGCGCGGGTGGGGTGCCTGAAGGAGATTACAGAGATAGGAAGGGGCGAGGCCATGGAGGGATTTGAAAACAAGGGTGAGAATTTTGAAATCGAGGTGCTGCTTAACCGGGAGCCAGTGTAGGTCAGCGAGCACAGGGGTGATGGGCGAGCGGGACTTGGTGCGAGTTAGGACACAGGCAGCCGAGTTTTGGATGACCTCAAGTTTCCGTAGGGTGGGAGGCTGGCCAGGTGTGCGTTGGAATAGTGAAGTCTAGAGGTAACAAAAGGCATGGATGAGGGTTTCAGCAGCGGATGTGTTGAGGCAAGGGGCAGGGACGGGCGATGTTACGGAGGTGGAAGTAGGCGGTCTTTGTTATGCTGCGGATATGTGCTCGGAAGCTCATTTCTGGGTCAGATACGACACCAAGGTTGCGAACTACTGATGCACCTTCTGGATCCCACCGTTGTCCATTTTAACCCGCTCTTCTGAGCAGGCGGGAAAGGCACCTGCTTGAACCTGGGGTGGTCTTTCTCTACACATGCAGTTAACTGTCTCATCCAACTTTGTGGTGAAAGTAACAATTGGATTTTATAACTTTTACACTTGCAATTTTAGGTACAACAGTAATGACCCTTAATGCTATTGACATAGATGAAGCCAAAACCTTAAATACCATGCTGCGTTACAAGATTCTGTCGCAGATGCCAGTCTCTCAATTCGGTCAGCTTTTCTACGTGGATGAGAGTACGGGCGAAATCAGAACCAACAGTGATAAACTGGACCGAGAGGTAGGGTCGGCTTCCTTCCATATGTCAATTGTAGATTGCATTTTGTAACTTGGGATCTTAAAAACACAATCGTGAAGTCTGAAATACGAGAAATGCGCAGCATCTGAGCGGGAAAAAAGGTGGGCTTCACCCAAACTGTTGACCGCAGGTAGCTCCTGTCCATTTTCGGTAATTCAGGATGGCATTCGTGATCAATTAGTCTGCGACAGACCCAGGCACATGGTGAGGAAACCCTCCCCCCCCCCCCCCCCAGTGGTGGAGAGCTGTCTGAACCATGTGTCCAAAGTCACCCCTTCCTCCTGAGCTCGCTGCACTCCCCACATGTCCTGTCTCAAAATACTCATTTATACCGAATTCTGTCTTCCCCACCACCCTGTTTATTCTGGTTGTCTTGCAGGGTACGAATGTTGGTTAGGATGATCAAATTCAGCTTAAAAGCGCACCTACATCACCGAGGAGTTAGTAAGAAAGAAAGACTTGCACTTATATAGCGCCTTTCACGACCACCGAACGTCTCAAAATGCTTTACAGCCAATGAAGTACTTTTTGAAGTGTACAACTGTCGCAATGTGGGAAACGCGGCAGCCAATTTGCGCACAGCAAGCTCCCACAAACAGCAATGTGACAATGACCAGATAATCTGTTTTTGTTATGTTGGTTGAGGGATAAATATTGGCCCCAGGACACCGGGGGATAACTCCCCTGCTCTTCTTCGAAATAGTGCCATGGGATCTTTTGCATCCACCTGAGAGAACAGACAGGGCCTCGGTTTAATGTCTCATCCGAAAGACGGCGCCTTTGACCGTGCGGCACTCCCTCAGTACTGCACTGGGAGTGTCAGCCTAGCTTTATGTGCTCAAATCCCTGGAGTGGGACTTGAACCCACAACCTTCTGACTCGGAGGCGAGTGTGCTACCCACTGAGCCACAGCTGACACTTGTATTTTGTATGGGTGGAGGAAACACGGAAGTACACTTCCTAAAGCGTCAACGTAATGTTTGTGTTTAAAAAATTTTGTCATTTCAAATTACGTTCATCGTCAAATGTTCGACATTTTCAGGACCAGGACACTTATACCCTCAAAGTTGAAGTTAGAGACATGAAAGGAGCAACATATGGTTTATTTTCGACCACTACTGTCATTGTACACGTTACTGATGTGAATGACCATACTCCGACCTTTAAGGCCACCAAAGTAAGTTACTGACATCTGTGGGGAAAAATAATCTGATTTTGGTTTTTAAAAAAAAGTGTTGCCATTCTTCCGTGCTTGATTCAGGAATCCTAGAACGATGCAGCACAGAAGGAGACCAGTCGGCCCAAATTGTGTCTGTGCCGGCTCTATGAAAGAGCTCTCCAATTAGTCGTCGCCCCCCCCGGCTCTATCTCCGCAATCCTGCAATTTTCTCCCTTTCGAGTATTTATCCAATTCCCTATTGAATGTTACTGTTGAATCTGCCTCCACCGCCCTTTCAGGCAGCGCGTTCCAGATCACAACAACTCGCTGCGTGAAAAATAAAATCCTCCTTCTTCACCTCCTGGTTCTTTTGCCAGAAGGTGGGAGATGTGGAGGTTCTACATTTACCATGGATTAACATCTCATTTAACATTTCACTACAAATTTGAGTCTATAGAACCAACCTTTTTTTTAATTATATGCGCAGTATAAATTTATGGAAAATAGGGTTGACCATTACTGAGGCATTGAAATTAGTATAAAAAGTGCTTGACACTTAAGAAATGTCCACTACTTTTAATAAAGACTTTAACCAACCACTTACATTTATATAGCACCTTGAACGTAGTGAAACGTCCCAAGGCGCTTCACGGGAGTGATTATCAAACAAAATTAGACACCGAGCCACATGAGATGTTAGGGCAGATGACCAAAAGCTTGGTCAAAGAGGTAGTTTTTAAGGAGCATCTTAAACCTCTCTACCTCTCTCTTCCCCTTTAAGGAGGGGATTCCAGAGCTTAGGACCTAGACAGCTGAAGGCACCATTCAAACCTGTTAAGAGTTCTATTCAAATAGTATGTGTTAGGAATTTGCACTTGTATAGTTATGTTAAGCAATTATATGTTTATGTTTGCACAATATTATTTCAAGATCTAAGTAACGACCGTCTGATCCAAATTTCGGAATTCCAATTTTCGTTTTCCTGGCTCTTAATTGTACATTAACTGTATTGCATCATTGATCAAGTTATCACCATTATTAAGCTACAGCAACTTTAATTCATAGAATGGTTACAGCACAGTAGGAGGCCATTTGACCCATCGAGCCCGTGCCGGCTCTCTGCAAGAGCACTTCAGCTAGTCCCACTCCCCCCGCCCTTTCCCCGTAGCCCTGCAGATTTTTTTCCTTCAGGTACTTATCCAACTCCCTTTTTGAAAGCTGTGATTGAATCTGCCTCCACCACCCTTTCAGGCAGTGCATTCCAGATCCTAACCACTCGCTGTGTAAAAAAGTTTTTCCTCATGTCGCCTTTGGTTCTTCTGCCAATCACCTCAGATCTGTGTACTCTGGTTCTCGACCCTTCTGACAATGGGAACAGTTTCTCTCTATCTACTCTGCTAGACGATCATGATTTTGAACACCTCTATCAAATCTCCCCTCAACCTTCTCTGCTCCAAGGAGAACAACCCCCAGCTTCTCCAGTCTATCCACGTAACTGAAGTCCCTCATCCCTGGAATCATTCTCGTAAATCTTTTCTGCACCCTCTCAAGGCTTTCACATCCTTTAATTGTGGGCTGTTCTGACTTTTATTTTAGAAAGAGATTAGACAAATAATTTTAACATCGTTTCTCCTTCTTCAGTACACCATTGCTGTTAATGAGACTGAAAGCGACATAATGGTCCTCCGGATGCCCGTGAATGATAAGGACTTCAAGAACACAAACGCTAGCAGAGCCGTATTCACCATCAGAAAGGGGAATGAAAATGGAAATTTCAAGATCTTAACCGACCCCAAAACAAATGACGGTCTATTGTATGTTGTAAAGGTAAGCAAATGATTTGTCCTGCAAATAATATTGCTAGGTTTGCTATGAAATAGTCGCTTTTTTGCGTTCTTTTAAATGCTATTGAATGAAAACGAGGTCATATGTTGGCCCTTTGCTAACTTTTTAGTTGTCGATCCATTTTCCCCAACTGATGGATCTCCCTTGGATACGCCAGGGCCCATCTCCCTCCCCTGTTTGAATCCTTCCAATCCAGTTTACACCCCTCTCGCCGCACCAAACCAGCCCTAACCAAAGTCACCAAACAGCTGGGACTGGCCATGGTGCTGTATCCCCTCTAGATCCGTTGTCCGCCTTTGGCACAGGTGATCATACCATCCAGTGCCCTTCAATTCTGCGACATTCTTGGTTTTCCTCTGCTCTTCGTACAAGAGCATATGCGTGCGTAATTTGTTTTATCCTGAAACTGATCCCCGCGCAACCTTAAACTTTCAGGACGCTCCCAGTGCAGGACTAAGGGAGCGCTGCACTGTCGGAGGTGCCGTCTTTCGGATGAGACGTTAAACCGAGGTCCCCGACTCTGCGCTCTCAGGTGGACGTAAAAGATCCCACGGCCACGATTTCAAAGAAGAGCAGGGGAGTTCTCCCCGGTGCTCTGACCAATATTTATCCCACAATCAACATCACAAAAAACAGATTATCTGGTCGTTATCACATTGCTGTTTGTGGGAGCTTGCTGTGTGCAGATTGGCTGCCGCGTTTCCTACATTACAACAGTGACTACACTTCAAAAAGTACTTCATTGGCTGTGAAGCACTTTGGGATGTCCTGAGGTCGTGATAGAAATGCAAGTCTTATAGACAAAATATTTAAATCTTTCGATCAGATTAAAATTCTTAGTATTGGTCAAAATAAAAGGGTGAGGCGGAAATGAACACAACAACCACAACTTGCATTTATATAGCACCTTTTAACAAAATAAAAACGTCCCATGGTGCTCGAGTACAGTGGTATCAGTGGCAGTGACCCGAAGAGTGTTTAATGTTCCATCTTGAGGCAGGATTGCTTGGTTCCTGAGATGAATCGAGTGTGTAATGTATAAAATCTCTCTCTTGTGTCTGTGTTTTCTATAGCCGCTGGATGCCGAGGCAACGTCTTCAATCCAATTGGAGGTGGCGGTGGAAAACGAGGTCCCTCTGATTGGGAGCTCCACCGCAAGGCAGACCGCTTCAGTAATTGTTAACGTGCTGAACGTAGACGAAGGTCCGGAATTCGAACCCGCCGTCAAACAATTATGGACAAAGGAGAATGTGGCCACCGGCACGGTTCTGGGATCTTACACCGCAAAGGATCCGGAGTCCAAGAACAGCCATGGCATCAGGTACGACCATTGCTTACCGTCGGTGATTGGAAAAGTAAAGCATTTCAGCGCGACCTCTGGACGTCTCAAAGCGCTCTACAGCCAATTAAGTACTCTTTTTTTGGAAGTGTCGTCACTTTTGTAATGTAGGAAACGCGGCAGCCAAATCACGCACAGCACGATCCCACAAACAGCAATATAATGAAATGACCAGGTAATCTGTTATGGTGTTGTTGGTTGAGGGGTACATTAGCTGCAGGATGCACTCATTTTATTCCTTCACTATTAGTTGAACGCGTCAATGACCCGGTTTATGAATGGACGAAGCTAACTTTCAAAATGTTCTATTTCTTGTTTGACTAACCAGGTATAGGGAGCTAACCGATCCTGCAGATTGGGTTTCCATTGATGAGAATACTGGCCAGATCAAAACTACTAGTGTGATGGACAGAGAGTCTGAATTTGTAAAAAACAATAAGTACAATGTTACGGTGCTCGCCATAGAAGACAGTAAGTACAACAAATTCAATGCATATTTTTAGTATTGTAATGCATAGAAGTACAACCTGACTGGAGAGAATTATTTGCATTTTCTCAATAAATTAATAAATGCAGTCAAGAACCTGATTATCTACATGCTCCGCACTCTTGACCAAAAGGGTAAGCACTGGGTTTGCTAGGAACATGGGAAGATAGGGAGATCGAAACATGGAGCAGGTCATTTGGCCCTTCGAGCCTGCTCCGCCATTCAATAAGACCATGGCTGATCATCTACCTCATCTCCACTGTCCTGCACTATCTCCATATCCCTTGGTTCCCTTAATATTCAAAAATCTATCGATCTCTGTCTTGAATATACTGAACGACTGAGCCTCCACAGCCCTCTGGGGTAGAGAATTCCAAAGATTCACCACCCTCTGAGTGAAGACATTTCTCCTCATCTCAGTCCTAAATGGCTGACCCCTTATTCTGAGACTGTGACCCCTGGTTCTAGACTCCCCAGCCAGGGGTAACATCCTCCCTGCATCTACCCTGTCAAGCCCTGTAAGAATTTTGTATGTTTCAATCAGATCACCTCTCATTCTTCTAAACTCATTTGCTCTTTTCTCTTGCCTATGTTTCACACACTGCCTCCAAGGCAGGTCAGGGCACATGGACAGTAAATAGTGCAGTTCTCCGCTTCTCTTTTCTACACCACTCCCTGCTTCTCTCTCTTTCTTTTGCTACTGCTCTAACCCGGTGCAACGAAGGTTCATGAGATTGATTCCTGGGATGGCGGGACTGTGGTATGAGAAGAGATTGAGTAAACTAGGCCTGTATTCTCTTGACTTCAGAAGAATGAGAGGGGATCTCATTGAAGCATACAAAATTATTATAGGGCTTGATAGGGTGGATGCTGGGAGAATGCTTCCCTTGGCTGGGGAGTCTAGAACCAGGGGCCACAGCCTCAGGATAAAGGGTCGGCCATTCAGGACTGAGATGAGAAGAAATTTCTTCACACAGAGGGTAGTGAATCTTTGGAATTCTCTACCCCAGAGGCCTGTGGCGGCTCAGTCATTGGGTATATTCAGAACAGAAGTCGATAGATTTCTGACTAGTAAGGACATCAAGGGATATGGCGATAAGGCCGGTGAATGGAGTTGAGGCAGAAGATCAGCCATGATCTCATTGAATGGCGGAGCAGGCTCAAAGGGCCGAATGGCTGACTCCTGCTCCTATTTCTTATGTTCTTATGGAACGTGGTTGTATGCTTTGGGTGGCGATTCCTGCTCTCGCACTCTCTGTTTCCCGCATGCATTGGCTTCGAGTTGCTCGAGCAGCCACAGTAGGAGAAAGGAGCCAGAAGCTGTGTCGAAGATGTAGTGAGGCAACGAGAATGACTTGGAGGAGCGGGGATGAAGTGTGTCGGTGGCAATAGGGTGGGGGGGGGGGTCGAAGGAAAGCTAATTGCTGGCAGGAATTTGGGTGGGGCCCCGAAGAGATGGAAGCTTGAATTCCAGGAGGGGAGAGAGAGAGTGCTGTCTGAGTGCGGTAGTTGGAAGAAGAGTGACGAGTTTAAATGAGGTTGAGGGAGGATGAAGAGCAGTAGCTGAAATAGGGGGGGTGTGGAAGAGTCCTAGCTTGGGTGGGGCGGGGAGATAGAAAATTGCCAGATTATGTTGGGGGCAGGAGAGAGAATATTAAGAACTGGCAACTTGAATTGAGAGGAGAGAAAATAAAGTGGCAACATGTATTGAAGGGATTGGATTGGAGAGGTAGCAAACGCTTCTGAACTGGATATTCCTAAGCTGTACAGAGCTCTGGTCAGACCCCATCTGGAGTAACTGCGTTCAGTTCTGGGCCCCGCACCTCAGGAAGGATATATTGGCCTTGGAGGGGGAGCAGCGCAGATTCACCAGAATGATACCGGGGCAGGTAGGGTTAAATTACGAGGCAAGTTGTACAGGCTAGACTTGTATTCCCCTGAATTATAGAAGAGTATGAGGTGATCTAATTGAGGTGTTTAAGATGATTAAAGGATTTGATAGGGTAGAGAGAGAGAAAGTGTTTCTTCTGGTGGTGGGTGGAGTCCAGAACAAGGAGGTGATAACCTTAAAATTAGAGCCAGGCCATTCAAGGGGTGATGTCAGGAAGCACTTCTTCACGCAAAGGGTAGTGGAAATCTGGAACTCTCTCCCCCAAAAAGCTGTTGAGGCTGGGGGGGTCAATCGAAAATTTCAAATCTGAGATTGATAGGTTTGTGTTAGACCAGGGCATTAAGGATTATGGAGCCAAGGCGGGTAAATGGAGTTGAGATGCAGATTAGCAGATGGCTTGAGGGGCTGAATGGCCTCCTCCCATTCCTAATACTCCCCATTTGCTGTGGAGCAATTTCATTTTTGTTTCTTCCAGTCATAAAATATCTGCTACAACTAGGGAGAAACCAGCTTTCTGATAAAGGAAATTGATCAATTCCCAAAGAGTATTCAATCGAATTGAAGTAAATACCCCTTTTTTTTTTAAATGATTAAAATAAGAAGGCAATGCCTGTGTTCATTGACTCCAAAACTACTGGAAAATACACCGAATAAAAGTGTCAAAAATCTAAACTTTTTGTAGGAGGGCATGGCCAGGCTTCTCTTGGAAAATAAATCCAATCTGGAGGTGTGCTAAAAATAGTCGCAGCAAACCTTGGGATGTGTTCGTGGCTTTTTAGCTGCCTGATAAAGTTGCAGAAAAATGTGTTTCATTTTCCTCTTCAAAAAGATATCTTGGCTTATTTAATCCAGGCATTTGATTTGCATAGGCTTCCACCCCCTCTTCTCTCTCTCTTTCTCCCCCCCCCCCCCCCCAAAAAAAATGCAAATAACTCCTCCACCCCCGTAGTAACCCTGGAGGCCAAGAACACGCAAGCGTCCCTTTTTAGTCCAGCATTGCTACGGTACAATATAGAAAAATATGCTCGATGATTTGTGTTTCTGTCGCTTGCATACCCGGTAGAATAAGTCCACCCATACACAAGTGGACCTATTGTATGTCCCCGATCGCTTCTAGGAATGGGAGGAGGCCATTCAGCCCCTCGAGCCTGTTCCGCCATTCGGTTAAATCGCGGCTGACCCGTATCTTCACTCCATCTGCCCGCCTTGGTTCCATTACTTCAGGTATCGAATCCTGGAAGTAGCAGGGGAGAGAGCATTGAAAATCAATGCTTTGATCTCTGGGTTTCAGCTCTTGTTTAGTACTTGACTGTCCAAATGAACTTGTCTGCCCATAATCTTGTCAATTTAAAAAAAAAAAAATCGCAAATGTTAAGTTGGATGAAATGGTTTAAGGTTTTTGCATTTCACTATATATTTCTTTTTGTGTTTACATAAGGCGTTCCCCCAAGAACCGGAACTGGCACAGTGGTCATAAACCTCGATGATGTCAATGACCACACTCCAATTATTCACAACAACCACTTGCATATTTGCGAGAATGGATTCCAACAGTTTGTGAATGTTTCGGCTGAGGATCTGGACGCGACGCCTAATTCGGCTCCGTTTACATTTCTGCTGCCAGATACCCCTGCAGATATTAAAAACAAATGGACGATCTCAAAACAAATGGGTACAGTTTCTTTATTTTTTCGTTAATCTGCGTTCTGATGTTTAAGACTTTATTGACTTGGCGGCTCTTCTCTTGGGCAGTCCCTCTGAACCGAGGATGACTTGCTTCCACGCTAAAAATAAGTTCTCAGGTGACTGATGAGTCCAATGCGGGACGTACAGTCTCTGTCACAGGTGGCGCAGATGGTGGTTGAAGGGGCGGGTGGGTGGGGTGCTTGGGTTGACGTTCGCTGCTTCCGCTTGCTCCCGGCGAAGAGACTCGAGGTGTTCGGCACCTTCCGGATGCTTCTACTCCACTTTGTGCGGTCTTGGGCCAGGGATTCCCAGGTGTCGGTGGGGATTTTGCACTTTTTCAAGGAGGCTTTGAGGGTGCCTTGAAGCGTTTCCTCTGCCCACCTGGGGCTCTCTTGCCGTGCCGGAGCTCCGAGTAGAGCGCTTGTTTTGGGAGTCTCGTATCGGGCATGCGGACAATGTGACTCGTCCATCGGAGCTGATCGAGCGTGGTCAAAGCTTCGATGCTGGGGATGTTGGCCTGAGTGAGAACACTGGCTTGGCTGTATACTTCTGTGGAGTACAGTATTTCAGTGTACAATATTTCGGTGTACATGAACAGTGCACGTCACCGAATGCTATTCTGCCATCTTAGAAAAACCTGTAAATCTTACCGGGGGGGGGCGGAAAAGGGGGTTTGTTTGTTACCATTTTATATTTGAGGCGCAGTGGGGGGAGGGGGGGTTCACGGAGTCAGGTGTGCAAAAGTTACTGATCACTGCGGGTTGGTGTTAATCCACGTTCCCTGGAAGTTGCGTGCTGATTGGCGTGGCCGATTCCCTTTAATGTGCGGTCCCTTTAAATTTCTGCACCCCCGGGGTATTTACCGCGTAACAGCCGGTGAGCGGCCTGCGTGTGGGACCTTTCCCATTACCGCATGGCCGCGCAGCTTAGAGGGAGCGTTGGTGTTAATGTCTACGCACATTGTGAATAGAGTACTTGAGGTGAAAGGATGTTGTGTTTTTATTTTACCTTTTTTAATCCAAACTGAATCTCATCTTCTACCGACCTTTTTTGGGAGATCATTCCATTGTCATACAGCAACAAAAACCTGTATTTATATAGCGCCTTTAACGTAGTAAAACGTCCCAAGGCGCTGCACAGGAGTATTTTAAGGCAAAAAATTTGACACCGAGCCACATAAGGATAAATTAGGGCAGGTGACCAAAAGCTTGGTCAAAGAGGTAGGTTTTAAGGAGCATCTTAAAGGAGGAGAGAGAGGTAGGGAGGCTTAGGCAGGGAATTCCAGAGCTCAGGGCCCAGGCAACAGAAGGCACGGCCACCAATGGTTGAGCGATTATAATCAGGGATGCTCAAGATAGCCGAATTTGAGGAGCGCAGATATCTCGGGCAGGGCGGGGGGTTGGAGGAGGTTACAGAGATGGGGAGGGGGGCGAGGCCATGGAGGGATTTGAAAACAAGGATGAGAATTTTGAAATCAAGGCGTTGCTTAACCGGGAGCCAGTGTAGGTCAGCGAGCACAGGGGGTGATGGGCGAACGGGACTTGGTGCGAGTTAGGACACGGGCAGCCGAGTTTTGGATGACCTCAAGTTTACGTAGGGTAGAATGTGGGAGGACAGCCAGGAGTGCATTGGAATACGGTAGATGATGTATGAATTGGCCTGAGTTTGCAAGATGGAAGATAAATTTTATTCTTTGAAGCAAACCCCAGGTAGACCGTTGAACACATTTTTCTGCTTGTGTTAAGTGCTAATCACATGGCGTTAAGATCAACGCTGCCTGTAAGCTGTGCGGTCCTTTGTAAATTTCTGCATGTGGGCGGTATTTAGAATGGGGAAAGCCGGTGAGCGGCCTGCGCGGGACCCTTCAGATGACTGCGCGCACCTTAGCGGGAACGTTGCTTAAGATTACGGAATGACATGTTTGCATCTTAAAATATCTGCATGCTTTTCGTGAGTCTCCGATTTTAGTTGATCGCATACCAGAAAGCATCAGAAGATGTTTTGCGTAAAATTTTAAATGAACTCTTTGAAAAGAAATGAAAGCCCAGTGTTTGATTTTATCTCTCTTTTATAAGTTGAGACCGAAACTGTTGCAGCGCCTCTTGCACGAAACTTTATTTTGCTACCTTCAGCTCATCGCCATTTCCTTTCTCCTAGGATCCTACGCCCATGTACAACCGATCGCGAAACTTGCTCCCGGTTATTACGAAGTTCCTGTCATCGTTCAGGATCAGCAGCATCAGGGAAGCGAACAAATATTGAAGATTATGATCTGTGACTGCCCGAACAATTTAAACTGTGCCAGCAGACTTGCTTCTGGAAGTGCGGTCCTCGGCGGAGTGGGAATCCTTGTGATGTTGTTGGCGGCATTGTTATTGCTCTGTAAGTTTTTAAAAAGAGATTGCTATTTTTTTTTTAAGCAGCAGCTGAAACCTCACTAAGAACATAAGAAATAGGAGCAGGAATAGGCCACTTGGCCCCTCGAGCCTGCTCCGCCATTCAATAAGGTCACGGCTGATCTTGGGCTCAAAGCCACTTCCCCTGCCCGCTCCCCATAACCCTTCACTCCCTTATCTTGCAAAAATTTGTCTATCTCCACCTTAACTGTATTTAATGACCCAGCCTCCACAGCTCTCTGGGGCAGAGAATTCCACAGATTTACGACCCTCTGAGAGAAGAAGTTCCTCCTCGCCTCAGTTCTAAAAGGGCGACCCTTTATTCTGAGACTGTGCCCCCGAGTTCTAGATTTCCCCACGAGGAGGAAACATCCTCTCTGCATCTACCCTGTCGAGCCCCCTCAGTATCGATATATGTTTCGATAAGATCACCTCTCATTCTTCCAAATTCCAATGAGTATAGGCCCAGCCTGCTCAACCTTTCCTCAGAAGTCAACCCCCTCATCTCTGGAATTAACCTAGGGAATCGTCTCTGAACTGCCTCCAATGCAAGTATATCCTTCCTTAAATAAGGAGACCAAAACTGTACGCAGTACTTGAGCTAAGAAAAAAAAAAATACAAGTTTCCTGATTATGTTCAATGACATACAACAACTTAAAAATGCTCCACATGCAGAATCAATGTTATAAACGATCGCTGATTTATGGGTTGAGTCAATTTTACATTGTTGGTTTATTTTCATGTCTGTTACATGGAGTCTATAGCAGAAAAAAAAAGGCCATTCAGCCAAACTGGTCTACGCCGGCGTTTATGCTCCTCGCCAGCCTCCTCCCACCCTCCTTCATCTCGCCCTGTCAGCATATCCTTCTATTCCTTTCTCCCTCGTGCTTAACGAGCTTCCCCTTAAATGCATCACTGCTCTTTGCCTCAACCACTCCCTGTGCTAGTCAGTTCCACATTCTCACCACTCTCTGGGTAAAGAAGTTTCTCCTGAATTCTCTATTGGATTTATTACTGACTATCTTAAATTTATGACCCCCCCCCCCCCCCCCCCCACACACACACACACACACACACACACACACACACACACACACACACACACCCCCGTCGCCTCCCCCAAGCTCTGGTCTCGCCCACAAGTGGAAACATCTTCTCTACGTCTACCCTATCAAACCCCTTTCATAATGTTAAAGACCTCTATCAGGTCACCCCTTAGCCTTCTCTTTTTCTAGAGAAAGGAGCCCCTGCCTGTTCAGCCTTTCCTGATGGGTACAAGTTTGGTAACACCATTGTGAATATTTTTGCACATCCTCCAATACCACTGTATCCTTTTTCTTTGCCAATTACATGCCCATTCTTGTCTTTTGTCCCATTATCCTTTTGTATTAGCCACCTCTCAATTTGATGTCGTCCGAAATTGTACTGCTGATTCCAGAGTCGAAATCATTGATGCAAATTGTGAACAATAGTGATACCAACACTATAGTAACAATGAACTGTTCATCCCCTTTTCTGGTATAGAGAACCTTAAATCTTTTATAAGTTGCTCAGATAAATGAACTTAGTGAATTTATAATAACAGAAAACGCTGGAAAATCTCAGCAGGCCAGGGCAGCATCTGTGGAGAGAGAAACAGAGTTAACGTTTCAGGTCGAAGACCTTTCATCAGAACTGGAAAAAAGCAGGAAATGAAATAGATATTAAAGCAAGTTTAGGGCTGGGAGAAGGGGGAGGGGATGAAAGAACAAAAGGGAAGGTCAGTGGTGGGATAGAAAGCAGGAGAGATTGAGACATTAAGAGATATTCAAGGCAAGAGGAGGTGGAAATGGGACAGGTTGAGGAACAAAGGATTGTTACGCACTTTCAAGTTTTTTTTCCAGTTCTGACGAAATGTCTTCGACCTGAAACGTTAACTTTGTTTCTCTCTCCATGGATGCTGCCTGGCCTGCTGAGTTTTTCCAGCATTTTCTGTTGTTATTTCGGATTTCCAGCATCTGCAGTATTTTGCTATCGTATAAGTGAATTTATAGTTTTTTTTTTTAAAGCTTGCCATTAACTTTTGATTTAACAAACCTCATGTGGGTGCGGTAGTATAGTGGTTACGTTACTGGGCTAGTAATTCAGAGGCCTGAACTCATGATGACCATGCAACTTGTCGTTAAAAAAAACCCCATCTGGTTCACTCATGTCCCTTTTAGGGAAGGAAATCTGCCGCCCTTACCTGGTCTGGCCGATATGTGACTCCAGACCCACAGCAATGTGGTTGACTCTTAACTGCCCTCTGAAATGGCCGAGCAAACCACTCAGTTGTACCAATGCGCAACGAAAAAATGACCTTCACCACACGGACTGCAGCGGTTTAAGGCGACGGCTCACCACCACCTTCTCGAGGGCAATTAGGGGTGGGCAATAAATTGCCAGCGACGTCCACATCCCATGAATGAGTTTATAAAAAGTTAAAAAAAAATGCACACAGCAAAATATCCAGCTTTATAATCCTCGACTAAATTATTTAGATGTTGTGTTTTTCAAAACTTGAAAGTGCATAACAATCCTTTTCTTGTATTCTTAACAGGTTTACTCCTGGCAGCACTTGTATTGTCTTGTGGAGATGACAAAAAGCGACCAACTGTGTGTTATGCTGATACTCAGTATCATCAAAGCCTCATTGTCTCTAATGAGGAGGGTGGTGGTCAACAAGATAAGGTGGGTTTTCTCAAGCCTGTGCCTCTGCTTCCTGTGTCTCGCTTTGTGAATTATAGCCGTAACGCCTCTGTCAGAAAGTCGGGGGTTCTAGACCCACTCCAGCGACTTGAGCACAAAATCCATGCTGACACTCCCCAGTTCAGTAGTGAGAGTCTTTCGAATGAGACCGTAAACCGAGGCCCCGTCTGCCCCCTTGAGTGGACGCAAAAGATCACGTGGCACTATTTTGAAGAAGAGTAGGGGTGTTCTCCCTGGTGTCCCGGAAATATTTATACCTCAACAAACATTTTTTGTGAACACCCAGATTATCTGGTCATTATCACATTGCTGTTTGTGGGACCTTGCTGTGCGCAAATTGGCTGCTGCGTTTCCCACATTCTTCAGCAGCATCTCCCAAACCCGTAACCTCAACCACCTAGAAGGACAAGGGCAGCAGGCGCATGGGAACACCACCACCTCCAAGTTCCCCTCCAAATCACACACCATCCTGACTTGGAAATATATCGTCGCTGGGTCAAAATCCTGGAACTCCCTCCCTAATAGCACTGTGGGAGCACCTTCACCACGCGGACTGCAGTGGTTCAAGGCGGCGGCTCACCACCACCTTCTCGAGGGCATCTAGGGATGGGCAATAAATGCTGGGCCTTGCCAGTGACGCCCATATCCCATGAATAAATTTTAAAAGAATGTAAACCTGCCAAGATCTACTAAATATTGTGCAGAATGTACAGCCATGTTTTAATAGTTTTATAAATGTAAATTGTGGCGGATCGCCACCTAAACGGGCGCAATCCACTTTTCCGTCCGTGGACAATAAATCGGGCACCTTGCCTTTAAGGCATGAAAAAAGGAGTGGGCGTCGCCCTCAGTGTGAACTTAAAAAGAGCGGGCATCGGCCTCAACCAGTAGGGTTTTGCAGAGAGAAGTTGTAGCAGCCATTTTGCCAAGGAGTATGTAATTAAAAGCCATGTGCTCCACATATTGACTCGGCCTCAATTCGTGCTTCGCAGCAGCCACAACAAAATGACTTAAAATGAAAACCGGTTTGCAATGTTCACTATGAACTACCAAGAGTTTCTTTCAGAGACCATTGATCATTTATTAATATATATTTACATAAATATTTATTTGTATATTCTATATATTCTCTAATATAGATATATATTTTCAATTTTTTAAATTAATATTTGAATTGACTGACAAAATTGACAAGCACAGCATGTTGGGTAGATCTGTTAATATTTGTAATGTTATGCACTTTTGTAACTTCCCTTTAGGACATAACCTGTTTTTCATGGCACTTTGTAAAGCCTGTTTGCACATAGTGTTGGTTAATGAGAAATATCTGCTTGTGTAGAATAGTTTATGGAATAGTTTTTGACTCCATTGCTGCATTTCTTAATGTAGAGATTCGAGGATTCAATGCCACAATTGCTTATTACTGTGCTCCCATTTTCAGGATCTTGCAGCCCTGGATATCCCTCTGTCTCGGAAAGATGACAGTGCAACTCTAGGTAGCCAGTATGTCGTCGACCAAGAAACGAATTTTGGACAGGGACAGTATCTCATTGCCAGCCATACAGACGGAGTGAAAGGGATGAATAGTGGGGCAATGATGACCACCACTACTGAAATGATGAACGTCAACAGCGGAGCAATTTATGGTCATGGCGGAATGAATACCCATCACACGATGCTTTCGCAGGGCAGCATGATGAATGGAAACATGGCCATGGTAAACTCCGGTTCACTCAGTCGCAGAAACAGTCATGGCCTGATGGATCTCCTGCGGTCACGGGTTGAGCAGGTGAATATTACAATTTGGCTCTAAACCAAGCTGTAAAACTTTGCACCTATATATTTTTATAGGAGTAACTCTCAAGTAATTTAAGCAATGTATGCATGTTTTTTGAGGAGCGGAGGGTGAACTACGGCTGAAATGAATGATGGAGCACAGCAGGCGTCCATTGTGCCTGTGCCAGCTCTTTGAAAGAACTCTACAATTTGTCACACGCCCCCCTGCTCTTTCTCCAGAGCCCTACAAATTTTCCCCCTAAAATTCCCTTTTTTTGGAAGTTCTTATTGAAGGTATACAGTGGTGTTCCCCAGGGGTCGGTTCTAGGACCAGTACTTTTCTTGATGTATATCAATGACTTGGGTGTACAGGGCACAATTTCAAAATTTGCAGATGACACAAAACTTGGAAGTATAGTGAACAGTGAGGAGGATTGTGATAGACTTCAGGAAGACATAGACAGGCTGGTGAAATGGGCGGCCACGTGATCGATGAAATTTAACGCAGAAAAGTGTGAAGTGATACATTTTGGTAGCAAGATTGAGGAGAGGACATATAAACTAAATGATACAATCCTGAAGTGGGTGCACGAACAGAGAGACCTGGGGGTATGTGTGCACAAATCATTGAAGGTGGCAGGGCAGGTTGAGAAAGCAGTTAAAAAGGCTTATGGGATCCTGGGCTTCATAAGTCGAGGTATAGAATACAAAAGTGTGGAAATTATGAACCTGTATAAAACACTGGTTCAGCCCCAACTGAAGTACTGTGTCCAATTCTGGGCACAACATTTAGGAAGGATGTGAAGGCCTTAGAGAGGGTGCAGAAAAGATTTACGAGAATGATTCCAGGGATGAGGGACTTCAGTTACGTGGATAGACTGGAGAGGTTGGGGTTGTTCTCCTTCAAGCAGAGAAGGTTGACAGGAGATCTGATAGAGGTGTTCAAAATCAGGAGGGGTCTGGACAGAGTAGCTAGAGGGAAACTGTTCCCATTGGCAGAAGGGTCGAGAACCAGGGGACACAGATTTAAGGTGATTGGCAAAAGAACCAAAGGCGACATGAGGGAAAACTTTTTTACACAGCGAGTGGTTAGGATCTGGAATTCACTGCCTGAGAGGGTGGTGGAGGCAGACTCAATCTTACCTTTCAAAAGGGAGTTGGATAAGTATCTGAAGGAAAAATATTTGCCCGGCTACGGGGAAAGGGCGGGGGAGTGGGACTAGTAGAGAGCCGGCACAGGCCGAATGGTTATAGCACGGAAGGCGGCCATTCTATGATTCTATCTGTCTCCACCACCCTTTCAGACAGTGCATTCCAGATCATAACTCGCTGCATAAAATAAAATTCACCTCCTCTCGCCTTTGGTTCTTTAACTAATTTCTTTTAAATTAATTTTTTATGGGATGTGAGCATCACTGACAAGGCCAGCATTTATTGCCCATCCCTAATGGCCCTCGAGAAGGTGGTGGTGAGCCGCCCTCTTGAGCCGCTGCAGTCCGTGTGGTGAAGGTGCTCCCACAGTGCTGTTAGGGAGGGAGTCCCAGGATTTTGACCCAGCGACGATGAAGGAACGGCTGATGTATTTCCAAGTCAGGATGGTGTGTGACTTGGAGGTGGTGGTGTTCCCATGCGCCTTTCCAAAATAAGTTTTTTTTTTGGAAAGTAATGCTTTGGTTGTTCCTTTTTAATCTGCAGTAAAGATTTGTAATTAAACGACAAATCTCTTGGCAGTACGGAAAAGAAAGTTACTTCGCTTTAAGTTTGTTTTATTGAAAGTAATGTTTTGCCGTTCATACTGAAAGACTTGCAAATTTTAAGCTTGCTGTTTGATTTGTTAAGGTGTATGAAGAGGAGGAGCTGGGAGAACAGGTTATCCCCGCTGATTATCTACACGAATATCACTACGAGGGAGCCGAGTCCGTTAATGGGTCAGTCGGCTGCTGCAGTGAAGTGCGAGAGGCTACAGGATCGGACTATTTGGATGATCTGGGACCCAAGTTTAATAACTTTCCCAATGTTTATTTAACAAGATAACGCCCGTGCCACGTCTTGAGTTTCAAACAGTTTAAACCACTTCATTTTATTTTTTTTTTATCTTGTGAAAGGTATTTTGGAAATGGATGTTTCGATTTGGAAGATTTCCGAGCTAGTTGTTGACTGGTATTCTTTCCATGCCTTTACTGTATTGAACGGACTCGACAAATTATCAAACTAGCTGGGTAGCATAATGTGCTTGCAATGAAGATGCACCCCTCAGTTTTATTACTGACCAATGCATTAGAATCAGAAATTTACGGCACAGAAGGAGGCCATTCGGCCCATCTTGTCCGTGCTGGCCGACAAAGAGCTCTCCCGCCTAATCCCACTTTCCAGCTCTTGGTCCGTAGCCCTGCAGGTTACGGCACTTCAAGTGCATATCCAAGCACTTTTTAAAAATGTGATGAGGGTTTCTGCCTCTACCACCCTTTCAGGCAGTGAGTTCCAGACCCCCACCACCCTCTGGGTGAAAAAAGTTCTCCTCGACTCCCCTCTAATCCTTCTACCAATTACTTTAATTACATTCGGAAGCTGGGTACATTTTGGCTCTTTTTAAAAAAAATTTTTTTTTAATAAAGTGTGGAGTATTAAACTGTTTATGAAATATTCCTATTGGAGTTTTTAGGGGTTAGAGTTAGAGTGTGAATACAAGGTGATGCACAATTCATACTGTCTTACTCTGCCAATCGGACGATTAAACCTGGGCTTGAGTTGAGTTGGCTGGGCTTGAGTGAGGAGCAAGTACATAACCTGAAATTACAGGTCCAGCTCTCCTTGCCCTGCGGTGATGTAACGCCTCTTGTATTACACTGGTTTAAAGTCACCGAAACTGTCCCAACTAACTTGTTACTCATGGTTTATTTTCCTCTGCGCAAGTTTTATTAATAAAAGTTGGGAATAACTTCTCCAAAGTTGGTTGATCTTGGCCTGGATTCCAGTGAGGTTCTACAGTTGCGGAGAGGGGTGGGGTGGTTGGCTGGCGGGCGGATGGTATCGGCAAGAGATTTCCTGCTCCTGATCGCTATCAATTGACGCTTGCTAGAAATTTTGTGTACGTAGCCCAGTTTGGCAGTTTTGGAATGAGCTGCTGATGCTCCCTGCCTAGACTCACCTGAAGATTGGGCACCTTGAATCTAGTAGCAGAGGCCTGCAGCGCCTGTGGGAACATACCCCAGCGTGAGTTGGCACCTTTCTAGGGTTGGAGGGTGGGGGAGAGGAGGGGTTGGTGGAGATTAGGGGAATTTAGTACTTCCTATACTTGCTGTAGGGCCCATATTAATGTATACCTGGCCTGCCTTTATTCATTCTCTGGATGTGGGCGTTGCTGGCAAGGCCAGCATTTATTGTTCATCCCTAATTGCCCCCGAGGGTGGTGGTGAGCCGCTGCCTTATACCGCTGCAGCAACATGTGCTAGCAAGATCAAGATCCAGCTCGATCCTTGTCTATGTGGTTTGTAAAATGTAAGTGCTGCTTATTCATGTTGGGTGGGATTGTACTGCTTGTCATGAGCTCACTTTTTATATGTTCAGTCCTTTTTTGTTTGTTTTGGAGATTAGTTGAACTTTTAATTTCTCAGGAATGGTAACCGAACCTTCATTGGCAGGAAAGTGGTTGTTTTCCTAATCCTCTCCGCCTTTCTACACCTTGCTCCTCCTTTTTAAGCAGTCCCTTAAAACCTGCCTCTTTGACCGAGCCTTTGGTCACCTGTCCTAGTATCTTCTTATATGGACCGGTCCCCCGTTTTGTCCTGTGGAGAGCCTTGGGACGTTTTACTGTGTTAACGGTGCTACATAAATGCAAGATTTTGTAATTGAACCCACCCACCCTCCTGATTTTTGGGCTTGTAGATAATAACTGCTGTTTTATTGGGGGGTGGGAAACGTTCCTTCATTCTCCAGGTAAAAGAGCAAAATGTTGTCTCTTTTTCTATAAAAAAAAAAAAAAAATTTTTATAACAAGGAACACTACTGAGGTTTAGCTTCATGTTCCAATGCTGATTTATAAGTTTTTTTTTTCGGTAAATTTATTGAGCTCCAAGCAGGCTTCGGTTTCTGCCGCAGTGCTCCCTCGCAGCACGCCTACCAACTTATAAAATGGCTTGTGGCTTTGTACTGTGGCTCGAAGTCACGATACCTGCTGTGAGTGTGGAATCGGTGAATTTATCCATTTTATGTTTCTAGAAATGTGTTTCAATTGTCGTGCTTCAAATATGTTGCTGCTGTTGTGTGCTGGTTTTTGAAATACAGGAATAAGAAAATGCGGGCTTCCATGGTTACATTAGTGTAAATATCCACAAATAATTGTGAGCGCTGTACAGTTTAAAAACCTGTCCCTGAGGACATTGCATTAATGAGTGTAGAACTGTGATGACTTGCACAGATACTGAGCCAAAGTTATACTAAATAGCTAGGTATTTCAAAATGTGTTCAAACCTTCTAAGGCAGTTCTGGATTTTAACAATGAGTCATCCCAATGCTATGGAGTTCATCTTGATGTAATAAAGTCTGACTTTATATCTGTCAAAATGTACTTGTAAAATAAAATTGATGATGTACATAAGGAGGAGTAAGATGGTCTATTTTCAGAAGAGCTATCCAGTATGTTGAATTTGACATGTTGCAATTTTGTATTAAATTGATTTCTTTGAATACACCAAGCCAATTTATTTAACTTAATGCTGCACAGTGTTTTCAGGATTGATTGATTTCTACACAATTAACTACTGAAACCAACAAAACCATAATTTCTCACCATTTTCATTGGAAAACTGTGTGCATAAAGAGAGACTTGCATTTCTATAGCGCCTTTCAAGACCCCAGGTTTCCAAAATTTTGCAGATCCCCCAAAAACCTAAGGAAAAAGGACTTTGGAACTACCTCTGGCATTTTAAAACTATGTCTGGGTCTGTAAAGGGACAAGGAGGTGGGTTCGACCTCTGTAAAAGCAGTTTTGGTTATTGCAGTTAATTACACTGTCTGGGGAACCGGGATGACCTCACTCAAGCCCAGCAGACATTAACATTTGAACAATAGACCCTGGGAGAAGACAGTCCCACCCAAAATAACAGGCCCCATCAAACCGATTACAGGGCCCATCAGAAAACATGCATAATAAAACCCACTCAGGACCATTCTATAGAAAAGACCGAGTCCAGCCTAGAAACCCAAAACACAAAATCAATCACCAGTGATCAACCAAGGAGATCGACAGGATGCAAGCCATCCCAAAAAGCCATTTGACCCTTACAGAGCAGTTACTGGTAACAGGCCCGCCAAAATCAGACAATGAACTGAATAGCTTTGGCGGGTAGATAAGGCCATGTTCAATGGGTGAGATTGAAGGCCTGTTAAAAAACCAGTTAACACGCTAGTAAGTCGTTACTGATTTACGAGCCTGCCAAAACCAGACAATGAACTGAGTAGATTTGGCGGGTAGAAAAGGCCACTTCAATTCAGTATAATTGAAGGCCCGTTAAGCAGTTCAAGGTCCGTGGTCATCAGAAGAAGGAGGAACCAGGAAGAAGACAAACCGAGCTGGAAGCGAGTCGGCATCGCTCACCACTCAGACACACCTGAGTCCAGCTCGTGAAGTTACCACCTCGACAGACCTCCAACAACGGTCCCAATACAGTCACCCAGAGCAACAAGTCACCGATGGTTCCATGAGGTCGACCGACACACTAGACAAGGCCTAAAACCATCGCGGAAACCAAAGGCCTCAAGAAACCAACAACCGCATATTGCCCCCAACAGACCGGGTAATAGCAGGCCACCGCGACCAACAAAGACCAACTCAAGGGAAGAAAACCCGAAGAACCGCAAAGTTTCCACTCTGCAATCTACTCCTGACTTACCCCTGGGTAAGATTTTCCCCAAAGACTCTAAACCCTACTGCTAAACCAAAGAAATTGGGTACTCACCAGATAGATCCAAAACGACATCCTACTGCATCAGCAGACTCGCGAAGACTGACCAGAGACGCAGGTGAAGTCCTCTACCACGTACGGGGTACGGCAGACACTAACCGCCATAAACAGCGAACCCCAAAACTGCGATTTAGCCCAACTGTCAAAGGATTGGTGAGCATTATCCCTGGTCCTTCAAAACCTAAGTTAGCTAGTGAAGTGGGGTTGGGAGGGGTGAAGTATTGTTCTACTGTCATTTCCCTCGCTTGTACCGAAGTGTTCCCCACCTTTAGAGTGTTGTCCTTCGTGTTTTACCTTTTGAATAAAGATTGAAGTTCTTTTCATCAAACTCAGTTGTCTGCTGCACCTTTTGTCACAACCCCCCAAATAAGTCCAAGGTCTAGAACCAAGGGAGTGGGAGCGATTCGAACCGCTCAGAAGTCAGAGGTAAAGCTGACACAAACCACCACCCCCTACACAATGAAGTACTTTTGGAAGTGTAGTCGCTGTTGTAATGTGGGAAACGCGGCAGCCAGTTTGCACACAGCAAGCTCCCACAAACAGCAATGTGATAATGACCAGTTAAACTGTTTTTGTTATGTTGGTTGAGGGATAAATATTGGCCAGGACACTGGGGATAACTCCCCCCTGCTCTTCTTCGAAATATAGGCCGTGGGATCTTTTACGTCAACCTGCGAGTTAGGACACGGGCAGCAGAGTTTTGGATGACCTCAAGTTTACGTAGGGTGGAATGTGGGAGGCCAGCCTGGAGTGTGTTGGAATAGTCAAGTCTAGAGGTAACAAAGGCATGGATGAGGGTTTCAGCATACAGCATAGAAACAGGCCATTTTGCTCGACTGGTCCATGACGGTGTTTATGCTCCGCAAGAGTTTTAGTAAAGAATTCTGCCAGGTGGAAGCGTTTTGTTGACATGCACAATATTAGTAAGATTATGATACACACCGTGCCAAAGTAGAAAAGAACTGCTTCAGCAATGAACTCCTGAATGCTAATCTCACTCTTATATCAGAAACAAGCCCGAACTCTTAACACTGCAAAGTAAGGAGACTGCATTGCAGGGCACCTCCGTTTCCCTGCCATATCGAGGGCAGCAACATTGAAACAACAACAGCTTGGCATCACAGTGCCAAAAAAAAGCAGTCACTCCCATCTTCCACCCTCCGTAAACTCAGCTCATCTGAAACTCTGCTGCCTGTGTCCTGACCTGCACCAAGTCCCGTTCACCAGTCATCCCTGTGCTCGCTGAACTGCGTTGGCTCCCAGCCCGACAATGCCTCGAATTTAATATCATCCTTATTTTCAAATCCCTCCCTATCGCTGTAACCTCCTCCAGCCCCAACAACCCTCCGAGATCTCTGCGCTCCACCAATTCCGGCCTCTTGCGCATCCCCGATTTTAATCGCTCCGCCATTGGCGGCCGTGCCTTCACTTATCTAGGTCCCAAGCTCTGGAATTCCCACATTAAACCTCTGTGCCTCTCTAGCTCTCTCTCTACCTTTAAGATGCTCCTAGCTTTTGGTCACCTGTCCTTATATCTCCTCATGTGGCTCGGTGCCAAACTTTGTTTGATAATCACTCCCGTGAAGCGCCTTGGGACGTTTCACTACGTTAAAGGCGCTATATAAATGCCGGTTGTTGGTGTTGTAAATGAGGAGGCGCCGCACTGTCGGAGGTGCCGTCTTTCGGATGAGACGTTAAACCGAGGCCCTGTCTGCTCTCTCAGGTGGACGTAAAAGATCCCACGGCCACTATTTCGAAGAAGAGCAGGGGAGTTCTCCCCGGTGCCCTGGGGCCAATATTTATCCCTCAATCAACATCACTTAAAAAAAATTGATTATCTGATCTTTTATCGCCGAGCTCTTTGTGGGTGCAAACTGGCTGTCGCGTTTCCTGCATTACGACGGCTGACTACACTTCAAACGATCCCTCAGTGGCCGTCAAGGGCTTTGGGGGCGTTCGGAGGTCATGAAAAAGCGCTTTATGAATGCAAGTCTTTGTTTTATTATGAGGATAACTTGAGCAGCTCCATGTCTGTTTGGCACATAACCAATCAGTTGCATCACAGGACATGAGTCACAGCTTGCAGTTTCACCGAGCACACACTGATACATTGATCATTACCACAAACGCATGTTTCGCAAGGTGCCTTCACACCAGGGTGTGGCTGGTTTTGGTTTTTATTGTCAATAATAATGTGATCCTTTAATTTGCTTCCATGCATGAAAGGGACTTTTGTTGTCGGTGCTGTTGTGTACACACCCTGGAATAACATGCCTGACAACCAAATTGAAATATATGGTTTACTTTATTGCGACACTGTAAGGGGCTTTCGTGGCCTGTGATTCTTTGCTATTGCTTGCTCTGGTCTCCGGCCAGACCTCTTGCAATAATCACCCGTGACTGGTTCGACCCACTCGCCCTTACGGTTCTGACACCTGGACTTAGATGCAAAGGAGCAGTAATGCAGAGAAGGACTCAAATAGACCTGGTTGAATAATACGAAATGAATGCCTTTATTGTACGGTGTCCAAAATAATGAAATACATGTCATATGCGCAGATCAAAGAAATTACAAGTATGCACACGTCCATAAACCTTGTTCTATACAAACGGGGAACACACGGCACATCGTAAAGGGGATAACACATTACAAATTACCCTTAAAAACCCACCCTCCCCTATAATAACTAAACTAAGTCTGGATTTGTAGGATCGGGAAACATGCTCACCACTCGGGTTATTTCGGAATTTAAAATGAGGCTCGCAGCTTTTCGTTGCAGCCCCTGGCTGCCACGTGGCTGTGGGAGCTTCTGAGCACGACTTGTTTACTCTCGCTGCCACGAGGGACCCACTCGGGTCAGCCCTGATGAACGTTCGTCGCGGATGGCCCAGGCTATTCGCTCAAATAACCAGGAGGAAAGGCCTGTCTCTCCTGATGTCATGAAATCTTCGGTAGGATCCAAAAGGTGGATTTGAACCTACTTCGTCGTTTATCTTCGGGCGCGGTCGGGGTTTGACTGACCGTGCCGGCTCCTACGTGGAATTCTTCTCGTCACTTAAGCCTCGTTTGGCCGAAGTTCCTGTCTTCTTCACTGACAGCGGCTGGTCATTCGGGAACACACCGCTGCGTTGCCCTGATGGATCCGGACACCGATTACCGACGATCGGGATGGTGTACCCTGCACCTGCCGTGTCGAGGTGGCTTGTCCTGAGGTTCCGCTTCTGGCCGACACGAACCACGAACAACGAACTCGAACCCGAACTCCAACCAACACTCGAACAACGAACCAACACAGCACAACGAACCAACCCACCGATGGACATTCCTCCTCTATAGTTATACCGTTTGGACGGGCCTTATCTCCCGCTCAAATCAAGATGCTGTCTTTTGTTTAATTTTTGGCGCCCAAAGTTCTCGGTATGGGGTAATTGTCTCCTCAACTGGTTTCGGGATCACCCGAAACTGGCCCAACTACCCGTTAATGTCTTCCTCATTGTTGAGCTGGGTAGAATTTGTATAATGATGTGTCTGGATGGGCCCCGACCGTCCGGTGCAATGATTCCTCACCGTGCATTTGAAACGAGTCAAGCACTTAGTTTATTGTTCTGTCCAAAACGCAAATGGGTTGCATCCTGCCTTCCCAATCTGTACCGTGCATGATCTTATTATAAATGTATATCCAGCGCCGTCTTGTCTGAGCCACTATGACTGGTCTTCGCGGTTTTTTTATTACCGCAGTGGCTGAGTGCTCACCATGTTCTGGAAACGCCTGTCACGATGCTCGGCGGCCATTTTACAAGCTGCTATACCCTTTTATTAAAAGCAGCCTTTCGTTCAATAAAAAATGTTCAATTGAACTTGCTTCTCTCCTTATTATTGAAATCGTGATAATTGCGAAAATCTACAGACACTCCAAAAAACAAATATGTAAAAAGCACTTTGAAACATCATAAAGTGTGCGAATGGAAAGGTAGGAACAGGAGGAGGCCATTCGGCCCCTCGAGCCTCTTCCGCCATTCAATTAGATCCTGGCTGGTCCGTATCTTAACCGCCTTGGTTCCGTAACCCTTAATACTCCTCGCCCAACAAAAATCTACCAATCTCAGTTTTGAAATTTTCAATTGACCCCCAGCCTCAGCAGCTTTTTGGGGGAGCGAGTTCCAGATTTCCACCACCCTTTGTGTGAAGAAATGCTTCCTGACATCACCCCTGAACGGCCTGGCTCTAATTTTAAGCCCCTTGTTCTGGACTCCCCCCCCTCCCAGACAAAATAGTTTCTCTCTAGCCACCATATTAAATCCTTTAATCATCTTAAATACCTCAATTAGATCACCCCCTTAATCTTCTATACTCAAGGGAATACAAGCCGGTCTGTGCAACCTTGCCTCATAGTTTAACCTTTTTAGCCCCGGTATCATTCTGGCGAATCAGCGCTGCTCCCCCTCCAAGGCCGATCTATCCTTCCTGAGGTGCGGGGCCCAGAACTGAACGCAGTTACTCCAGATGGGGTCTAACCAGAGCTCTGTACAGTTTAGGAATATAGGAACAGGAGTAGGCGATTTAAGAACTTAAGAACATAGAATTCGGAGCAGGAGTAGGCCATACGCCCCTCATGGCTGATCTTAGACCTCAAGTGCACTTTTCCGCCCGATCTCCATATCCCTTGATTCCCCTAGAGTCCAAAAATTTGGCCCCTTGAGCCTGTTCCACCATTCAATGAGATCATGGCTGATCTGTGACCGAACCCCCGCCTTTGCCCCATATCCCTTAATACCTTTTCTTAACGGAAATCTATCAATTGACCCAGCATCAACTGCCATTTGAAGAAGAGAGTTCCAAACTTCTACCAATCTTTGTGTGTAGAATTGTTTCCTAACTTCACTCCTGAAAGATCTGGCTCTAAACTGTAACATAACTTCCACCCCTTTGTATTCCAGTCCCCTTGAGATGAAGGCCAAGATTCCATTAGCCTTTTTAATTATTTTTTGCACCTGTCCACTAGCCTTTAGTGATTTCTGTACTTGGACCCCTAAATCTCTCGGCTCCTTCACAGCTCCTCGCTTCTCACCATTTAGGAAATACTCTGATCGATCTTACTCAGGTCCAAAGTGGATGACCTCACACTTCCCCACGTTGAACTCCATCTGCCACAGTTTTGCCCACTCACATAAGAACATAAGAATTAGGAGCAGGAGTCGGCTATTCGGTCCCTCGAGCCTGCTCCGCCATTCAATAAGATCATGGCTGATCTTCGACCTCAATTCCACTTTCCCGCCCGATCCCCATATCCCTTGATTCCCTTAATATCCAAAAGTCTATCGATCTCGGTCATGAATATATTCAACGACTGAGCCTCCACAGCCCTCTGGGGTTGAGAATTCCAAAGATTCACCACCCTCTGAGTGAAGAAATTTCTCCTCATCTCAGTCCTAAATGGCCGACCCCTTATTCTGAGACTGTGACCTCTGGTTCTAGACCCTCCAGCCAGGGGGAAACATCCTCCCTGCATCTACCCTGACAAATCCCTTAAGAATTTCAATGAGATCACCTCTCATTCATCGAAACGCTAGTGAATATAGGCCTAGTCTACTCAATCTCTCCTCATAGGACAATCCCCCCCATCCCAGGAATCAGACTAGTGAACCTTTGTTGCACTCCCTCTAAGGCAAAAGTAATTAATTGATTATAAAGTGCTTTGAGACACCCTGAGGACATAAAGCATTGTATAAATTCTTTTTCATCTCCACTTTCCTGCACTATCCCCATATCCCTTGATCCCCTTAATATCCAGAAATCTATCGATCTCGGTCTTGAATATACTCAACGACTGAGCCTCCACAGCCCTCTGGGGTAGAGAATTCCAAAGATTCACCACCCTCTGAGTGAAGAAATTTCTCCTCATCTCAGTCCTAAATGGCCGACCCCTTATTCTGAGACTGTGACCCCTGGTTCTAGACTCCCCAGCCAGGGGAAACATCCTCTCTGCATCTACCGTTAACCACTGAGCCACTCGGTTTAATTGGGCAGATGCTCGTTTCTTTGCAGGTCCACAGTTTTTCAGCATCCAAGGTGCATTATGTATGTGTATTTGGATGTGGTCACAGTTCTCACAGCCCAGCTACCTTTTATGGTGAGAGTTCCTGCAAACACAGGTGTAAAACAAGCCCCTGTAGTGGATCCCATGCAATTTGGCTTCAATAAAGTAGAGAGTCAAGCCGCGAACCCACTCCCACATTTTACTGTTAGATCCAGAATAGCTTTGCATCAGTGCGCAAATGGATCCTGAACTGACTTATTTCAAATTAAGTGTGAATCATAAGTTGTGGTGCTGTTCCTCTCACGAGTGGTGTATGTTTGGAAGGAATTTTCCAAGGGGATCAGCGGGCGGGATGGGTGACAGGTCGGGTGGGAAAGTGTTTGTTTTTGACAGCGGGTCGGGAACCCGCCACCACGCACCTTTCCCAATGTTGGGTCTGTCAACGCTGAGCAGACCCGACCGACAGTGGCGGGGGAGGCAATTAAAAGGATTAGCATCTAGTTGCCAGATGCGTAACAGCCTTTTTTCACTTACCTTTTGTCTTTAGCTTCATGACCACGGGATGCCCCGCTGTGCGCAGACCACGGCTGTCAAGCTGAGGCATGAGTTCAGTGGCCATTGCTCCAGCTGATTACTTGACAGCTTCAGATGTACAGTAAAAGCTCCCACCAGACTGATATTCACTTTAAGGAACGAATGCATGAATTGCAACAGTTATACATTCCTTTCTGGTGTAAAAACACAAAAGGAAAAGTGGCCCAACCATGGTTAACAAAAGAAATTAAGGATAGTATTAGATCCAAAGACGAGTCATATAAAGTTGCCAGAAAAAGTAACAAGCCTGAGGATTGGAAGCAGTTTAGAGTTCAGCAAAAAATGACCAACAGATTGATTAAGAGGGGAAAAATAGAGTATGAGAGTAAACTTGCAAGGAACATAAAAGCGGATTGTAAAAGTTCTACAAGTATGTAAAAAGAAAAAGATTAGTGAAGACAAATGTAGGACCCTTACAGTCAGAAACGGGAGAATTTATAATGGGGAACAAGGAAATGGCTGAGCAATTAAACAAATACAAATATGGAACAGTTCCTGCAGATTGGAGGGTGGCAAATGTAACCCTACTATTTAAAAAAGGAGGGAGAGAGAAAACAGGGAACTACAGACCAGTTAGCCTAACATCAATAGTAGGGAAAATGCTGGAGTATTATAAAGGATGTGATAACAGGACACTTAGAAAATATCAACAGGATTAGACAAAGTCAATATGGATTTATGAAAGGGAAATCGTGTTTGACAAACCTACTGGAGTTTTTTGAGGATGTAACTGGTAGAATAGATAAGGGAGAACCAGTGGATGTGGTGTATTTGGATTTTCAAAAGGTCTTTGATAAAGTCCCACATAAGAGGTTAGTGTGCAAAATTAGAGCACATGGGATTGAGGGTAATATACTGGCATGGATTGAAAATTGGTTAACAGACAGGAAACAGAGAGTAGGAATAAATGGGTCTTTTTCGGGGTGGCAGCTGGTGACTAGTGGGGTACCGCAGGGATCAGTGCTTGGGCCCCAGCTATTCACAATATATATCAATGATTTGGATGAGGGAACTAAATGTAATATTTCCAAGTTTGCTGACGACACAAAACTAGGTGGGATTGTGAGTTGTGAGGAGGATGCAAAGAGGCTTCAAGGCGATTTAGATGAGTTGAGTGAGTGGCCAAATACATGGCAGATGCAGTATAACATGGATAAATATGAAGTTATCCACTTCGGTAGGAAAAACAGAAAGGTAGAGTATTATTTAAATGGTGATAGATTGGGAAATGTTGATGTACAAAGGGACCTGGGTGTCCTTGTACACCAGTCACTGAAAGCAAACATGCAGGTGCAGCAAGCAGTTAGGAAGGCAAATGGTATGTTGGCCTTCATTGCAAGAGGATTTGAGTACAGGAGCAAGGATGTCTTACTACAGTTATACAGGGCCTTGGTGAGACCACACCTGGAGTACTGTGTGCAGTTTTGGTCTCCTTACCTAAGAAAGGATATACTTGCCATAGAGGGAGTGCAGCGAAGGTTCACCAGACTGATTCCTGGGATGGCAGGACTGTCGTGTGAGGAGAGATTGGGTCGACTAGGCCTGTATTCACTAGAGTTTAGAAGAATGAGAAGGGATCTCATTGAAACGTATAAAATTCTGACAGGGCTAGACAGACTGGATGCAGGGAGGATGTTTCCCCTGGCTGGGGGGGGTCTAGAACGAGGGGTCACAGTCTCAGGATACAGGGTAGGACATTTAGGACTGAGATGAGGAGAAATTTCTTCACTCAGAGGGTGGTGAACCTATGGAATTCTCTACCACAGAAGGCTGTGGAGGCCAAGTCACTGAATATATTTAAGAAGGAGATAGATAGATTTCTAGACACAAAAGGCATCAAGGGGTATGGGGAGAGAGCGGGAATATGGTATTGAGATAGAGGATCAGCCATATTCATATTGAATGGCGGAGCAGGCTCGAAGGGCCGAATGGCCGACTCCTGCTCCTATTTTTCTATGTTTCTATGTTTCTATGTCTATGTTTCTCCACCTTGGCTGCCACATAATGCGCCAGGTTGGCACCACCCCACACCAACACCATAAACCATCCCTACAATGCCCAAGCCATTCCTTTCACATTCATTACCATTGTGGGGGGTACCGTTATGTCTCACCATTCACTGCAACTCACTAAGCCACTTCCAAAGGTGCACACAAATCTGTCCAAGAATGCAAAATGTTGAAAATAAAGGTTTCAATGTTTGACAGCACATTAACAGAAACTTCACATGAACATTACATAAAACACCCAAGCGGCTACCCTTGTGTGTTGTTAGTTCATATAATTGCACTAGGATGAAGGTGAGTGTGAGGGGTGGCTAGTGAGTTGGGGAAGTGATAATGTAGATAGAGAGGGATGGGTGGAGGTGCAAGGTAAGTTGGTGTGAGTAAGGATGTGCAGGAGTAGGGTAGGGAAGGCAGAGTGATGGGGATGTGATGAGAGACACAGCAGGATAAGGTTGAGTGTGGCTTTGTACTAACGTTTGCAATGCGCAACCAGGCTGTGTTGATCTCCTGGGGAGGTCTCTTCCGCCCATGGGAAGGGAAGAGGACCTCCCTGCGTGCTGTGACTCCCTCCATAAGCATATGGAGTGAGTCATGGGAGAACCTGGGTGCAGCCCTGTACCTTTGTGCAGTGCTTGTCAGTGTTTGCAGCACCTCAATGCTGTAGAACACTGACAGCACAAATGTCAAGACAAAGGTGGCCATAGTCCCTTTAAGAAAACTGGCTGATGACACATCATGAAATGACGTCACCAGACCTACTTCCTCTAATTGGACCGGGTAATGCGCTCGGCGGGCTTAACAAGCCCTATCAACGGGAAGTCATTTCACAGAGCGGGATGGAGCCAGTAGCGGGGTTGGGACCCGCCACCGACATCGCCCGCCCTGGACCCGCCGAGAGAAGTAAAATCACGACCTTTGTTGTTGTAACCTCCTCCAGCCCTACAACCGTCCGAGAATTCTGCTCTCCTCCAATTCTGGCCACTCGCGCATTCCCAATTTCCATCACTCACCATTGGCGGCCGTGCCTTCAGATGCCAAGGCCCTAAGCTCTGGAATTCCCCTCCCTAAACCTCTCCGCCTCTCTCTCCTTGTATTCCCCGGAATATTAAAGGTTAAGGGGTGATTTGATTGAGGTTTTTAAGATTTTGACAGGGTAGATAGAGAGAAACTTTTTCTGCTGTTGGGGGAGTCTAGGACAAGGGGACATAACATTAAAATCAGAACCAGGCCACTCAGGAGAGAGGTAAGGAAACACTTCTTCACACAAAGGGTGTTAGAAGTGTGGAACTCTCTACTACAAAAAGCAGCAGATGCTGGGGCTCAATTAATAAATTTAAATCTGAGATTGATAGATTTTTGCTAGCAAGGGTATAAAAGGATATGAAGCTAAGGCAAGCGAATGGTGTTAGGATACGGATCAGCCATGATCTCATTGAATGGTGGAACAGGCTTGAGGAGCTGAATGACCTCCTCCTGTTCCTATGTCCCTCCTTAAAATGGTCCTTGAAACCTACCTCTTTGACCAAGCTTTTGGTCGCCTGTCCTAACATCTCCTTATGTGGCTCGGTGTCAAATTTTGTTTGATAATCGCTCCTGTGAAGCGCCTTGGGACTTTTTACTATGTTAGAGTCGCTATAGAAACGCAAGTTGTTGTGTTGCATTTTTAGTTCTGAGAAGTAATTGCCTTTGCAGTTACTAATGGTTTCATTTTTCTCTGTATAAAATCCTTTCGTCTGACTTTGTGTTTGTTTAGCTATTGAGTGAACTGTTCCCATTGGCAGAAGGTTCGAGAACCAGAGGACACAGATTTAAGGTGATCGGCAGAAGAACCAAAGGCGACATGAGGAAAAACTTTTTTTACGCAGCGAGTGGTTAGGATCTGGAATGCACTGCCCGAAAGGGTGCTGGAGGCAGATTCAATCACGGCTTTCAAAAGGGAGTTGGATAAGTACCTGAAAGAAAAAAAAATTCTACGGGGAAAGGGCAGGGGGAGTGGGACTAGCTGAAGTGCTCTTGCAGAGAGCCGGCACGGGCTCGACGGACCAAATGGCCTCCTTCTGTGCTGTAACCATTCTATGATTCGATGATAATATGTGATGTCTCTTTAACAACAGTTCAGTCTCGGCTCATTGTTTCTCACTGCTCAGAGTGTGCAGCGCCTGTCAGTAAGGCCTATTCAGCAAGTGCTGCAACATTTCAGATTGTAGCACTTGATTGACGTCCCGTCATCTGTTATTTTAAATGCTGGAAGAATTCAAAACCTTTACCAGCAGATACCATTTATCAAGCGACTCAAACTGAATTTGACTATTGCAACGCACTCCTGGCCTGGCCTCCCATCTTTCATCCTCCATAAACTTCAGCTCATCCTAAACTCTGCCGCCCGTGTCCTAACTCGCACCACGTCTCGTTCACCCATCACACCCTGTGCTCGCTGACCTACACTGGCTTCCGGTCTGCAACACTTTGATTTTAAAATTCTCATCCTTGTTTTCAAATCCTTCCAAGACCTCGCACCCCCTCCCTATCTCTGTAACCTCCTCCAGCCCTACAACCTCCGAGATCTCTGTCCTCCTCCAATTCTGGCCTCTTGCGCATCCCCGATTTCCATCGCTCCACCATTGGCGGCCGTGCCTTCAGCTGCCCGGGCCCTAAGCTCTGGAATTCCCTCCCTAAACCTCTCCACCTCTCTACCTCACTCTCTCCTCCTTTAAGATGCTCCTTAAAACCTCCCTCTTTGACCAAGCTTTTGGCCACCTGCCCTAGTGCTCCTAATGTGGTTCGATGTCAAATTTTTTCTGATCATTTTGTTGCTTTGCTGTTTTTTGATCAAGTCTGAGCTTGTTCCTGCTCACAGTGCCTTGCTCACGCCACCAATACGTGTGCAGACTCATCGACGCACAACTCACAAGCATGATCGCTCTTAATCCAGACAGCAACCAGCAGATCAAGACGGTGTCAGTCTGGTTCAGTTGGTGGTGCTCGGCTCTGAATCAGAAAGCTGCAGGGTTGGAGCTCCCAATACCGAACTGAGAACATAATATCAGTACTGTACTGAGGGAGTGACACACAGTCAGAGGGCCGACAATAATCTGAGGCCCTGTTGAACAACTCAGATGAATATAAAATATCTTATAGCATTATTTGAAAAATTGCGGGAAATTCTATTGGTATCCAAGAAAGGAAAGGAAGATTTCGCATTTATACAGCACGTTTCACAAGCTCAGGACGTCCCAAAGCGCTTTACAGCCAATGAAGTACTTTTTGAAGTTTTCAAATCCCTCCATGGCCCCGCCCCTCCCTATCTCTGTAATCTCCTCCAGTCCCACAAGCCCCCCGAGATATCTGCGCTCCTCTAATTCTGAAATAAAAACAGAAAATGCTGGAAATACTCAGCAGGTCAGGCAGCATCTGTAGAGAGAGAAACAGAGTTAACGTTTCAGGTCGATGACCCTTCGTCAGAACTGGAAAAAGTTGGAGATGGAACAGGTTTTTAAGCAAGTGCAGGGGCAGGGAAAGGGGGGAGAGGAGGAAAGAACAAAAGGGAAGGTCTGTGATAGGGTGGAAGGCAGGAGAGATTAAGAGACAAAAGGGATGATGGTGCAAGGCAAAAGGAGATGGTAATGGGACAAGTTAAGAAACAAAAGATGACTCTAGATGAAGTGTAAATGGCACTGGCAGAATGATCGACAGCTGCCATGTGAGAGAGAGAAAAAAAAGATAGGGGCAGAGGTTATGGTCTGAAATTGTTGAACTCGATGTTGAGTCCAGAAGGCTGTAAAGTGCCTAATCGAGAGATGAGGTGCTGTTCCCCGAGCTTACGTTGAGCTTCATTGGAACAGTGTAAGAGGCTGAGGACGGAGAGGTCAGAGTGGGAGTGAAGCGGAGAATAAAAGTGACAGGCGACCAGAAGCTCGGGATCACCCTTACGGACTGAACGGAGGTGTTCCGCAAAGTGGTCACCCAATCTGCGTTTGGTCTCCCCAATGTAGAGGAGACCGCATCGTGAGCAGCAAATACAGTATACTAAATTGCAAGAAGTACAAGTAAATCGCTGTTTCACCTGGAAGGAGTGTTTGGGGCCCTGGACAGTGGGAAGGGAGGAGGTAAAAGGGCAGGTGTTGCATCTCCTGCGCTTGCACGGGAAGGTGCCGGGCAAAGGGGAAGGAGTGCTGGGGGTGATAGAGGAGTGGACCAGGGTGTCTCGGAGGGAGCGGTCCTTCGGAATACTGAAAGGGGAGGTGGTGGGAAAATGTGCTTGGTGGTGGGATCACGCTGGAGGTGGTGGAAATGGCGGAGGATGATCTGTTGAATGTGGAGGCTGGTGGGGTGAAAGGTGAGGACAAGGGGAACCCTATCGTGGTTCGGGAGGGAGGGGAAGGGGTGAGAGCAGAAGTGCGGGAATAGAACGGACACGGTCAAGGGCCGTGTCAACCACAGTAGAGGGGAATCCTCGGTTGAGGAAAAAGGAAGACATGTCGGAGGCACTAGTATGGAAGTTGTCATCATCAGAGCAGATGCGGCGGAGACGGAGAAACTGGGAGAATGGAATAGAGTCCTTGCAGAAAGCAGGGTGGGAGGAAGTGTGGTCCATGTAGCTGTGGGAGTCAGTGGGCTTATAGTGAATGTTTGTCAATAGCCTATCCCCAGAGATGGAGACAGAGAAGTCGAGGAAGGGAAGGGAAGAGTCGGAGATGGACCGTGTGAAGGTGAGGAAGGGAAGGGAAGAGTCGGAGATGGACCGTGTGAAGGTGAGGAAGGGAAGGGAAGAGTCGGAGATGGACCATGTGAAGGTGAGGAAGGGAAGGGAAGAGTCGGAGATGGACCGTGTGAAGGTGAGGAAGGGAAGGGAAGAGTCGGAGATGGACCGTGTGAAGGTGAGGAAGGGAAGGGAAGAGTCGGAGATGGACCATGTGAAGGTGAGGAAGGGAAGGGAAGAGTCGGAGATGGACCGTGTGAAGGTGAGGAAGGGAAGGGAAGAGTCGGAGATGGACCGTGTGAAGGTGAGGAAGGGAAGGGAAGAGTCGGAGATGGACCGTGTGAAGGTGAGGAAGGGAAGGGAAGAGTCGGAGATGGACCGTGTGAAGGTGAGGGAAGGGAAGGGAAGAGTCGGAGATGGACCGTGTGAAGGTGAGGAAGGGAAGGGAAGAGTCGGAGATGGACCATGTGAAGGTGAGGAAGGGAAGGGAAGAGTCAGAGATGGACCGTGTGAAGGTGAGGAAGGGAAGGGAAGAGTCGGAGATGGACCGTGTGAAGGTGAGGGAAGGGAAGGGAAGAGTCGGAGATGGACCGTGTGAAGGTGAGGGAAGGG
Organism: Squalus acanthias; assembly: GCA_030390025.1. Classification (NCBI taxonomy): domain Eukaryota; kingdom Metazoa; phylum Chordata; class Chondrichthyes; order Squaliformes; family Squalidae; genus Squalus; species Squalus acanthias. Next base: position 4,581,819 of record CM059432.1, on the reverse strand, counting down.
AAGGGAAGAGTCGGAGATGGACCGTGTGAAGGTGAGGAAGGGAAGGGAAGAGTCGGAGATGGACCGTGTGAAGGTGAGGGAAGGGAAGGGAAGAGTCGGAGATGGACCGTGTGAAGGTGAGGGAAGGGAAGGGAAGAGTCGGAGATGGACCGTGTGAAGGTGAGGGAAGGGAAGGGAAGAGTCGGAGATGGACCGTGTGAAGGTGAGGAAGGGAAGGGAAGAGTCGGAGATGGACCGTGTGAAGGTGAGGAAGGGAAGGGAAGAGTCGGAGATGGACCGTGTGAAGGTGAGGAAGGGAAGGGAAGAGTCAGAGATGGACCATGTGAAGGTGAGGAAGGGAAGGGAAGAGTCGGAGATGGACCGTGTGAAGGTGAGGAAGGGAAGGGAAGAGTCGGAGATGGACCGTGTGAAGGTGAGGAGGGAAAGGAAGAGTCGGAGATGGACCGTGTGAAGGGTGGAGGGAAGGGAGGAGTCGGGGGAGGACCGTGTGAAGGTGAGGAAGGGAGAGGGAAGAGTCGGAGATGGACCGTGTGAAGGTGAGGAAGGGGAAGAGTCGGAGATGGGACCGTGTGAAGGTGAGGAAGGAAGGGAAGAGTCGGAGACTGGACCATGTGAAGTGAGGAAGGAGGGAAGAGTCGGAGATGGACCCGTGTGAAGGTGAGGAAGGGAAGGGAAGAGTCGGAGCTGACCGTGTGAAGGTGAGGAAGAAGGGAAGAGTCGGAGATGGACCGTGTGAAGGTGAGGAAGGGAAGGGAAGAGTCAGAGATGGACCCGTGTGAAGTGAGGAAGGGAAGGGAAGAGTCGGAGATGGGACCGTTGTGAAGGTGAGGAAGGGAAGGGAAGAGTCGGAGATGGACCGTGTGAAGGTGAGGAAGGGAAGGGAAGAGTCGGAGATGGACCGTGTGAAGGTGAGGAAGGGAAGGGAAGAGTCGGAGATGGACCGTGTGAAGGTGAGGAAGGGAAGGGAAGAGTCGGAGATGGACCGTGTGAAGGTGAGGAAGGGAAGAGTCGGAGATGGACCGTGTGAAGGTGAGGAAGGGAAGGGAAGAGTCGGAGATGGACCGTGTGAAGGTGAGGAAGGGAAGGGAAGAGTCGGAGATGGACCGTGTGAAGGTGAGGAAGGGAAGGGAAGAGTCGGAGATGGACCGTGTGAAGGTGAGGAAGGGAAGGGAAGAGTCGGAGATGGACCGTGTGAAGGTGAGGAAGGGAAGGGAAGAGTCGGAGATGGACCGTGTGAAGGTGAGGAAGGGAAGGGAAGAGTCGGAGATGGACCGTGTGAAGGTGAGGAAGGGAAGGGAAGAGTCGGAGATGGACCGTGTGAAGGTGAGGAAGGGAAGGGAAGAGTCGAGATGGACCGTGTGAAGGTGAGGAAGGGAAGAGTCGGAGATGGACCGTGTGAAGGTGAGGAAGGGAAGGGAAGAGTCGGAGATGGACCGTGTGAAGGTGAGGAAGGGAAGGGAAGAGTCGGAGATGGACCGTGTGAAGGTGAGGAAGGGAAGGGAAGAGTCGGAGATGGACCGTGTGAAGGTGAGGAAGGGAAGGGAAGAGTCGGAGATGGACCGTGTGAAGGTGAGGGAAGGGAAGGGAAGAGTCGGAGATGGACCGTGTGAAGGTGAGGAAGGGAAGGGAAGAGTCGGAGATGGACCGTGTGAAGGTGAGGAAGGGAAGGGAAGAGTCGGAGATGGACCGTGTGAAGGTGAGGAAGGGAAGAGTCGGAGATGGACCGTGTGAAGGTGAGGAAGGGAAGGGAAGAGTCGGAGATGGACCGTGTGAAGGTGAGGAAGGGAGGGAAGAGTCGGAGATGGACCGTGTGAAGGTGAGGAAGGGAAGGGAAGAGTCGGAGATGGACCGTGTGAAGGTGAGGAAGGGAGGGAAGAGTCGGAGATGGACCGTGTGAAGGTGAGGAAGGGAAGGGAAGAGTCGGAGATGGACCGTGTGAAGGTGAGGAAGGGAAGGGAAGAGTCGGAGATGGACCGTGTGAAGGTGAGGAAGGGAAGGGAAGAGTCGGAGATGGACCGTGTGAAGGTGAGGAAGGGAAGGGAAGAGTCGGAGATGGACCGTGTGAAGGTGAGGAAGGGAAGGGAAGAGTCGGAGATGGACCGTGTGAAGGTGAGGAAGGGAAGGGAAGAGTCGGAGATGGACCGTGTGAAGGTGAGGAAGGGAAGGGAAGAGTCGGAGATGGACCGTGTGAAGGTGAGGAAGGGAAGGGAAGAGTCGGAGATGGACCGTGTGAAGGTGAGGAAGGGAAGGGAAGAGTCGGAGATGGACCGTGTGAAGGTGAGGGAAGGGAAGGGAAGAGTCGGAGATGGACCGTGTGAAGGTGAGGAAGGGAAGGGAAGAGTCGGAGATGGACCGTGTGAAGGTGAGGAAGGGAAGGGAAGAGTCGGAGATGGACCGTGTGAAGGTGAGGAAGGGAAGGGAAGAGTCGGAGATGGACCGTGTGAAGGTGAGGAAGGGAAGGGAAGAGTCGGAGATGGACCGTGTGAAGGTGAGGGAAGGGTGGAAATTGGAAGCAAAGTGAAGGAAATGTTCTAGTTCAGGGCGAGAGCAGGAAACGGCACCGATAGTCATCAATGTACCGGAAAAAGAGGTGAGGGAGGGGACTGGAGTAGGACTGGAACAAAGAATGTTCCACATATCCCATGAAAAGGCAGGCATAGCTAGGACCCATGCGGGTTCCCATAGCAACACCTTTAATTTGGAGGAAGTGAATGGAGTCAAAGGAGAAGTTGTTCAATGTGAGAACAAGTTCAGCCAGGCGGAGGAGGGTGGTGGTGGATGGGGACTGGTTGGGCCTCTGTTCAAGGAAGAAGCGGAGCGCCCTCAGGCCATTCTGGTGGGGGATGGAGGTGTAGAGGATTGTACGTCCATAGTGAAAAGGAGGTGGTTGGGGCCAGGAAACTGGAAACTGTTAAAGTGGCGGAGGGCGTCGGAAGAGTCACGGATGTAGGTGGGAAGAGACTGGACAAGGGGAGAAAAAATGGAGTCGAGATAGGAAGAGATAAGTTCCGTGGGGCAAGAACAGGCTGAAGCGATGGGTCTACCAGGGCAGTCCCGTTTGTGGATCTTGGGAAGGAGGTAGAAGCGGGCTGTGCGGGGTTGGGGAACTATGAGGTTGTCGGTCGTGGAGGGAAGATCTCCAGAGGAGATGAGGTCAGTGACGGACTTGGAAACAGTGGCTTGATGTTCGGTAGTGGGGTCATGGTCCAGGGGGAGGTAGGAGGAGGTGTGGGAGAGTTGGCGTTCAGCTTCCGCTAGGTAGAGGTCGGTTTGCCAAACAACAGCGCCACCCTTGTCAGCAGGTTTAATGACAATGTTGGGGTTGGATCTGAGAGAGTGGAGTGCTGCAAGTTCAGAGGGAGGTTGGTTGGAGTGGGTAAGGGGAACAGAGAAATTGAGACGGCCGATGTCACGCCGGCAGTTTACAATGAAAAGATCTAGAGAGGTTAAGAGGCCAGAGGGAGGGGTCCAGGTAGAACGAGAATTCTGAAAACGGGAGAAAGGGTCAGCTGTGCAGGGGGATGACTCCTGGCCAGAGAAGTGGGCACGGAGATGAAGGCAGCGGAAAAAGAGCTCAGTGTTGTGCCGAGCTCGAAATTCATTGAGGTGGGGGCGTAAGGGGATGAGGCTCAGGCCTTTGCTAAGGACTGATCGTTCGGGGTCAGAGAGGGGAAGGTCAGAGGGGATAGTGAAAACACGGCAATGGGTGAGATTGGAAGAAGGGATAGGGTCAGAGGAAAGTGAAGGGGAAGAAGGTTCTGGAGGGGCGTTGGTGTCCAAGAGTTGTTGAGGCTTGCGATCCTTGACACCAGAAAGGAAGAAAAAAAGTTTTTTGTTAAAGCGCCGGATGAGGCGAAGGATGAGATGGAACTGCGGACCAGGACAACTTTGAGATAGAGTGAGTCGGTGCTGCTGAAGAGAGAGGTCGAGAGTGTTCATGTGGCGGTGCATGGCGTTGAGCGTGAATCTCAGGATACGGCGAGAGCAGTGGTTCGAGGAACACTGAATATCTCGGAGATATCTGTAATCCTGGGTGGATCCGAAACATGCAGGGTGGAATTTCAGTTGGAATCCACCTGGAATATGTCGGAGCCGGAGACAGTTGTTGAGGGAAGAGATGTGGCTGTGAAAGTGAGTTTTGGTAGATACCTGATCAAACACAAGAAGGGAGACAGAAAACAATGAAGATGAACAAGGTAAAAGAGACAAACTGAAATCCCATCGGAGAGAAGAGCAGAACTTCTTCAAGGTGGGCATTCCTGGAAGAGAAGTGGCAGTGAATTAAACACTAAGACAAAAGCAAATTTGCTAATTCTGCCCTCTTGAGCACCGCCGATTATAATCGCTCCACCATTGGTGGCCGTGCCTTCTGCTGCCTAGGCCCTAAGCTCTGGAATTCCCTGCCTAAACCTCTCCGTCTCTCCACCTCTCCTTACTCCTTTAAGACGCTCCTTAAAACCTACCTCTTTGACCAAGCTTTTGGTCACCTGCCCTAATTTCTCCTTATGTGGCTCGGTGTCAAATTTTTTGTCTTTTTATACTCCTGTGAAGCGCCTTGGGACGTTTTACTACGTTAAAGGTGCTATATAAATGCAAGTTGTTGTTGTGTAATCTCTGTTGTAATGTAGGAAACGTGGCAGCCAATTTTGTGCACAGCAAGCTCCCACAATGTGACAATGACCAGATCATCTGTTTTTTTTAGTGATGTTGGTTGAGGGATAAATATTGGCCCCAGGTCACTGGGGACAACTCCCCTGCTCTTCATTGAAATAGTGCCATGGGATCTCTTGCATCCACCTGAGAGAGCAGACGGGGCCTCGGTTTAACGTCTCATCCGAAAGACGGCACCTCCGACAGGGCAGCGCTGAAGTATCAGCCTAGATTTTGTACTCAAGTCTCTAGAGTGGGACATGAACCCACAGCCATCTGAACTCAAAGGCAAGAGTGCCACCCACTGAATCACGGCTAACACCAAACCCATGCTCTTCCCTCAACCAACATCACCAAAAGATTATCTGGTCATTCGTTCATTTGCTGTGTGTAAATTGGATGTCACAATCGCTTATACGGCAACACTTTGAAAAGTAATCTATCAGCCATGATGCACTTTGGGCTGCCCTGAGGCCATAGTAAATGCTTTCCAAAGATCTTTGCTAAGATCATTAAAGATTTTCCCACCGAAATAGAGTCCGTCTCTCAAGTGTGATTGTATCTCCTCTGGGGCAGTCGCACCTCGTGTGAGGATCTGTCTTTGTTCTGCCTGGATTAAGAAAAGATTAAAGGACTGAGACTGAAACTTGTGATTCATATAAAGGTGTGGGACATTGGAGGATGAAAATATTGCTCAGTATGTTACTGGACTAGTTATCCAGAGGCCTGGATAATAATCATGTAAGATTATGAGTTCAAATGCCACCGTGGCAGTTCGAGAATTTGAATTCAGTTTAAAGAAAATCTGGAAGCTGTCAGTTTTGTTGCAAAGATTCTGAAGGGGATTGACAGGGTAGATGCAGGAAGATGTTTCCCCTGGCTGGAGTGTCTAGAACTAGGGGGATAGTCTCAGGATAAGGGGTCGGCCATTTAGGACTGAGTTGAGGAGGAATTTCTTCACTCAGAGGGTGGTGAATCTTTGGAATTCTCTGCCCCAGAGGGCTGTGGGTGCTGAGTCTTTGAGTATATTCAAGGCTGAGATCGATAGATTTTTGGACTCTAGGGGAATCGAGGGATATGGAGATCGGGCGGGAAAGTGGAGTTGAGGTTGAAGAGCAACCATGATCTTATTGAATGGCGGAGCAGGCTCGAGGGGCCGAACGGCCGACTCCTGCTCCTAATTCTTATGTTCTTAAAAACCCAACTAGTTCACTGATGTACTTTGCAGGAGGAAACCGGGCCTATATGTGACTCCAGTCCCACATCAAAGTGGTTGGGGGAAAAATTCATCTTCGCCACCAAAGGTGCCGGTGTCACCGGCAACTGCAGTTAGCGGCCACTGGAAATGGCCGCAACGCTAACCGAGTGAAATTGGTCTGGGGGGGGGCGTGGAGATAGGTGACACAGCGCTCACCTTCCGTGGAACGCCATCCTGGTGGCGTTGCTGGAGGGATCCGGGATGAAGTTCCTGTCCAGGTCCAGCGCTGCAGTTTCCCACAGCCAATGGGAGCGAAGCTGTGGAGCTCGCAGGGAATTGTGGGCAATGAAGAGGTCTGAGATTTAAAGGGGCCACGCACACTGAAGCAATACAGAGTAAAATGCAGTGAATCAATACATTTTTCCACCCTTTCTGCCTTTTAAGAAATATTCAATATTTAAAGAAGTTCCAAATGTGAATATTCAGCTGTTAAGGCTGAATTACCTTCCTAACCTCAACAAATGGGAAAACTGCCTCAGCACTAACACAAATGGCTCAGCAGGCCAGGGAAGGGGCACCCAGGGTCTCGCACGCAGCACTCCAGCTTTGTGCAGAGGGTCAACACTGCAAGAGTGGCCCTCTACCCACAGGGGCCAGGAGGCCCTCCAGAAAGAAAGATGTGGGAGTAGATCACCAAGGCCGTCACTGCCAGCAGTGTCGCCCCCACCACCTGGCTCCAGCGCCCAAAGAAGCTTCACGACCTCAGACCACTGGTCAAGGTCAGTGAATGTATCTTCAAAAACCGTCTCCTACCAACTGCACCACTAGCCTTACACACTGCTCAATGCACGACCCCCAATCACTCACCTACCAACAATCTGCACCAATCACGAGGCACATCTCCCATTCCTAGCATCACCTCACCCCCTTGGAGGAGACGGTGCAGCCCATTCTTGGCAGGGGCATGGTTGAGCCCTTGGCCAGCACTGGGGCTGAAAGGACACAAGATGTGGATATCCTCGTACGTTATCCTCCTTCTCGCATGCACCTCTTGCTTTCTCGCCCTCCCATCAGCACAACTCCACCCTTGTGCCTTCCTCATTTCACACACCCAAGAAATGCAGCCTGCCCAGCCAGTGGGTCAACAAGAAGAGGCAGCCTGCCCAGCCAGTGGGACTGCAGGCGGATGATTCCATCCCGGATATCCCGGCCACAAAGGGGCTGTCTGGGATACATCCTTGGGTCTGATTCCTCCTCTTCTGTGTCTTCCTCTTCCCTCTGCAAGCGGATGCTGTAAACGACAGCATAAAATGCTGGAAATACTCAGTTGTCGACCTGAGTTGTGAACTCTGTTTTTCTCTCCACTGATGTTTCGTGACCTGCTGAGTATTTGCAGCATGTTCTGTCTTCTCAAATGCCTTCATTTGCCATCCGAGCCCTTGCAAGCATCCAGCAGCACTCCCTACACACTTAAAAAACTTTTCACATCTATTGCAGCAAGCCACCACTTCAATAAAATCAAAAAAAACCGAGTCCAAACCCTTAAATTCAAACTTACCTGAATGAGGTGTGTGTCCCTTTAAGAGCTGCAGACATCACCACTGTCAGCCCGCTGGCACGGCAGGTTAACCTGGCTTGCTTTCAGTGCTAGGGTCGAAGTTCGCGTTGGTGACGTTAAGTCGGCGTGGCACGCCGATTGACATCACCACGGCGCCATTTTTTATCCAGGGCGCTGACAGTAACTGGCAGCGCAAAGCGGGAGAGGAATAAATACTCGGTCTGGCCGATATGCGACTCCAGACCCACAGCAATGGGGTTGACTCTTAACTGCCCCTCTGAAATGGCCTAGCGAGACACTCAGTTGTACAAGAAGGCGGCGGCTCACCACCACCTTCTCAAGGCAATTAGTGATGGGCAATAAATACCGGCCTTGCCAGCGACGCCCACACCCCCCGTGAAGGAATAAAAAAAAATATGGCGGCCGTCGCGAGATCCGCCACCACCTGGCGAAAGAGCGGTGGCCGCCATTTTATCGCCATTTCATGGCGCTACGGAGTGGCGGTAAGTAGATGAAGTTCCAGCCCCTTGATTCTTAACTGGCCTCTGAAGTGGCCCAGCAAGCCATCCGGTTGGGTCAAATCCTACTGGCGATCCAAGAAGAATGCCCACCACCACCTTCTCAGGGCAACTGTGATGGGCAACAAATACCAGTCTCACCGGCGCAGACACATTCCGAGAGTGAATTGTTCAAAAATGAAGCAGTGCGACCAAATTACACCGGCAAAAACTGCATATTTTGGTAACATGCTGAAGGTTAAATAGCAGAGGTAATGTCATATTTTAGGACGCCTTCTATCTTTAATTACACGAAAGGCCATAACCAATATCTGCTATGGAGCCTAAAACAGATGAAATCAATATCAGACTGTTCCAAGCAACTCTAAAGTGTGAATCTAGCTCCTCGATACCTCACATGCATACAACAACAACAACTTGTATTTATATAGTGGCCCAGAAATTCGCCTCTCCGGCTTGCCGCGGGGGTAAGGATCGCGCGTGCACTTACCTACCGCGCCTGCCGTTGTGTTTTGGGCCCACGGGAACTTCAGCTCCTGGGCCTGCTCCAAGAGCCGGCGCGCAGTGCGTGCGTATCCCAGGGGCGTAGTTAGTGCGATGTGTCCCCTGGGATCACGTGGGCCATGGAGAGCCAATGGCAGCAGACCATCTTTCATTCATAGATTTGACAGGAGACCTGTCAAATCTGTGAATTGAAATCGGCCCCAAAAGAACAGCTAAACTTAAAATAAATTTAAAAAAAACCATCAGATTTATAAAATAACTATAAGTTAAATAAATTAACCACTTTAAACAAAAATAAAAATTTTTGAAAAAATTAAAATACTTTTTAAAAGTGATAAAAATAAACTTACCTTTCTTTAAAGTATCTAAAAAAGATAAAGCTGTTGAAATTTTTTTTAAATTATACTTAATTAACCACTTACCTTGTTGAAAACGGGTCCTGTGCCTCCTTTTTATAAGCGTAGGTTCTTCAATACTTACCCTCCGGAGAAACCTGAAAAAAAATCTAAGTTTGCTGCGTGCGCGCAGCCTCTCCCGCGCACGCGGTTCACCTAGGAACCGCCCCCTTCACCAGACCGGAAGTTCCGGTTTCCCGCGCATGCGCAGTGCATGCAGGAAACCGGCACTTCGGGACGCATTACGGGTGAGTACGGACTGTGTACTCACCCGGGAAGGGCCGAATTTTTGGCCCAAGTGCCTTTAATGTAGTAAAACGTCCCAAGGCACTGCACAGGAGCGATTATCAAACAAGATTTAACACCGAGCCACATAAGGAAATATCAGGGACAGGTGACCAAAAGCTTGGTCAGAGAGGTAGGTTTTAAGGAACGTCTTAAAGGAGGAGAGAGAGGCGGAGAGGTGGAGAGGTTTAGGGAGGGAATTCCAGAGCTTGGGGCCTTGGCAGCTGAAGGCACGGCCGCCAATGGTGGAGCAATTAAAATCGGGGATGCTCAAGAGGCCAGAATTGGAGAAGCGCAGAGATCTCAGTAGGTTGTGAGGCTGGAGGTGGTTGCAGAGCTAGAGAGGTTCTCAAGTCGATGCGGCTTCCGTTAAGGACATTGTTACAACAGTTGGGTTTTTACAACAATCTGGTATCTTCCATTTTCTCCGGTGCCAGCCCATAAGTTACCAGATTTATTGAATTGGCTGGCACAGCTTGCCACGGTGGGATTTGAACTCTCGACCTCTGAGCTGCTAAATCAGTACCGTGTGCATAAGTATAATGTCATCCAGCATTAACATTGAAACTCTTAAGTCCATATTTTGAGTGCATTTCCGACAGCTTGTTACCAGTGGCAAGAACAGAACATGCATTGGTAAAGATATGTGTTAATGAGCAGAAATCTTTGCAAAGTGACCTTCACGACCGGCAATCTAAATATTCAATTCATCAAATCGAAAAAGTTTGGGTCACTTTGTCCGCAGTTAACATCTGTCCTGATCTTGACATGGGGTGAGTGTAAAGAAAGAACTTGCATTTCTATAGCGCCTTTCGCGACCTCAGGGCGTCCCAGAGAACTTTACAGCCAATGAAGTACTTTTTGAAGTGTATTCGCTGTTGCAATGTAGGAAACGCGGCGGACAATTTGCGCACAGCTGTTAATTGGAGAGCTCTTTCAAAGAGCCGGCACAGGCGCGGTGGGCCGAATGGCCTCCTTCTGTGCCGCACGATTCTAGGCTTCGAGTGACACAAGACAGTCAGCAGTGAATCCAACCCCCAGTCATGAGAGGGACATAAAGCTATCCCCAGTGTGGTTGGAATGCCGGAGGTCGCGGCCTTTGTGTTGGCGAGTGCTGCTTATGGCGGGAGAGACTCACAGCTCTGCGATTGATGGTACAAGCCCGCAGAGAACACATACAAACAACTACAAAGAAAAGAAAGATAAAACATCTTAAAATAAGACGAATGAGCTATTCACAGCAGGCAGCACTGTGCTGATAAACTGCAGGCCAGTAGCACAACATTTGGCTATTGAGCAAGTTACTATAGAAAGAAGATTCACATCTTCTTATTAGCTCCTTATTTTTTTATAGTCGTTCCTGGGATGTGGGCATCGCTGGCCATTTATTGACCATCCCTAATTGCCCTTGAGAAGGTGGCTCGGTGTGAAACTTTGTTTGATAATGGCTCCTGGGAAGCGACTCGGGACGCTTTACTACGCTCAAGGCGCTGTGTAAATGCAAGTTGTTGTTGTTGTTGATCTGGCTCCAGCCCATAATCACATCCCAAGAATAAAAAATAAGAACGACATACTAGGGGTCAAAATGGGCGAGTGATAAGAAGGACTCCCAGAGATCAAGGTTCATTATCTGAGAGACAAATAGGCTGCAAGGAGAGTAACAGCAGGCGAGACAGAGTGTCAGCTGCTTCCAGTGCAGCGTTTACTGATGCTGAAGGGCTGGCCATCTGTTTAATGTCTGAGAAGGATAATTAAAGGTCAGTTTTGTTCCCTCTGCACGCTATCGAAAGGTGGCATAAAGGGAGATTATTTGTGGGATCAAAGCAAACATTTTTAATTTTTTTATATTCGTTCATGGGATGTGGGCGTCGCTGGCAAGGCCGGCATTTATTGCCCATCCCCTAGTTGCCCTCGAGAAGGTAGTGGTGAGCCGCCTTCTTGAACCGCTGCAGTCCGTGTGGTGAAAGTGCTCCCACAGTGCTGTTAGGGAGGGAGTTCCAGGATTTTGACCCAGTGACGATGAAGGAACGGCCGATAAATTTCCAAGTCAAGATGGTGTGTAACTTGGAGGGGAACTTGGAGGTGGTGGTGTTCCCATGCGCCTGCTGCCCTTGTCCTTCTAGGTGGTAGAGGTCGCTGGTTTGGGAGGTGCTGCCGAAGAAGCCTTGGCGAGTTGCTGCAGTGCATCTTGTAGATGGTGCACACGGCAGCCACGGTACGCCGGTGGTGGAGGGAGTGAATGATGTGCGGAAGCGTAGAAATATAAGTTTTATGAATTGAAATGTAGCTGACCATTTTTGTAACTTTACAGCAACCATAACTACATCAAATGGAATTAAATTGATGCCGAGGTAACCCTAGTGGGGTCGGATGGAGAAGGTTTGTCAAGTTAATGATGGCTGGTTTATATCTGAGTTGTCTCCTATCTATCACAGATAAGTTCTTCACAGTCGAGCTGTACGAGCCTTTACCCTGTAGCTTGGAGAAAGCAGATCTTCTATTCTGATTCGGCACTATTTTTGGGAGAGTTATCGGTGATAAATGGATCGTAAATATTTTAAGTGCAGTGCAGGCTGGGTCTCTTTAATCTGGAAAAGAGATGACTGGGCAGGGGGCAGGGGGGGGGGGGTGACGAGAGAGGTCTTTAAAATTATAAAGGGGTTCGACAGGGTAGACATTCCACTGGCGGGCGAGACCAGAACTAGGGGCCATCAACATGAGACAGTCAGCAATAAATCCAACAGGGAATTCAGGAGAAACTTCTTTACCCAGAGAGTGGTGAGAATGTGGAACTTGCTACCACAGGGAGTGGTTGAGGCGGAGATGTATTTAAGGGGAAGCTAGATAAACACAGGAGGGAGAAAGGAATAGAGGGATATGTTGATGGGGTGAGATGAGGTAAATTGAGTGGGAGGAGTCTCGTGTGGAGCAGAAACACCGGCACGGACCAGTTGTGACAAATGGCCTGTTTCTGGGCTGTAAATACTCTTTCTCGTTTCATTGAACTTATCCTTCATTTTCAGCACCATCTGAGCAAGTACCTGGATCTTTATGAATTTAGTACTGTACCAGTCACTGTGAGAGATGGACGCAGTGCCTGAGAGAGTAAAGGCCTTCTAAATGAAATCTTCTTACTTTGGAAATGCAGCCTCTGGCTTGCCCGTGTTTATATAAAGAGGCAAAACATCAGGAAAAATTGGATAAGATCATTGAGTTTTGGATATATTTAAGTGCTTAACCCAATCAGGCTGCTAACGCTTCCTTCGAGGACAGCTGGAGTGACAGGCAGGTTAATGAACCTACTCTGTCACTGTGCCGTGGGCCTTGAGTTGCCTAGGAAACAGGCCTGGCAACAGGTAGAGGGGAAAGAACAGCTGGAGGCGGCTTAACTCCACCACGATTAAAAAAATACTAAACCTGGCGGGTTGCAGACATAGTCGGCAGTTCAAAATTGATTTTAATCAAAATTTAAAAAAAAATCTTCCTGGATAAATAACGGTGTGTTAACGGCGCACCCCGTTATTAATGAGCAAAATTCGCCGGCATGTTCAGGGGGATGAAGAGATTTCCCGTGAGTCGCGAATCGCCAGAACTTGCTGGTCGATTTACGCCGCTCCGCCGTTACCTTCCCGCAAACGGCATCTCGCCCTCAACCTCCCCGTTATTTTTAAGAACTTTGCCCATTAATTGCCCATTAAACTGGCCGCAGAATGTTAGGGCTGGTGATTAAGAGCGTAAGGACCTTTTTAACGACATGATAATTGTTACTGCAGTGCCAATCGACCTCTCCAGCCCAGAAAGGAAACTATTTAAACTGTTCAGTCTCATGCCTGCTGGTAGTCAATTGTTGTTAGAGATTTTAAAAATTTCAATTTAGAATTTTACATTTTTTTTCCTTACTTTTCCTTTCTGTCTCTTTTTTTTCTCTCTCTCAATTAATCCAATCTTTCTTTCCCTCTCTTTACCTGATTTGACTCTAATTTGCCCGATTTCCTTCTCCGTCGTTTCTCTGTTTCTTTCTCAATCCTTCAGTCTCATTGGTTAAGGAGACAGACTGTTGGTCCCCGAGGTCCCAGATGCCCCGTTGCCCTCGCTGCGCCGTTACCAGCTCACGCTCCCAGCAATCCAGCCCGCTTGATTGGCACCCCCTCTAGCACCTTAAACACTCACTCCCTCCACCACCGGCGCACCGTGGCTGCAGTGTGTACCATCTACAGAATCACAAAATCCCCACAGTGCAGATAGAGGCCATTTCGGCCCATCGAGCCTGCACCGACACATATCCCACCCTATCCCCGTAACCCCACGTATTTAATCCCCCTAGCCAAATCAACCTAACCCGCAGATCTTTGGACTGTGGGAGGAAACCGGAGCACCCGGAGGAAACCCACGCAGACACAGGGAGAATGTGCAAACTCCACACAGACAGTCACCCGAGGCCGGATTCGAACCCGGGTCCCTGGCGCTGTGAGGCACCAGTGCTAACCACTATGCAACCGTGTCACCAAGGCTTCTTCGGCAGCACCTCCCAAACCCGCGACCTCTTCCACCTAGAAGGACAAGGGCAGCAGGCGCATGGGAACACCACCACCTCCAAGTTCCCTGACAAGTCACACACCATCCTGACTTGGAAATTTATCGGCCGATCCTTAATCGTCGCTGGGTCAAAATCCTGGAACTCCCTCCCTGACAGCACTGTGGGAGCACCTTCACCACACGGACTGCAGCGGTTCAAGAAGGCGGCTCACCACCACCTTCTCAAGGGCAATTAGGGATGGGCAATAAATGCTGGCCTTGCCAGTGACGCCCACATCCAATAAAAATGAATTAAAAAAAAGTTACGGCATAGAATATTTCTGTGCTGAAGGGTGTGGGGAAAATGTTTAACTAACGACGCGCTGCGAGATGCCTCGCTCCAGCAAGATCAGGCCCAATAATCTGGAGCGGCAACTATACTTTCAGCAATTCCAATAAAAACACACCACTCCTGTAATTAATTTACACAAATCCTTAATTTATTTCACGTTCGCTTCAAGTCACACAGGCAGTGTTAAGTTCTAAATGTGCTTAAACTTACAAACTTGACCAGCAAGGTGAAACATAATGTAAGGGGTGGTGGTTTGTGTCAGCTTCACCTCTGACTTCTGAGCGGTTCGAATCGCTCCCACTCCCTTGGTTCTAGACCTTGGACTTATTTGGGGGTTGTGACAAAAAGTGCAGCAGACAACTGGTTTTGATGCAAGAACTTTGATCTTTATTCAAGAAAATAAAACACAACACAAACACTCTTAACACTCTAAAAGTGGGGAACACTTCGGTACAAGCGAGGGAAATAACATTAGAAGAATACTTCACCCCTCCCAATCCCACTTCACTAGCTAGGTTGGACTCCAGAGGACCAGGGATGATACTCACCAGAATCCTTGACAGTTAGGTTAATTCGCGGTTTTGGGGTTCACTCTATATGTCGATTGGTGTCTGCCGTACCCCGTCCATGGTAGAGGACTTCAACTGCGTAGCTGGTCAGTCTTCGCGAGTCCGCTGATGCGGTAGGGTGCGTATTGGATCTATCAGGTGAGTACCCACTTTTCTTTGGCTTAGAAGTAGGGTTTAGAGATTTTTAAGGGAAAATCTTACCCAGGGGTAAGTCAGGAGTAGATTGTAGAGTGAAAAATTTGCGGATCTTCGGTTTTTCTTCGAGTTGGTTTTCTTTGGTTGCGGTGGCCCAAATAGGTTGGTTGTTTTGTGAGGGCCTGGTTGCCGCGAGGTGTCTGGTGGTCACTGAGGCGGTCGTTCTGGTTTCTTCTCGTGTCAGCCTACTTTGTTGGATGGTCTGGCCTTCGAGCTGTCGACCTCCTGGCTGGACATGGGACGCTGAACGGTGGTGTTTTTAGAACTGTGTTGCGGAGAATGCCTCCGTCGATGTCTTCTTGTTCTTCCTTCCTCTTCTTCTCTTTCAGGTTGAGAGCGGGCCTTCAATTATACCCATTGAAGCTCCCTTATCTGCGCGCCAAATCAGGTCTCGGTCTTTGTTAGTTTTGGCGGGCTCGTTAACGGTAACTGGTTTGTTAAGGTGTGAAGTGGCTCCGGGATGGCCCCCATCCTGCCGATTTGCCACTTAATCGGAGTTTGATTGTTCTTATGTTTTGGGTTTTCTTGGCTGGGCCTATGATTTCTATGGAGTAGGCTGAAGTAATCTGTTTTATGCATGTCTTAATGGGCTCTGTAACTTGGGGTGGAGACTGTTTTTCCTCGGGTTTATTGTTAGGATGCTAATGTCTGATAGGGGCCGATTTAAACTCCCAGCGAGATCATATGGTTCCCCAGACAGTTCCCATTAGCTCCAATACCCAAACTGGTTTTACAGAGGTTTGACCCACCTTCCTTCACAGCCTTTCCTCCCTTACAAGCCCAGACATGTTTTAAAAATCCCAAATCTTGGTTTTTGCTCAAAATGTCCTTCGATTAGGCCCAATGCACTTCACCACCCTGTAATAGCTAGAAAAGAGTCCAAAGTCTTTTCCTTAGGGTATTTCTTAGAGTTTTGGGGGATCTGTGAATTTTGAGAATCTTACAATAAGTGCAACACAATCCAATTTGTTAAAAATGCAACTGGAACCTTTTCTTATGAATCACCAATGATATGATTTGCTTAAAATATCCCACAAACCTTCATTGCACACAAAAATTGCAGTTGTAAGAGTTCTTGACAGGAAAGAAAGTCTTGCATTTCTATAGCATCTTTCACAACCACTGGACGTCCCAAAGCGCTTCACAGCCAATGAAGTACTTTTGGAAGTGTAGTCGCTGTTGTAATGTGGGAAACGCGGCAGCCAATTTGCGCGCAGCAAGCTCCCACAAACAGCAATGTGATAAACGACCGGATCATCTGTTTTTTTGGATTGAGGGATAAATATTGGCCCAGGACACCGGGGATAACTCCCCTGCTCTTCTTTGAAATAGTGGCCGTGGAATCTTAATAGCGTCAATGTGTGTTTTAAAAAAATATATATTTATTCACACATGGGCGTCGCTGGCAGCACCAGCATTTATTGCCAAGTGTATATTATTATAATAGTGGTTATCACACATGAATTGGGCAGCAACATCCAGGACAAAGCAGCCCGCTTGATTGGCACCCCATCCACCACCTTAAACATTCACTCCCTCCAGCACCGGTGCACCGTGGCTGCAGTGTGTCTTCTTAGGCAGTCCCTTGGAACCGAGGATGACTTGCTTCCACACTAAAAATGAGTTCTCAGGTGACTGATGAGTCCAATGCGGGACCTACAGTCTCTGTCACAGGTGGGGCAGACGGTGGTTGAAGGGGCGGGTGGGTGGGGTGCTTGGGTTGACGTGCGCTCCTTGCGCTTGGCTTCCGCTTGCTCCTGGCGAAGAGACTCGAGGTGTTCGGCGCCTTCCCGGATGCGTTTCCTCCACTTTGTGCGGTCTTGGGCCAGGGATTCCCAGGTGTCGGTGGGGATGTTGCACTTTTTCAAGGAGGCTTTGAGGGTGTCCTTGAAGCGTTTCCTCTGCCCACCTGGGGCTCTCTTGCCGTGTCGGAGCTCCGAGTAGAGCGCTCGTATCGGGCATGCGGACAATGTGACCCGTCCATCGGAGCTGATCGAGCGTGGTCAGAGCTTCGATGCTGGGGATGTCGGCCTGAGCGAGAACACTGTTCTCGCATGCCTTACCATGATATTAGTGAGTCACTGACTCACTGCACATTGTAAAGTTAATAATCAGCATTAATACATAAAATGTACAGCATAGAAACAGGCCATTCTGCCCAACTGGATCATGCTCCACACGAGCCTCCTCCTACCCTACTTCATCTAACTCTATGAACATAACCCTCCATTCCTTTCCCCCTCATGTGAGTCTCGTATCGGGCATGCGGACAATGTGACCTGTCCATCGGAGCTGATCAAGCATGGTCAAAGCTTCGATGCTGGGGATGTTGGCCTGAGCGAGAACACTGACGTTGGTGTGCCTATCCTGCCAATGGATTTGCAGGATCTTGCGGAGGCAGCATTGGTGGTACCTCTCCAGTGCTTTGAGGTGCCTGCTGTACATGGTCCATGTCTCTGAACATACAGGAGGGCGGGTATCACTACTGCTCTGTAGACCATGAGCTTGGTGCTGGGTTTGAGGTCCTGGTCTTCAAACACTCTCTTCCTCAGGTGACCGAAGGCTGCACTGGCACACTGAAGGCGGTGTTGGACTTCGTCATCGATGTCTGCCCTTGTTGACAGTAGGCTCCCGAGGTATGGAAAGTGTTCCAAGTTGTCCAAGGCCTCATCATGGATTTTGATAATCAGGGAGCAGTACTGTGTGGCGGGGTCAGGTTGGTAGAAGACCTTTGTCTTACGGATGTTTAGTGTAAGGCCCATGCTCTCGTACGCTTCGGTGAAGGTGTTGACGATGGTTTGGAGCTCGGCCTCAGAGTGTGCACAGACGCAAGCGTCGACTGCATACTGTAATTCGTACCATGTGTACGCAGTGTGTACCATCTACAAGATGCACTGCAGCAACTCGCCAAGGCTTCTGCGACAGCACCTCCCAAACCCACGACCCCTTCCATCTAGAAGGACAAGGGCAGCAAGCGCATGGGAACACCATCACCTCCAAGTTCCCCCCCTCCAAGTCACACGCCATCCTGACTTGGAAATATATATTGGCCGTTCCTTCATCGTCGCTGGGCCAAACTCATGGAACTCCCTCCCTAACAGCACCGTGGGAGCACCTTCACCACACGGACTGCAGCGGTTCAAGAAAGCGGCTCACCACCACCTTCTCGAGGGGCAATTAGGGATGGGCAATAAATGCTGGGCCTTGCCAGCGACGCCCACATCCCAGGAATGAATATAAAAAAATTAAAAATGTTTGCTTTGATCCCACAAATAATCTCCCTTTTTGCCACCTTTCGATAGTGTGCTGCCACCTTATTCAGAGGGAACAAAACTGACCTTTAATTATCCTTCTCAGACATTAAACAGATGGCCAGCCCTTCAGCACCACCTTCTCAAGGGCGATTAGGGATGGGCAATAAATGCTGGCCTTGCCAGCGACGCCCACATCCTGTGAATGAATAATAAAGGATAGGATCACAGAGAGTTTGCAGCTGGGTGTTAGTCAGGTACAGTTGTTGTTGAAAAGCCTGGTCTGTGTCACTTGTAAGTGTATATTGAGCAGTTGGAAACACAATACTGGCCCTTTAATCTTCACTGAGCACTGATGGAATAACTTGTTTCAGCTGAATCACCTACCTAGGCAATCAGCCAGTTCCCTTATTCTGTGATATTTCTTTGCTCTGCAACTTAGAAATGAGGTCAAACAGTGTAAATAGTTTGCATTCTAACATAATCAGATCAAATGTTGATAATGTTGTGCCTGAATTTGCTGCACATTTAGAGGCGGAGAGGTTTAGGGAGGGACTTCCCGAGCTCAGGGCCCCGGCAGCTGAAGGCACGGCCACCAATGGTGGAGCGATTAAAATCGGGGATGCGCAAGAGGCCAGAATTAGAGGAGCGCAGAGATCCTGGAGGGTTTTGGGGCTGGAGGAGATTACAGAGATAGGGAGGGGCGAGGCCACGGAGGGATTTGAAAACAAGGACGGGAATTTTAAATTCGAGGCGTTGCCGAACACTTTCCGCCCAGTGCCACTGCTCAATCTGATTCATGGCGTCTGCTGCCGGTAGTTACATTGTCATGTGATTGGCCTGCGAGGCCAGTCATTGGCTGCGACATCCATGAGGCCCCTGATTGGCCAATTTCCTCGTCACGCCACAATCTGTAGACTGATATCAGGAAAATGACTGTCAAAATAGGACAGCAACCAAAAGCCACTCAAACATTAGAAACAGCCTCCTTATTACAAAGTACTTACAGCACCAAAACAGGCCATTCGGCCCAACTGGTCCGTGCCGGTGTTTATGCTCCACACGAGCCTCCTCCCACCCCTCTTCATCTCACCCTATCAGCACCGCGCGTCAACTACAAGAGAAATGCAGGGAACAGCACCAACCGCTGTACATGGCCTTCTTTGACCTCACAAAGGCCTTCGACACTGTCAGCCGTGAGGGATTATTGAGTGTCCTCCTCAAATTCGGCTGCCCTCAAAAGTTTGTCACCATCCTCCGCCTGCTTCACAATGACATGCAAGCCGTGATCCTGACCAACGGTTCCACCACAGACCCAATTCATGTACGGACCAGGGTCAAGCAAGGCTGTGTCATCGCACCAACGCTCTTCTCGATCTTCCTTGCTGCAATGCTCCATCTCACCCTCAGTAAGCTACCCGCTGGAGTGGAGCTAATTTACAGAACAAACAGGAAACTGTTCAACCTCCGTCACTTCCAGTCCAAATCCAATGTCGTCCCATCCTCTGTCATTGAATTACAGTATGCAGACGACGCTTGCGTCTGCGCTCACTCGGAGGTCGAACATCAAACCATCGTCAACACCTTCACCGAAGCGTACGAGAGCATGGGCCTTACACTAAACATCCGTAAGACAAAGGTCCTCTACCAACCTGCCCCCGCCACACAGTACTGCCCCCCGATTATCAAAATCCACGACAAGGCCTTGGACAACATGGGCCACTTTCCATACCTCGGGAGCCTACTGTCACCAAGGGCAGACGTCAATGACGAAGTCCAACACCGCCTTCAGTGTGCCAGTGCAGCCTTCAGTCGCGTGAGGAAGAGAGTGTTTGAAGACCAGGACCTCAAACCCGGCACTAAGCTCATGGTCTACAGAGCAGTAGTGATACCCGCCCTCCTGTATGCTTCAGAGACATGGACCATGTACAGCAGGCACCTCAAAGCACTGGCGAGGTACCACCAACGCTGCCTCCGCAAGATCCTGCAAATCCATTGGCATGATAGGCGCACCAACGTCCGTGTTCTCGCTCAGGCCAACACCCCCAGCATCGAAGCTTTGACCACGCTCGATCAGCTCCGATGGATGGGCCAAATCGTCCACATGCCCGATACGAGACTCCCAAAACAAGCGCTCTACTCGGAGCTCTGACACGGCAAGAGAGCCCCAGGTGGGCAGAGGAAACGCTTCAAGGACACCCTCCAAGCCTCCTTGAAAAAGTGTAACATCCCCACCGACACCTGGGAATCCCTGGCCCAAGACCGCACAAAGTGGAGGAGAAGCATCCGGGAAGGCGCCGAACACCTCGAGTCTCTTCGCCGGGAGCAAGTGGAAGCCAAGCGCAAACAGCGGAAGGAGCGCACATCAACCCAAGCACCCCACCCTCCCGCCCCTTCAACCATGTCTGCCCCACCTGTGACAGAGACTCTAGGTCTCGTATTGGACTCATCAGTCACCTGAGAACTCATTTTTAGTGTGGAAGCAAGTCATCCTCGGTTCCGAGAGACTGCCGAAGAACAAGATATCCTTCTATTCCTTTCTCCCTCATGTGTTTATCTAGCCTCCCCTTAAATGCATCTATGCTATTCACCTCAGCCACTCCCTGTGGTAGCGAGTTCCACATTCTCACCACTCTCTGGGTAAAGAAGTTTCTGCTGAATTCCCGATTGGATTTATTAGTGACTATCTTATGTTGATGACCCTTAGTTCTGGTCTCCTCACACAAGTGGAAACATCTTCTCTATGTCTACTCTATCAAATCCTTTCATAATTTTAAAGACCTCTATCGGGTCACCCCTCAGCCTTCTCTTTTCTAGAGAATGGAGCCCCAGCTTGTTCAATCTTTCCTGATAGGTATAACCTCTTAGTTCCGGTATCATTCTAGTAAATCTTTATTGCACCCTCTCCAGTGCCTCTATATCCTTTTTATAATATGGCGAGCTGAACTGTTCACACTTATTGTAACATGAATCCTAAACTACAAACATAAGCACTAAAATATTTCAATGAAAATATCGTATACTTACATCCTGTTGTCTCCTTTCCCTCCTATTCACCTTTCTTTTTAAAATCTCTTTCTGTGTTTAATTTGGCTTTTTTTTTCGACCTAAACTTTCTTGCCCATTGCTTTTTTTACCCCAAAAAACTCCATAGCTTTTAAATTCTTCACCGAGACCCTGAAACGTTGCCGTGAGATATCAGCTGATGAATTCACGATGCCACATCCATGGTGGGTGGTTGCTCTGGCTGCCTGCCTCTCTCCCCCGGTCTTGTCCGGGCCCGAGTGGCCCTGGAGAGGGAGCATGCGGTGCCCGCTGGTATGGGCCGGACTTTCTGCGATCAGTGGGCACCTCAAGGTGGACATCGCCCGTCTCCGCCCCCTGCCTCAGCTCATCTGCTGCTGAAACCCTCATCCCTGCCGTCGTTACCTCCAGACTCCATTATTCCAACGCACTCCTGGCCGGGCTTCCATCTTCCACCCTCCGTAAACTTGAGATCATCCAAAACCCTGCTGCCCCCGTGTCCTAATTCGCACCGAGTCCCGTTCACCCATCGCCCCCTGTGCTCGCTGACCTACATTGGCTCTCGGTCTGTCAACGCCTCGATTTAAAAATTCTCATCCTTGTTTTCAAATCCCTCCAGGGCCTCGCCCCCTCCCTATCTCTGTAACCTCCTCCAGCCCCACAACCCCCCCGAGATCTCTGAGCTCCACCAATTGTGGCCTCTTGAGCATCCCTGATTTTAATCTCTCCACCATTGGCGGCCGTGCCTTCAGCTGCCTGGGCCCTAAGTTCTGGAATTCCCTCCCTAAACCTCTCCGCCTCTCTACCTCTCTCTCCTCCTTAAAACCTACCTCTTTGACCAAGCTTTTGGTCATCTGCCTTATCTTCATATGTGGCTCGGTGTCAAATTTTCTTTGATAATCGCTCCTGTGAAGCGCCTTGGGACGTTTTGCTACATTAAAGGTGCTGTATAAATACAAGTTGTTGTTGTTGAGGACATAGAGGACACTGGGAATACTATTGTAATTTACGTTTACAAGTTTCCTTTTGATTTGCATGAAAGTTTATTTTATGGCTAAGTTCTTGTATGAGTTGTTCCCCTTTAAGAAAAAGGGAGGGGGACATTTAAAGCTGTCCTTCTGTTGTTGGCCCTGGGGCAAACTCCAGTGTAATCCATATCTCAATTACCGGATAAAAGGCAAAGAGTACAGGTGGAGTGGAGCTCCCCCTTGTGGCTTTGTTCAGAACCAGCAGACAAACGGGTCAAATTCATGGTTGCACGAATACAAAAACAGATAATGCGGGAGGCACTCAGCAGGTCAGGCAGCATCTGTGGAGAAAGAAAGACCTGTGTTTATACAGCGCCTTTCGCGACCACCGGATGTCTCAAAGCGCTTTACAGCCAAGCAAGTACCTTTTTGAACTGTAGTCACTGTAAACATGGCAGCCAATTTGCGCACAGCAAGCTCCCACAAACAGCAAATGATAATGACCAGATAATCTGTTTTTGCTATGTTGATTGAGGGATAAATATTGGCCAGGACACCGGGGAGAACTCCCCTGCTCTTCTTCGAAATAGTGCCATGGGATCTTTTACGTCCACCCGAGAGAGCAGACGGGGCCTCAGTTTAACGTCTCATCCGAAAGACGGCACCTCCGACAGTGCAGCACTCCCTCAACACGGCACTGGAGTGTCAGCCTGAAGGGATAATTACTAGTCCTAGCCCCTTTTGGGCTACCCCGGATCAGGCGTAATTCTCAGACGTTCACTTTCAACTAAAGTTTGAGGTAGCCGAATCCTAAAGACGCTTAATTGGGTCTAAAGGTCCGGACTATCTCTCCCTAAAGGAAAGGAACAACCTGAAAATGTTACCCTCCTCCAGATAGCACTTTTAATAAGTTTAGCTAGACTGTAACATTCCGGATATTATGAGGATCCGGAAAACTCCCCCAGAATTCTGCAACTCCTCACCAAAGAGTGTACAGAGATTGAGTTTGCGAGTTTGATACAGAAGTCTTAAGTGAGACAATTCTAAAAATATATAGATTTATTAAAGAACCGACATGTAATTTACAGTTGGTGAGTCAATCGCAACATTAACAGTTCCAAAAAGAGAAAGCTTACAATCTTATTATCAGAGAACCTTACTCTCAAATCTTAACTTCGCTACAGTTTTACAGTTCTTAAAGTTCTATTCAGGATATCCACCAAAATCAAATACCTTTGATCCCCGAGGTACAAAGAGTTGGAGATTTACAGAGCCACCTCTGAAGCTAAGAATCGCTTTGCCCCTTTAAAGCGAGTCTGTTATCCCATTTGAGAGTTCAATATTTATACCCTTTTCCAGTGGTATTTCCTTTAAGGTTTTCTGCTGATGTAACTAATTATCTCTAGTCATTTTTCTGCTGACCCCTGCAATTCTTACAGTCACCTCAGCTGGTAGCATTACAGAATTATGTCTCTTCTCTAGGTGTTCTAAGTTTACCATAAAAAAACAGTGTTATGGCAGGTGTGTTTTTTTACTTGATCCCACAACCTTCTGACTCAGAGGTGAGAGTATTACCCACTTTTTTAAAATGTTTTTATTATTTATTAAACATTTAAAACATTTACAACATCATGATCATTCCATTGTATCACACAAATCCATGGAGGCGGGGAGGATGTTTCCACTGATGGGTGAGACTAGAACTAGGGGGCATAATCTTAGAATAAGGGGCTGCCGTTTCAAAACTGAGATGAGGAGAAACTTCTTCACTCAGAGGGTAGTAAATCTATGGAATTTGCTACCTCAGAGAGCTGTGGAAGCTGCGACATTAAATAAATTTAAAACGGAGATAGACAGTTTCCTCGCTGATAAGGGAATTAAGGGTTATGGGGAGTGGGCAGGGAAGTGGACGTGAGTCTAGGTTCGGATCAGCCATGATCCTATTGAATGGCGGAGCAGGCCCGAGGGGCCGTATAGCCGACTCCTGCTCCTACTTCTTATGTTCTTATGTTCTTATTCCGCCGCTCTGCACAGCCATTCTTCCACCACATATTAACATCAAAACCTGAAGTTTAATTTGTCTCCAATAAAATATACTAATCTATTGTACTTTGAAAATTGATCAGTAATCATGGCTCCTGAATAAGGGAAGTGTCCCTGATAATCCCACATCATTTATGTGGATAAAGGGGAACCGGTGGATGTACTGTACTTAGATTTCCAGAAGGCATTTGATAAGGTGCCACATCAAAGGTTATTGTGGAAAATAAAAGCTCATGGTGTAGGGGGTAACGTATTGGCATGGATAGAAGATTGGCTAGCTAACAGGAAACAGAGAGCAGGCATAAATGGGTCATTTTCTGAATGGCAAGATGTAACGAGTGGTGTGCCACAGGGATCAGTGCTGGGGCCTCAACTTTTTACAATTTATATAAATGACTTGGATGAAGGTATGGTTGCTAAATTTGCTGATGACACAAAGATAGGTAGGAAAGTAAATTGTGAAGAGGACATAAGGAGGCTACAAAGGGATATAGATAGGTTAAGTGAGTGGGCAAAGATCTGGCAAATGGAGTATAATGTGGGAAAATGTGAAATTGTCCATTTTGGCAGGAAGAATAAAAAAGAAGCATATTATCTAAATGGTGAGAGATTGCAGAGCTCTGAGATGCAGAGGGATCTGGGTGTCCTAGTGCATGAATCGTAAAAGGTTAGTATGCAGGTACAGCAAGTAATTAGGAAAGCTAATACAATGTTATCGTTTATTGCGAGGGGAATTGAATACAAAAGTAGGGAGGTTATGCTTCAGTTATACAGAAGTGAGAAGTCGCACAACACCAGGTTATAGTCCAACAGCTTTATTTGAAATCACTTGGACTATAACCTGGTGTTGTGCGACTTCTCACTTTTGTCCACCCCAGTCCAACACCGGCATCTCCGCATCTCAGTTATACAGGATGCTGTGCCCATATGTATTTCTTCACTTCACCTGACGAAGGAGCAGCGCTCCGAAAGCTTGTGATTTCAAATAAAGCTGTTGGACTATAACCTGGTGTTGTGCGACTTCTCAGTTATACAGGGCATTGGTGAGACCACATCTGGAGTACTGTGTACAGTATTGGTCTCCTTATTTAAGGAAAGATGTAAATGCGTTGGAAGCAGTTCAGAGAAGGTTTACTAGACTAATACCTGGAATGGGCGGGTTGTCTTATGAGGAAAGGTTGGACGGGCTAGGCTTGTATGTGCTGGAGTTTAGAAGATTGAAACATATAAGATCCTGAGGGGTCTGGACAGGGTGGATGTGGAGAGGATGTTTCCTCTTGTTGGAGAATCTGGAACTAGGGATCACTGTTTAAAAATAAGGGGTCGGCCATTTAAGATAGAGATGAGGAGAAATTTTTTCTCACAGAGGGTCGTGAGTCTTTGGAACTTTCTTCCTCAGAGGGCGGTGGAAGCAGAGTCTTTGAATATTTTTAAGGCAGAGGTAGATAGATTCTTGATAAGCAAGGGGGTGAAAGGTTATCGGGGGTAGGCGGGAATGTGGAGTAATCAGATCAGCCATGATCTTATTGAATGGTGGAGCAGGCTCGAGGGGCCGATTGGCCTACTCCTGCTCCTAATTCGTATGTTCGTATGTTTGTATGTAATCTCTGGCCTGTCCCTCCTCTCATGCTCCTTCCCAACTTTTCGGGCAGCTGTTGCTTTCTCCTGCAGCCTTCGGCTCTTTTTCACCTCCTGTTTGAACCTTCCCTGCAGTTTCAGCCTCTTCCTTCCATTAGGTTTGGGCCGAGGAGTTGCCCCTTCTCCCTCCTTCTGCCCCTCACTAACCTTTCCCTTTCCACACGATGCCACCCCACTCCCCACTTCCATGTCTCTGTCCCCCTCTGACTCCTCACTCTCGAGCTCTTCTGTAACCTCCCGTCCCTGCTCCCCATCAGATACACAATCTCCCTTAGAGAGTCTTCCTGCTATCACGGTTTCTCCAACAGTGCCACTCCCTTTGGCGTCATCTCCACCGCTGACCCTTGCTCCCCATTTCTTCTCTCTCTGGGACAATGGCACATCTGCATCTATCTTGCTCCCTTCTGGCGTCTTTGTCTCCCCACTCCCATCCTGCTGCCACTTTAAGGCTCCTGCCTCTTGCACCCCCTCCTGCTCCCCGAGATGTCCGACTCCCCGTCTTTCTTTGGAATACTTACACTTACCCCGCACCCTGCTCCCGCCTCCTCTCCCCCCGCGGACACCAGATTCTTTAGGGAGAGCCAAGCCGTATTATGGCTCGACTCTGCCCTCGACTCGTGCTGCCCTCTGCTGTCTTTGTCCTTTTCCACCGTACTTGGTGTGTTTTCCACCATCTCCATCCTGTTCTCTGCTCCGCAATTTTCTGCCTCTTCCTGTGCTCTTTTTTCCTTCCATTCACCAGCTGTGTCCTCCGCCTGCTCCACTCCTCCGGCCGCTCCACTCACACCTCCTGCTCCTTCTCTCATCTCCTCGTCACTCAAGGGGCTTCCTTCTGCCTCACACTCACAGCGGGTGGGGCCTTTGTGACTCACCCCACAGCTTTCCGCCTTGCAGCTCCAAGCGATGTGTCCAGACTCGCCGCAGTTATAACAGTACAAGTCTGGACAGCTTCTTACAAGATGGTCGTGTCCAAGACAATAATAACAAACCTTCACCTGGTTATCATGCAGTACCCAGAAGTACTGCACTCCTTCCATTGTCTCGAATTTCATGCTATACGGCAATGACTTCACCCCCTCTGGGAACCGCACCTTTACATAATGGGTTCCATCTGCTACCTGCGTTCCTGGATAGTATCTCCTCTTTATTGCCGAGCAAATTTTAATGTCCCACAACTCCAACTTTTTTATTAGCACATCGTCCTGAATATAAACCGGCAGGTTTAAGAATGAGATCACCACCTCTTCCGAATATAGCAGAGATACCTCCAAGAACTTATCGCCAACCTTCAAACTCAGTAAAAGTCTTTCCACCTCCTCTCGGCCACTGACCGTCACCTTGAACCCAACATTTGGCTTTGGTCGGCAGGCAAAGCAGCTTCCCTCACCGCAGTCCTCATAATATCCCAAGCTCGTATCTCCTGATCCTCGCACTGAACCACCACCGTGTTTTCTTTTCCAAACCTCCTGGGGCCCCGACCCAAATCTTTGGGTCTTTTTTTCTCCCTTCCCCCTACATTTTCCCCCCTGATTAAATTCAGCCTGGGAATATTGTCCTCTCAGGGGCCCGGCACACCGTCTGGCTGCTGTTTAAGGATCAAAAGGGCCTAAAACCTGAAAAAATAACCTCCAAAAACCCACCACCAACTTTTTACAAACTCACTCCAACTCCCTGCAGTAATCAAGCACCCAGCAGCACCTGCTCACTCCTAGCCCCGCCCACCTAGAGAGAGATACCCACTGAGCCACAGCTGACACACAACACATGGAGAGAGAGGAACAGAGTTAACTTTTAGGTCGATGACCTTTCATCATTACCTCTTTGACCAAGTTTTTGGTCAACTGTCCTAATATCTCCTTACGTGTCTGGGTGTCACATTTTGTTTGATAATCGCTCCTGTGAAGCGCCCTGGGGACATTTTACTACGTTAAAGGCGCCGTATAAATACAAGTTGTTGTTGTTTTCTGCCCTGATAACTGTCTAGCTCTCAATAAAGTTTCGACTCTGGCTGAAATTTATTGAACTGTAAAATTCATAAAACCTTCAATGTTAATGCACTTTCCCACTTAAAATGTAATCTGTTCTTCTTCAGTACCCTTGGGACTGAATTGCCAGCCTCAAGATAGGAAGGCAGAAAGTAGGTGTAAATGAGTGCATAATGTAATCAAGCAAATGCTGCAACCTATGTGGCATTGGGTTCAGGAAGCTGATAAAACTGTTAAAATAAAGACATACGGGATCCTGGGCTTCATAAATAGAGGCACAGAGTACAAAAGCAAAGAAGTTGTGCTGAACCTTTTCTAAAACGTGGGTTAGGCCTCAGCTGGAGTATTGTGTCCAATTCTGGGCACCGCACTTTAGGAAGGATGTCAAGGCCTTGGAGAGGGTTGCAGAGCAGATTTACCAGAGTGGTACCGGGGATGAGGGACTTCAGTTATGTGGAGAGACTGGAGGAGTTGGGATTGTTCTCCTTAGCACAGAGAAGGTTCAGGGGAGATTTAATAGAGTTGTTCAAAATCGTGAAGGGTTTTGATAGAGTAAATAAGGAGAAACTGTTTCCGGTGGCAGGAGGGTCGGTAACCAGAGGACACAGATTTAAGGTAATTGGCAAAGGAACCAGAGGGGGAGATGAGGAGAATTTAGTTTTAAAAAAGCAGCGAGTTTTTAAAAATTCGTTTATGGGATCTGGGCGTCGCTGTCAAGGCCAGCATTTATTGCCCATTCCTAGTTGCCCTTGAGAAGGTGGTGGTGAGTCGCTTTCTTTAACTGCTGCAGTCCGTGTGGTGAAGGTGCTCCCACAGTGCTGTTAGGGAGGGAGTTCCAGGATTTTGACCCAGCGACGATGAAGGATCGGCGATATTCTTCCAAGTCAGGATGGTGTGTGACTTGGAGGGGAACTTGGAGGTGGTAGTGTTCCCATGCGCCTGTTGCCCTTGTCCTTCTAGGTGGAAGAGGTCGCGGGTTTGGGAGGTGCTGATGAAGAAGTCTTGGCGAGTTGCTGCAGTGCATCTTGTAGATGGTACACACTGTAGTAACTCGTTGTTGTGATCTGGAATGCGCTGCCTGAAAGGGTGGTGGGAGCAGATTCAATAGTGACTTTCAAAAGGGGAATTGGATAAATACTTGAAAAGGAGAAACATTAGCAGGGCTGTGGGGAAAGAGCAGGAGGAGAGTGGGACTAATTGGAGAGCTCTTTCAAAGAGCCGGCACAGGCACGATGGGCCGAATGGCCTCCTTCTGCGCGTTGAGATTCTAGGAAACGAAATCAAATCAACTCAGCGCTCCCTTCAGAGCTGCCACTTTGGGTGGGCTGCCACCATTAGCTCTGTGCAGCTGCAATGCACTGCGATGGATGGAGGGTAGACAACTGTCCTTCATCATTGAGTAAGGTGGCTAGTTTATCGTGCAATATTTATGAAATTAGTGGTGCATATTTTAGCTACCATAAGTCGCATCAAGCACCTGCATTTGTTTCTTAACTTGTCCCATTACCATCTCCTTTCACCTGGCACCATCCTCCCTTTTGTCATTTAATCTCTCCTGCCTTCCACCCTATCACAGACCTTCCCTTTTAGTCTTTCCTCCCCTCCCCCCTCTCTCCCTGCCCCTACACTTGCTTAAAAACCTGTTCCATCTCCAACTTTTTCCCGTTCTGACGAAGGGTCACAGACCTGAAACGTTGACTCTGTTTCTCTCTCTACAGATGCTGCCTGACCTGCCGAGTGTCTCCAGCATTCTCTGTTTTTATTTGTGCTTACACCAGGCTGTGTCCTTCAGAACTCAACATCGGTCAGTGTGGTGTCCGCCTCGCTGGAGGGAGGAATCAGTCCTGCTTGCGGACAGAATTCAGCCACAAGCTCTCGCCATATGAAACCAAACAGCAGACCCTTACTAGGCTTTGAAGTACTTGTATCCGATCCTATCAACTAAATTATACAGCCATGGAATCTCTGGAAAACAAGCGCACATTGGGCATATTGGTAGTCACTCAAAGATGCTTTATTAGAGAGAACAGTTTAGAAGCGCGACCAAAACAAAACAAAAAAATTGATCAGGTTTTGATTGATCTTCAGGACCAAGTTAAAATTCTGCTTGTCAAATTGAACTTCTTAATTATTTAATCATAAGAACATAAGAAATAGGAGCAGGAGTCGGCCATTCGGCCCCTCGAGCCTGCTCCGCCATTCAATGAGATCCTGGCTGATCTTCGACCTCAACTCCACTTTCCCGTCCGATCGCCATCAATCAATCCTGGTTGCCTTCTCACCTTCTGTGGCTCAGTGGGTAGCACCCTCGCCTCTGAGTCAGAAGGTTGTGGGTTCAAGTCCCACTCCAGAGACTTGAGCACAAAAATCTAAGCTGACACTCCCAACGCAGTGCTGAGGGAGCGCTGCACTGTCGGAGGTGTCAGTTTCTTTCGGATGAGACATTAAACCGAGGCCCCGTCTGCCCCCTCAGCTGGATGTAAAAGATCCCACGGCACTATTCGAAGAAGAGCAGGGGAGTTCTACCCCAGTGACCTGGGGCCAATATTTATCCCTTAACTGACATCACTAAAACAGATTGTCTGGTCATTATCATACTGCTGTTTGAGGGAGCTTGCTGTGCACAAATTAGCTGCCGCCTTTCCCACATTACAACAGTGACTACACTTCAAAAAGTACTTCATTGGCTGTAAAGCCCTTTGAGATGTCCTGAGGTTATGAAAGGAGCTTTATAAATGCAAGTCTTTCTTATTTACTTTATCCTGGGAAATTCTCCAGGGGCTGTGTTGGGGCAGGGGGACAGGAGTGAAAACTAGCTCGACCTACTTTACGCTAGCTATTCTGGCAAAGGAGTAAAACATAGCCACACCATGTCTGGGACTGTGCTATACAAAAACAATGGCAAATGTTTGGCAACCTTGTTATGAGTGCTGATAAAGTAGACTGATGCACACAATGAACGGGTCCTGTCTCGAAAGAGGCTACATTGTCAAGCGTTTCCCATTACAAGGAGCACATTACCGCCTACTTCCACCTCCATCGCCCGTCTCCGCCCTTGCCTCAGCTCATCCGCTGCTGAAACCCTCATCTATGCCTTTGTGACCTCTAGGCTTGACTATTCCAACGCACTCCTGGCTGGCCTCCCACATTCTACCCTACGTAAACTAGAGGTCATCCAATACTCGGCTTCCCGTGTCCTAACTCGCACCAAGTCCCGTTCACCCATCACCCCTGTGCTCGCTGACCTACATTGGCTCCCGGTTAAGCAACACCTCGATTTTAAAATTCTCATCCTTGTTTTCAAATCCTTCCATGGCCTCACTCCTCCCTATCTCTGTAACCTCCTCCAGGCCCACAACCCCATGAGATATCCTCAAATTCTGGCCTCTTGAGCATCCCCAATTTCTTCGCTCCACCACTGGCGGCCGTGCCTTCAGCTGCCTGGGCCCCAAGCTCTGGAATTCCCTCCCTGAACCTCTCCGCCTCTCTCTCATCCTTTAAGACGCTATTTAACACGGGGCTGGATGGCCTTTTCTAGTTTGTAAAATCAATGTTTTGTTCTGTCATGGTCAGGCCATTCTTTATGTCAACAGGGATAGGGTCCTTCCGGGTGGTCAATGTATGTTTAACAAGCAAAAGTTGCTGCCCTCAGAATCTCTACACAACGTAGAGATGGAAAAATAAACAGCAACGAAGCTGCAAAAACACCCATGGTTTGGTGGCAACAAAGATAACTTTTCTTCAGTCACGAGGCGGAAGAGTTACATAACGTCACAAGAAGGACACCCATACCCCCACCCACTGAGATCAGAATAAATCTGAATCTCTTGACATGCAAGCAGTGACAGGCTGGGTTGTGAGGGAGACAGAAATAGAACGGGGTCGCTTCAACTTCTATTCCGCAAACTTCCCATTCTTCTTTATGAAAAATGAACCATGGAATTACATAATTCTCCTGGGAGTTAACCACTTTGGATCATGTGGAATATAGTAACTGAAAATGATCAGATTTTGTATTGATTAGCGTTAGAATCCAACGCATTGATTAACTCTCCTCCAATTCTGGTCTCTTGTGCATCCCCGATTTCCATCGCTCCACCATTGGTGGCCGTGCCTTCAGCTGCCTGGGCCCCAAACCCTGAAATTTCTTCCCTGAACCTCTCTACCTCTCTCTCCTCCTTTAAGACGTTCCTTAAAACCGACCTCTTTGGCCAAGCTTTTGGTCGCCTGTTCTAATATCTCCTTATGTGGCTCGGTGTCAGATTTTGTCTGGTGGCGCTCCTGTGCAGCGCCCTGGGACATTTTATTACGTTAAAGGCGTTGTACAAAATACAAGTTGTTGTTATCATAGAATCATACAGCACAGAAGGAGGCCATTCGGTCCATCGTATCTGTGCTGGCCCTTTGAAAGAGCTCTCCAATTAGTCCCACTCCCCCCTGCTCTTTCCCCACAGCCCTGCAAAAATGTCCTTTTCTAGTATTTATCCAATTCCCCTTTTGAAAGTCACTATTGAATCTGCTTCCACCGCCCTTTCAGGCAGCGCGTTCCAGATCACAACAACTCGCTGCGTAAAAGGAATTTCTCCTCGTCTGCCCCTCTGGTTCTTTTCCCAATGGCCTTAAAATAGATATGATAGCAAATCTAGAAAATGACTTCAAAATAAATGACAAGAGTAGGACAAGGGGACAAATTCAAACGAGCATTTGGTAAATTTAGGATTGATATGAGGATGTCTTTCTTCATGAAAGGAGCGATCATTTGGAATAGGTTAGTTTGGAAATGGCGCGAACCACTTAAGAAACATTTGGTTGTTGTTATCCGAACAAACCGTTTCACTTTCTGTGGAACTGCTGAGGCCTCAGACTGGGAATTGACACCCTAAGCTCCGTGGGAAAAAATATTCGACGCATTGACAAATGCTCGGTCACAAGGACATTAGAGGAGGTGTTCAAACCGTTCAGAGACAAGGGATCAGAGGATTGAGTGACGAGCAATGTTCCCGTTAGGCTGCGTGGCCGCGCAGCGGTCTGGTGGTCCCGCGCAGGCCGCTCATCAACTTTACAATGGTGATGACCGCGCACGCGCCAAAGATTGAACGGGCCGCGCAGCCAGTTAAAGGGACCGCGCACCCCCCCAAAAAAAAAATGACCGGGAACAATGGTCGCGAGTAAAGACTGAAAAAAAACTCGGGCTTCGCAGCTCTGAAAGGAAGCAACTGAAAGGTAACCCTCTGGAGGCCTGTATAACCGCAGGTGGTATAGAAAAGGTAGATTTGGAATACGACTTCAAATTAAACCAGAGACTTGAGCACATAATCCAGGCTGACAGTGCTGAGGGAGTGCAGCACTGTCGGAGGTGCCGTCTTTCGGACGAGACGTTAAACCGAGGCCCCGTCTGCTCTCTCAGGCGGATGTAAAAGATCCCATGGTCACTATTTCGAAGAAGAGCAGGGGGAGTTATCCCCCGGTGTCCTGGGGCCAATATTTATCGATCAATCAACATCACTAAAAACAGATGATCTGGTCATTGCCTCATTGCTGTTTGTGGGACCTTGCTGTGCGCAAATTGGTTGCCGCGTTTCCCACATTACAACAGTGACTACACTTCAAAAAGTACTTCATTGGCTTTAAAGCGCTTCGTCCGTCCGGAGGTCATAAAAGGTAATACATAAATGCAAGCCTTTCTTTTATCACAATAGGACCAGAAGTCATCAGGAAATAGTACTCGTCAGAACAAGATTACTAAACAAAGAAACAAACCGAAAACTCCTGACATGACAGCTCATGTATGAAGCCATGCTGCAAACTGACTAATGATACAGTTGTTGAATCTACAACTCAGAATTTAATAGCGTCAGCATTAATTACCACACATACACACACATTGACATGCCTTCACACAAATGCAGCAAAAACCCCAAATACTTTATACTGTGGCGGATCGCCACCTAAACGGGCGCAATCCACTTTTCCGTCCGTGGACAATAAATCGGGCACCTTGCCTTTAAGGCACCTTGCCTTTAAGGCAGGAAAAAAGGAGTGGGCGTGGCCTCTGGATTTTTGCAGAGGAATGTGGCTGCAGCCATTTTGACCAGAGATGTGAATAAAAGCTATGTGTTTCACATGTTGACTCGGCCTCAATTCGTGCTTCGCGGCAGCCACAATATTGGTAACCCCAACGCTCAGAACATATTCCGAACACTGCAATGGCGGACACGAACGCAGTTTCCGTGAAACTGCCGGAGTTTTGGGAAAACCAGCCCGAAGCCTGGTTTCTCCAAGCCGAGTCCCGATTCCGGCTGCAACAAATCACCACAGATGGGACGAAGTATGACTACCTCGTCACATCACTCGGTAGCTCCACAGTTACGAAGGTCTGGACAGCGCTGCAGAACCCACCAGAGGGGGGCAAGTATGCACATCTTAAGGCCGCGCTCCTTAAAAAATTTACGGCCTCGACATACCAGCGAAACTGTCAGGCCTCCTCTCCCACATGCTCTCTCTCACCGACGAGAGCCCACCCGGATCCCTCTTCCGCACGCTGTTCATCCGCCAGCTCCCTCTCAGCATCCGCCCAGCGATCGTGGCGTCCGGCCTCATGGACCTGGAAGCCCTGGCCGATGAGGCCGACAAGCTGCTGTCCGCTCACTCCAGCCGCGACGTCACTCTGGACCTGGCAGCCACTGCCTGGGCGCGCCCCTCACCAGCCACCACGCGGCCACAAGGCTCAGCCACCGGGCTCACGGGGCCTTCGCGCCCCACTAACCCGGGCCACTGTTACTACCACGCATGGTTCGGCGCCAGGGCACAACGGTGCACACCTCCCTGCTCTTCAAGTCCGCCCCCGTACCAGCCCCTGCGATGGCCGTGGGCCATGCGGGCTCCCTGCTGTACGTCACGGATGACAAAACTGGCCGCCGGTTCCTGTGCGACACTGGGGCTCAGCACAGCATCATCCCGGCCTCCGCCCTCGACATCCAAAAGGGCAAACGAGGACCGGCGCTGGCTGCTGCTAACGGCTCGGACATCCAGACGTACGGCACCCGCACAGTCACCCTTGACCTCGCTGGTCGCCGCTACCGATGGGAGTTCATCACTGCCAAGGTGCTCTCCCCTCTCATCGGCGCAGATTTCCTGTGCGCCCACGGCCTACTGATAGACATCCCTCGACACCGCCTCGTGGACATGAACACCATGTCCCCCATCCTGGGCGCCCTGGCCCCCCGTCATCCCGCCGACATGGCGTCACAGTGCCACGCCCGGGCCACGGATGACTACTCGGCACTCCTGGCCGAATTCCTGGCCCTTACCAATCCGACCTTCTCCGCGGAGGCCGCCAAACACGGGGTGGAATACTTCATCCCCACCACAGGCCCCCCAATGTACGCCCACACCCGCAGGCTGGACCCGGCCAAACTGGAGATCGCGCGGACCGAGTTTGCCACCATGGAACAGCTCGGCATCATCCGCCGCTCCAACAGTCCCTGGGCCTCCCCACTCCACATCGCCCCCAAACCAGGCGGGGGTTGGCGCCCCTGCGGGGATTACCGCCGCCTCAACGACGCCACCACCCCTGATCGGTACCCCGTGCCGCACATCCAGGACTTCTCGGCTAGGCTGGCCGGCCGCTCAGTCTTTTCCAAGGTCGACCTGGTGCGCGGCTACCACCAAGTCCCCGTCCACCCCGCGGACGTCCCCAAGACGGCCGTAATCACCCCCTTCGGCCTTTTCGAGTTCCTGCGGATGCCCTTCGGCCTTAAAAACGTGGCCCAGACATTCCAACGGCTCATGGACTCGGTCCTTCGGGACCTGAAGTTCCTGTTTGTCTACCTGGACGACATCCTGGTAGCCAGTTCCTCCAAGCAGGAACGCCTCGAACCCCTTCGCATCCTGTTCGGGCGCCTCAGCGACCACGGGCTCATCCTCAGCCCAGCCAAATGCCAGTTCGGCCTGGACAAGATCGACTTCCTCGGCCACCACATCACCCATGCTGGGGCCATTCCCCTGCCCACCAAGGTGCAGGCCGTCCAACAATTTCCCCGCCCCACCACCATCAAAGGCCTCCAGGAGTTCCTTGGGATGGTGAATTTCTACAACCCATCCCCAAAGCGGCGTCCCTCATGAGGCCCCTGTATGAAGCCCTCCGGGGCAGGAGCGGCAAGATGGCGGTCAAATGGACGGCAGACGCGTCAGCCGCCTTCGACTCCACCAAGACCGCGCTCGCCAACGCCACCCTGCTCGCGCACCCACGGCCCAATGCCAGGGTAGCGCTCACCACGGACGCCTCCGACCACGCGGTCGGCGCCGTGTATGAGCAGTGGGTCGACGGCGCCTGGCAACCACTTGCCTTCTTCAGCCGCCAACTACGCCCCCCCGGAGGTCAAGTACAGCACCTTCGACCGCGAGCTCCTCGCGCTGTTCCTGACGGTCCGCCATTTTCGTTTTTTGCTGGAGGGCCACCCCTTCACTGCGTTTGTCGACCACAAACCCCTGACATTCGCAATGGCAAAGACAACCGACCCCTGGTCCGCCAGGCAGCAGCGCCAGCTCACGGCAGTGTCCGAGTTCACCACGGACATCCAACACGTCTCTGGCCGAGACAATGTGGTAGCCGACTGCCTCTCCCGCCCCGCCATCCACGCCGCACACCTGGCAGTCGACTACGCTCAACTCGCAGCAGACCAGATCACCGACCCTGATCTGCTCTCCGCACCTACCAACCTACCAGGGCTACGCCTGGCCGACGTCGCCTGGGGCCCGACCGCAGTCACGGTCAAGTGCGACATATCCCTATATCAACCTCGGCCTGTCGTCCCAGCGTCCTGGCGCCGCCGGGTATTCGAGATTCTTCACAACCTCTCCCACCCCGGCGCCCGCGCATCCATCAAATTGGTAGCCAACTGCTTTGTCTGGCGCGGCCTTCGCAAGGACGTGCGTACTTGGGCCAACTCCTGCCTAGCCTGCCAGCGGGCCAAGGTGCAGCAACACACGAAAGCACCCCTCGAGGAGTTTACCGTCCCTTCGCGTAGATTCGACCACATCCACGTGGACATCGTCGGGCCCCTGCCGCCGTCGCAAGGCCACACGCACTTGCTGACGATCGTTGACCGCACTACGCGCTGGCCCGAGGCAATTCCACTGACCTCTACCACCACCGCCGACATCGCCAGAGCCTTCGTCAGCACCTGGGTCGCACGGTTCGGCGTCCCCTCCGACATGACGTCGGACAGAGGTCCGCAATTTACCTTTGAACTCTGGACCGCCGTCGCACGCAATCTCGGGGTGACCATTCACCGCACCACAGCGTACCACCCCCAAGCCAATGGACTGTGTGAGCGGTTCCACAGATCCTTGAAGGCATCTCTTCGAGCCAGCCTCCAGGATGGCGCCTAGACCGACCGACTCCCGTGGGTCCTCCTCGGCCTGCGTACCGCGGTTAAAGAAAACCTCCACGCATCGGCAGCAGAGCTCGTGTACGGTCAGCCGCTGCGCGTACCCAGCGAGTTCCTGCCCACTGCCACGACACCCTGGTCAGCCGACCAGCAACGCCACGACTTCACGTCACCGGCGCTACAGTTCGCCCCGGTGCCCATTGCCCGACACGGCGAATCCACCTCACACGTCCCACTAAGCCTGCACCAGGCACGTTTCGTTTTTGTCCGGCACGACGCCCACCGCGGACCCCTTCAACCCCGGTACGACGGGCCCTACAAGGTGCTACAGGCTGGGGACAAATTTTTCACCCTCCAAGTGGGTGACAGGACCGAAAAAGTGTCGGTTGACCGACTCAAGCCAGCACAATCGGAGCCCGGTGAGCAGGTCCCGGTAGCTCGTCCACCGCCACGCGGCCGACCTGCCCTCAAGCCAGTTCACCCGGCAACTCCACGCCCGGCCGTTCCACGTCCACCGGCGTCCTACAAGAGCCGCTCCAGCCGGCCCATCAGACCGCCGCACCATCTCGTCCACACCTCCTAAGCGGATTCTGGGGGGAGCTGTGTGGCGGATCGCCACCTAAACGGGCACAATCCACTTTTCCGTCCGTGGACAATAAATCGGGCACCTTGGCTTTAAGGCACCTTGCCTTTAAGGCAGGAAAAAAGGAGTGGGTGTGGCCTCTGGGTTTTTGCAGAGAAATGTGGCTGCAGCCATTTTGACCAGAGATGTGATTAAAAGCTATGGGGTAAAAATTCAGTTGGTTTCGCCTCCCGTTAGCGCCTTAAGAGGGCGCTAATGGGGCGCAAAGCCGCTAGCGCCCGGGCGCAGCGATGTTTGTGCCGCTCGGGAACTTAACTAGACATTGTGCGGCGGCGCTAAACCTTACCGCCGCGACCACCTGCGCGCGCAGATTGTGACGTCATTCCATGGTGCAACGCCCTTGTGGCGCCCCGGAGCGGAAATTGAGTGGCGCCCCCTGCCTTACCGCCTGGCGCATCCAACGACCGGAAGACTGGAACGCTATCAATCGCTGTGGGGCTGGGGGGGGGGCGCTATTTAAAGGGGGCCTCTTCCTGTCTT
Source organism: Squalus acanthias (assembly GCA_030390025.1). NCBI lineage: Eukaryota > Metazoa > Chordata > Chondrichthyes > Squaliformes > Squalidae > Squalus > Squalus acanthias. The sequence continues at coordinate 4,543,656 of CM059432.1, read as the reverse complement.
TTTCTGTGGTTGACATTTTTGCACCACTCGTTCTGAGAGAGAGAGAGAGATTCGGAGAGAGAGAGAGACTTCTGCATTGAGTCAACGCTTTGTGAGGTAGTTTTGCCTACTGATCCTAACTTCGCTGGTACTTTGGTTGCTGTCCTTCATTACTTTGCTTGCAAAGAGACTATGGGGGCTGCATTGATTGGGGGTGTCGTCCTGCTCCAGCTGAATCGGAGGACACAGAGACGCAGAGAGAGAGTGGCAATGATGGCCAGACGGAGGAGGGCCAACAGGCGTATGTACAGGAGAGCTTACCCTCCCAGGGTATATCGTGAACAGCTCTCCTACATTCATATGTCTGAGGAGCTGTGTTTGCGAAGGCTGCGATTCAGCAAGGAGGTGGTCACTGAGCTCTGCCACCTGCTGCAGCCAGATCTGCAGCCTCAACTGAGGTCCAGGACGTCTCTGTCGGTGGCAGTGAAGGTCACAGTGGCTCTCAACTTCTATGCTACTGGCTCATTTCAAGCTGCTGCTGGGGACCTCGCCAATATCTCCCAGTTCGCGGTGCATTGCTGCATCCGGCAGGTCACAAATGCCCTCTTTAAAAGGAGACGAGTGTTCATCTCTTTCCCCATGACCCCAGACAAGCAGCGTGACCGCGCTCTGGGCTTTGCGAGGATAGCGGGCTTCCCCATGGTGCAGGGCGCCATTGACTGCACGCATGTGGCTTTGCATGCTCCGCATGAGAATGCCGAGAAAGGGGTTCCATTCCTTGAATGTTCAGTTGGTCTGTGACCACAGACAGCTGATACTCGCTGTCAATGCCCACTATCCTGGCAGCTGCCACGATGCTTTTATCCTGCGCCAGACTACTGTGGCAGAACTTTTCGAGGCACCGCATCAGCCAGTTGGTTGGCTTCTCAGGGACAAGGGGTATCCATTGAGCACCTGGCTGATGACACCGCTCCGTACGCCCAACACCCCTGCTGAGCTGCGGTACAATGAGAGCCATCAAGCTACCAGGAACATAATTGAGCGCACAATCGGAGTGCTGAAGCAACGGTTCCGCTGTCTCGACCATTCTGGAGGAGCCCTGCAGTACTCGCCTGAGCGAGTATCCAACTTCGTAGTTGTGTGCTGCATGTTGCATAACATGGCAATCGTCAGGACCCAGCCAATGCCACCAGGCCTTGGAGCACCACCAGAGGAGGAGGAGGAAGAGGAGGAAGAGGACGAGGAGGATGATCATCAGCAGCACCAAGGCGGGAGGGCGGCCCACAATGGTGAAACTGCAAGGGCCGTCCGTCAACGGCTGATAGCAAGCCGCTTCTAGGGCCCCTGCTGTGGAAATGGCTTCTGCCATTGCTAACAACATCAATAAACCCAGCACGCAACCCCTAAGCTGGCCAAGGCACCAATAATTCCAAACACCAAACATGTATATTTTGAATACAGAAACTTATTTATTTTACAAACTCTGTGTGTGTCATTTCCTCATGACAAACTCATAGAAATAAACACAAAAAAACAGTCAATAACATAACTGGTTCTCACAACCTGGAGATAATGTCCAAAACACTAAACAAAAGTTGGACCACGAACCTCGGCCTTTAATAAAAAAATGACCAGCATTTTGTCACACCTCCTACTTTTTGCCCTTCGAGGGTGATCTCCTTCCCTTGCGCACTTCCCCCCTTCTAACCCTACTGCTCCTCCGTAATGGGACCTCAGTGGCTGCAGCAAGGCTGGTGGAAGGCTGCTGATCGTCAGACCCTGACACTGCAGATGCCCCTGAAGGACGGCCTCGACCAGTTCTGGGCCTGTAGGGCCCGGCTGCAGACTGCACCAACTCTGCATGGGCGGCAGCAGTCTGTCCTACAGGCGGTGGCAAGTGCAGTGGAGAAGTGACAGTGTTGGCAGCAGGAATGCTGTCATCGTGAGAGAGGACAGCAACTCCCTGCTCGCCCGACACACTGGCACTCCCACGGGGCAGCACTTCAGCATCCGGAGCAATCTGCTGGAGCACAGATTGCTGGCCTGCTGCAGCGCGGTAAGAGCCCCGGGGACATGTGAACGAACCATCGAGATTGGCAGCAGTCTGTGCTCGCGTGGCCTCAATCTGAGTCTGCATGAGAGCAGTCAGAGATGGGATCACGGCAGTCAGCGACTGAATTGCAGCACTAAGCGTTGGTGTGGCATCCGCCTGTGCTACAGCGAAGTGCTCCACACTCCTTGCCAGTGACTCAATGCATTCGGGCACCCTTCCCACTGCACCCATGAGCTCAGTGTGCATGCCCACCGCCTGGGTGTTCATTTCTGCGATCAGCCGCTCCTCCTCTGCGTCCATTGCAGTAGGAGTCTCTGGCATACTCTCCCTCTGGGGAGAAGGCCCCCGTTCTTCCCTACCCCCATGGCGTTGCTGCAGCCCGCTGGGTCCTGGAGCTTCACCCTCATCAGACCCTTCCCCCCTGCTCCCCTCCAGGGAAGGCGTGTTCCCAGTGTGGGCATGGGCTTCCTTGGGAGAGGGTGGCACTGATGCTCCGGCTTCCTCTTCCTCCTCGGCTGCAGCTTCACTCCCAGTGGCAGCTTCAGGGCCTGTCTCCTCAGCTGGTGAATCACCATCTGAAAGCAGGGAGGTACAAGAGTGGCTTTAGCGTGAGGACAGGGTGGCAGTAAGGGAGGAATAAGTGCAGCGAGTTAGCAAGTTTGAAAGTGTCAAAGGCTGGTGTTGTGAGGGACAAGTGGAAGGACAGAGGACAAAAAGGTGATGACCTTACCATTGCTGTCCAGAACGGGGTCGGCGTCTCCAGTGGCGACGGGACCGATCACCCGGCTTGCCACAATCCTGTGGACGCGCTCCTCAAGATCGCTGAGGGGTTGCAGCTGAGGCCGCCCTCCACCTGTCCGTTGCTGCTGTCTCCGATTATGCGCCAGCTTGGCCTGTAAGAAAAAGGACAGCATCTGAGTAAATATACAGCCATGGTCTTGCCTGATGTGCCTCCCATAGGTGAATAGCCCTTACTGTATGCAGCCATGGTCTTGCCTGATGTGCCTCCCATAGGTGAATAGCCCTTACTGTATGCAAAGTGTGGAATGTGTGTGTGTGTTTGATGAAAGGGCCATAGGTGTTGGATGAGTGTTGTGCATTGGGGTTTTAAGACCCTCTGGCCATAGAGTGAGGTTGAGATGGAGGGATGGAGAGGTATTGAGAAAAAGCCACTCACCCTGACGACCCGAGTGAGGTCGTTGAACTTTTTGCGGCATTGAACATGGGTCCTGGGCACCATGCTCCTGGAGGAGACGCTCTGAGCCACCTCCCTCCACACTCTTCTGTACTCGCGTGGCAAAGGCCTCCTGCCACTCTCAGGGAAGAGTATAGATCTTCTGCGCTCCACCGCGCCAACCAGAGCATCCAAGGCCCGCTCGGTGAAGCGATGAGCTCGTTCTCTCACCCTCTCCATCCTTGGCAGCAAAATGGATTCACAGGTCTCTCCAGGCCGAGATTCAAGGCTGCAATGAGCAGGGTGTGGCTGGGGAGCAAGTTGGCCCCCCCCCACTTTAAGAACTGGCTGGCGCCAGTGTGTCTGTGTTCCCTCGCTAACTGGCAGCACCTGCGCTGCGCTCGCGCGCTGAGTTAGCGCCTCACTGCTTGGCCTTTGCGCCTTAAGACAGGTGTGCAGCGCCTGATTTAGCGCTCCACTCACCTCCCGGGGCGGTAAAAGTGAAGTTTCCAGTCAGTGGCGATAATTAGCGCCAGGCGCTAATATTTGCGTCCAGACGATATTTGCGCCCCAAACGGGGCGCGACCTAATTTTTCCCCCTATGTGTTTCACATGTTGAATCGGCCTCAATTCGTGCTTCGCGGCAGCCACAACAATACGAACATAAGAATTAGGAGCAGAATTAGGCCACATGGCCCCTCGAGCCTGCTCCACCATTCAATAAGATCATGGCTGATATTCGACCTCAACTCCACTCTCCTACCCGATCTCCATATCCCTCGATTCCCCTAGAGTCCAAAACTCTATCTATCTCAGCCTTGAATATACTCAACGACTCAGCATCCACAGCCCTCTGGGACAGAGAATTCCAAAGATTCACAACCCTCTGAGTGAAGAAATTCCTCCTCATCTCAGTCTTAAATGGCCGACCCCTTATCCTGAGACTATGCCCCCTAGTTCTAGACACTCCAGCCAGGGGAAACAACCTCTCAGCATCTACCCTGTCAATCCCCTTCAGAATGTCATATGTCTCAATGAGATCACCTCTCATTCTTCTAAACTCCAAAGAGTATAAGCCCAATCTACTTGTATACAGTAATTAATTGGTAGCTGTAAGCTTTCTGTAGATTTCTTTAAATAAATATTAAGGATCTTATGCATTAAGGGCTCTGTATACATAGACTAGGCTTGTATTCCTTTGAATATAGAAGATTAAGGAACGATCTAATTGAGGTGTTTAAGATGATTAAAGGAGTTGATAGGGTAGAGGGAGAGAAACTATTTCCTCTGGTGGGGGGAGTCCAGAGCAAGGGGGCACAACCTTAAAATTAGAGCCAGGCCGTTCAGGGGTGATGTCAGGAAGCACTTCTTCACACAAAGGGTAGTGGAAATCTGGAACACTCTCCCCCAAAAAGCTGTTGAGGCTGCAGGGGTCAATCGAAAATTTCAAAACTGAGATTGATCGATTTTTGTTGGGCGAGGGATATTAAGGGTTACGGAACCAAGGCGGGTAGAAGGAGCTAAGATACAGATCAGCCATGATCTAATTTGAATTGCGGAACAGGCATGAGAGGCTGAATGGCCTCCTCCTGTTCCTTTGTAAGAGGTGATCTCATTGAAACATATAAGATTCTGAGGGGGGATTGACAGGGTAGATCTTCTCTCTCTTAGGCAGTCCCTCAGAGCCGAGGATGACTTGCTTCCACATTAAAAATGAGTTCTCAGGTGACTGATGAGTCCAATGCGGGACCTACAGTCTCTGTCACAGGTGGGGCAGACGGTGGTTGAAGGGACGGGTGGGTGGGGTGCTTGGGTTGACGTGCGCTCCTTGACCATGAGCTTAGTGCCGGGTTGGAGGTCCTGGTCTTCAAACACTCTCTTCCTCAGGCGACCGAAGGATGCACTGGCACACTGAAGGCGGTGTTGAACTTCGTCATTGATGTCTGCCCTTGTTGACAGTAGGCTCCCGAGGTATGGAAAGTGGCCCACGTTGTCCAAGGCCTTGTCGTGGATTTTGATAATCGGGGAGCAGTACTGTGTGGCGGGGGTAGGTTGGTAGAGGACCTTTGTCTTACGGATGTTTAGTGTAAGGCCCATGCTCTCGTATGCTTCGGTGAAGGTGTTGACAATGGTTTGGAGTTCGACCTCCGAGTGAGTGCAGACGCAAGCGTCGTCTGCATACTGTAACTCGATGACAGAGGATGGGACGACCTTGGATCTGGACTGGAGGCGACGGAGGTTGAACAGTTTTCCGTTTGTTCTGTAAATTAGCTCCACTCCAGCGGGGAGCTTACTGAGGGTGAGATGGAGCATTGCAGCAAGGAAGATCGAGAAGAGCGTTGGTGCGATGACACAGCCTTGCTTGACCCCGGTTCGTACGTGAATTGGGTCTGTGGTGGAACAGTTGGTCAGGATCACGGCTTGCATGTCGTCGTGAAGCAGGCGGAGGATGGTGACAAACTTTTGAGGGCAGCTGAATTTGAGGAGGACACTCCATAATCCCTCACGGTTGACAGTGTCAAAGGCCTTTGTGAGATCAAAGAAGGCCATGTACAGTGATTGGTGCTGTTCCCTGCATTTCTCTTGTAATTGACGCGCGGTGAAGATCATGTCCATTGTGCCCCTTCTGGGCGGAATCTGCATTGCGACTCTGGGAGGAGCTCTTCGGCCACTGGGAGAAGGCGATTGAGGAGGATTATTGCGATGACTTTCCCTGTGGCAGACAGCAGGGAAACTCCTCTGTAATTACCGCAATCGGACTTGTCACCTTTCTTGAAGACGGTCACAATTACGCCGTCTCTGAGATCCCCTGGCATGCTCTCCTCCTTCCAGATAAGAGAAATGAGTTCATGAATTCGCGCCAGTAGTGCTTCTCCGCCATGCTTTAGTGCCTCGGCGGGGATTCCATCTGCCCCTGAGGCCTTGTTGTTCTTCAGTTGTCGGATGGCCTTTTCAACCTCAAGCCGGGCTGGGGTTGTGCTGAGATGTGTAGGGGGTGGAGTGTGGGGTCAGCCTCACCTCTGACTCAGTGAGCGGTTCGAATCGCTCCCATGCCCCTGGTTCTAGACCTTAGACTTATTTGGGGGTTGTGAACAAAGATGCAGTAGACAACAGGTTTTGATGAAAGAATTTTGACTTTATTATAAGAAAAAGGTAACAAACTTAAAACACTCTTAATGCTTAAACACAGGTTGGGTAACATGCGGTACAGGCGAGGGAAATAACATTAGAAGAATACTTCACCCCTCCCAATCCCACTTCACTAGCTCGGTTGGACTCTGGAGAACCAGGGATAATGCTCACCAAACGAATCCTTGATAGTTGAGAGTTAGGGTTTAGAGTCTTTTGAGTAAAAGGTTTCGTAAGGCCCTTGTTGCCGCGAGGTGTCAGATGGTCACTGAGGCAGTCGCTCTGGTTTCTTCTTGCGTGTCGGTCTGCTTGTGAAGTTGTTGGCCTTCTTTGTTGAACTTCTTGCTGTAACTCTGCCTCTGTTTAAACTGTCTGCTTCCGAGCTGTGGAACTGCCTTCTTGCAGAACTGTGGAAACTGCCTTCTGCCTGCTTGTCCTGAACTCTGTAACTCCAGCACTGACTTCTTGCTGAAAACAGGCTTTTCGATTGAACTGCAGAACTGCCTTCTGTTGAACTTGAACTGTAACTGTTTGATGGGCCTTCAATTATACTAAATTGAAGTGGCCTTGTCAAAACCAAATCAAATCCTGGTCATTGTAAGACCTCGTTAACAGTAACGACTTTACTAAGTGTCAAATGGCTTGCGTCCTGTCGATCTCTTCAGTTGATTACAGGTGATTGGTTTGGTGTTTTGGGTTTCTAGGCTGGACTCGAGTTTTTCTATAGAATGTTCCTGAGCGATTTGAATTATGCATGGTTTTGATGGGTCTGTGATAGGTTTTAATGGGGCCTGTGTTTTGGGTGGGGCTGCCTTCTCCCAGGGTCTATTGTCCAAATGTTAATGCTTGCTGGGGCTTGAGTGAGGTCATCCCGATTCCCCAGACAATGCAATTTAACTGCAATACCCAAAACTGCTTTTACAGAGGTCGTACCCACTTCCTGTGCAGCCTTTTCTCCCTTACAGGTCCAGACATGTTTTTAAAATGCCAAAACTTGGTTTTTGGTCTTAAATTCCTTATGTTAGGCCCAAATGCATTTTCATCACTCTGGGGTAGTTCCAAAGTCCTTTTTTCCTCAGGTTTTGGGGATCTGCAAATTTTGGAAACCTTACAGATGGTGGCGGGTAGCATGCTGTGGGATGGAGTTGAGGACACTCGTGTCGAAGACAGAGTCTCGGTTAAGGAGATCTTCGAAGTGCTTCTTCCAGCGGGCACTGACTGCCTCTCCGTTCTTGATGAGTATCTGTCCGTTCTTGGCCCGCAGTGGGGTAGAGCCTTGGGTGCTTGGGCCGTAGGCGGTCTTGACTGCGCTAAAGAATCCACGCACGTCGTGGTTGTTGGCTAGCTGCTGAATCTCCTGCGCTTTCTCCACCCACCATCTGTTCTTTAGGTCGCGAGTTTTTTGTTGGACCTTGGCCTTCAGTCGTCTGTAGAGCTGCTTTCTTGCTCTCGAGTTCTGTTGCTGTTTCCAGATCAGGAATGCCTTGCGCTTGCGGCTTATTAGCTCCTGGATCTCCTGGTCGTTCTCATCGAACCAGTTTTGGTGTTTCCTGGTCGAGCGTCTCTTCACAGGTGCTGATTGATGCTGAGACGCTGTTTCCCCTAATGGAGTGTCTAGAACTAGTGTTCACAGTCTCAGGATAAGGGGTCGGCCATTTAGGACTGAGATGAGGAGGAATTTCTTCACTCAGAGGGTTGTGAATCTTTGGAATTCTCTACCCCAGAGGGCCGTGGATGCTGAGTCGTTGAGTATATTCAAGGCTGAGATCGATAGACTTTTGGACTCTAGGGGAATCGAAGGATATGGAGATCGGGCGGGAAAGTGGAGTTGAGGTCGAAGATCAGCCATGATCTCATTGAATGGCGGAGCAGGCTCGAGGGGCCATATAGCCGACTCCTGCTCCTAATCCTTATGGTTGTAAGATGTTGAAATTATTCTTGTACCTCTACTGATGACCAGTAGATGGAGGTGTTTCCTTCCGTGTCCACTGTTTTGTCCCGTTAATAACGACAAACCTGAATTGAACGACAACAAAGGGAAGCGGTTGGATCTCGACTTATCAACACTAACACTGCAAACTGAGTGAAGCAGGCTAAATACAAATACAGAATGATCAAATACAGCGTTCACGGCATGTTCTGACAGACATAAAAGCCACGATTTTAACCCCTGAGGGGGAATTAGGCGGATGTGGGGCCGGGGTAGCCCGAGGCCTCAGGCAATCTTAGCCCCGGGACATCATCTGCACCTCCTGCCCAGCTGCCCGCCCGACCCAGGTGGGGAATGGCAGCTGGCCATTGAATGGGAGAGAAAGGTCGGCTGGCAGGAGAAGAAAGATTTGCATTTCCACAGCGCCTTTCACAACCTCAGGATGTACCAAAGTGCTTTTTTTAGTGATGCTGATTGAGGGATAAATATTGGCCCCAGGACTCCGGGGATAACTCTTCCAAATAGTGGCCATGGGATCTTTTACATCCACCCGAGAGAGCAGACGGGGCCTCGGTTTAACGTCTCATCCGAAAGACGGCACCTGCGACAGTGCAGCACTCCCTCAGCCCTGCACTGGGAGCGTCAGCCTAGATTTCTGTGCTCAAGTCTCTGGAGTGGGACTTGAACCCACAACCTTCTGACTCAGAGGCGAGAGAGCTGCCCACTGAGCCACGACTGACTTACATGAGCAGGTACCAAAGGAACGGTCGCTTGCAATGAGGTAAGTCAGGAGAAGGGGTTTTCGGGAGGGTTTCCCGGTAACTGGGGGGGTGGGGGGGGGGGTGGGGGGCGGGGTGGTGGAGGCGGAGGGAGTGGGGGAGCTCAGGGCAGGAGAAGTGTAAATTTTCCTTGTGGGGGCCGGAGGAACGGAGGAATACTCCTGCTCCTGGGGGCCGGCAAGGAAAGTTCCCTGTCTGGACCTCTTCTGGTCCTGTATCATTCCTTTTGTCAGCTTATACCATGGGGTCACGCCGAGTGCTGCCCTGTCATGTGGGTTTTGTTGTATCATTTCTCTTTGTTCAGTAATCTCGTTCTGACGTGTACCATTTCCTGATATGTCAAGTGAGTCATGTTAAAATGAGGCTGACCCCTGATGTTAGAGGAATGAGTAATGAGAAATGACATAAGAACGTTATAAATAGAAGCAGGAGTCAGCCATATGACCCCTCGAGCCTGCTCCGCCATTCAGTAAGATCATGGCTGATCTTTGACCTCAACTCCACTTTCCCGTCCGATCTCCATATCCCTCGATTCCCCTAGAGTCCAAAACTCTATCTATCTCAGTCTTGAATATGCTCAAAGACTCAGCATCCACAGCCCTCTGGGGCAGAGAATTCCAAAGATTCACAACCCTCTGAGTGAAGAAATTCCTCCTCATCTCAGTCCTAAATGGCCGACCCCTTATTCTGAGACTATGCCCCCAGGTTCTAGACTCCCCAGCCAAGGGGAAACAGCCTCTCAGCATCTACCCTGTCAATCCCCCTCAGAATCTTATATGTTTCAATGAGATCACCTCTCATTCTTCTAAACTCCAGAGAGTATAGGCCCAATCTACTCAACCTTTCGAGAGATATTTCAGAGGAGATCTTAGACGAAGGTAAAGAATCCTCTTCCCGCTCCCTTCACCTGGTCTCAACGACTTCCCCACTCAGGCCAGTAGTTAAAAATTGCACTCAGAGCCCAATGACATCATCGATCGCCGAGCAGCATATTTAAAGAAGGACCCTGCCGGCTTCAGGCGGGTGTCCTTGGCGCCTGCTCAGAAGAGCAGGTTAAAGTTCAAGACAGCGGGATCGATGCGGGACAAATTTGGGTAAGATTCCCGACCAATTTTGACCTCCCCCCCCCTGCCTCCCAATTTCTGCCGGGTGCCATGGGATCTTTCGTGTCCACCTGATAAGGTTTAAAATTGCCCCATGAATCTTCTTGAAGCCCAGAACAAAACTTGACACTATGAAAAGTATTGTTACTACCACTCAACGTTCCTCCTAACCTCTTGCTTTTTTTAAACATTAATTCTCGGGATGTGGGCGACGCTGGCAAGGCCCAGCTTTTATTGCCCATCCCTAGTTGCCCTTGAGAAGGTGGTGGTGAGCCGCCTTCTTGAACCGCAGCAGTCCGTGTAGTGAAGGTGCTCCCACAGTGCTGTTAGGGAGGGAGTTCCAGGATTTTGACCCAGCGACGATGAAGGAATGTCCCAGTCAGGATGGCGTGTGACTTAGGGGGGGGAGCTTGGAGGTGGTGGTGTTCCTAAGTGCCTGCTATCCGAGTCCTTCTTTGACCCAGCAACGATGAAGGAACGGCCGATATATGTCCCAGTTTTGTCTCGGTCCCAGAGGACTGATTGGGCATTTGGCATTCCTTTACTAGACTTAGAATGATGGTAATAAAAGTGGAAAAGGAACACGTGACACTTCAATACACTGTGCAGCCACGCTGTCCTGGTACTTGAACAACTGCAGGTGAGCTGGAGACTGCCGTGTGTCTTCATCACTGCAGCCAGATCTTCCCTCTCTTGTTAGTGAATTCAGCACGGCCTGGCTAACCGGCCTCAACTGGTGTTTTTATTCCTGTGTTTTTGGTGAGTATTTACATTCATGTTGAAGACTGTCAGTGCCAGTCACCAACATCAGAGACAAAGCAAGATTTCCCATCAAAATTAAAATGACATTTTATGCGGATTAATTCGTAATTTTCAAAAGGAGAATTGGATAAATACTTGAAAAGGTGAAATTTGCAGGGCTGTGGGGAAAGAGGGACTCATTGGGTAGGTCTGTTCAAAGAGCCGTCACAGGCACGATGGGCCGAATGGCCTCCTTCTGTACTGAAAGAAAGAAAGACTTGCATTTCTACAGCACCTTTCACAACAACCGGACGTCCCAAAGCGCTTTACAGCCAATGAAGTACTTTTTGAAGTGTCGTCACTGTTGTAATGTGGGAATCGCAGCAGCCAATTTGCGCACAGCAAGCTCCCACAAACAGCAATGTGATAATGACCAGATAATCTGTTTTTTAGTGATGTTGGTTGAGGATAAATATTGGCCCCAGGACACCAGGGAGAACTCCCCTGCTCTTCTTCAAAATAGCGGCCGTGGGATCTTTTACGTCCACCTGAGAGAGCAGGCGGGGCCTCGGTTTAACATCTCATCCGAAAGATGGCACCTCCGACAGTGCAACACTCCCTCAGCCCTGCACTGGGAGTGTCAGCCGTAGATTTTTGTGCTCAGGGTTTCTAGGGTGGGACTTGAACCCACAACCATTCACACTTCAAGTGGCAGGAGTGCTACCCACTGAGCCACAGCTGACACTCTACAGTCTTGCACAACCTCAGGATGTCCCAGTTAAGTACTTTTGAAGTGTAGGGAAGCTGACAAGTGCTGGGTGAACATAAAACTGATTCAATGCAAGAAAAGTACTGAAAAGTTGAACAGAACATCAAAAGTGCATGTGCATTAGCATTTCGACTTCCCATGCCAGCAGAGTGAGTTGCAGTTGAAACTTTGAATTAATCGAAGTGCCTTGATACTTGTTTTAATTCTCTTGCTCCAGTGATTGACAGATGTGCGGCGCAGCGGTCTATTCACCCCAAGAGTCCTCACAAACACGCTGATCCCTTCTCTGGAATCTCAGGTGTCATTTCTGGGACATTCCTGTCACGGGATAAATAATGGCAACGCACGAGAGCAGTTCAGACACACATAAGCTCACTGCACCATGACTGACAGCTGTCACTGGAAGGCGCTGATAGTACTGAAAGTATTCGAATAAATCTATAGAGATGCATTAGATCTTGTGCTCAACTGTCTATTGAAGACTTAATAGCGTTTTTATCTCTTGGCTGTCCCGAGGGCTGTCACTAATGCACACAAAGTTATCTAAGCTTGCAAAAACCGTGCTTCTTTTCATTGCTGTCGAATTTTTTTTTAAATGAGCGGATGAGTAGTTGAATAAAATTATGAGGGGCCTTAGATAGAGCGGACAGGAAGGACCTATTTCCCTTAGCAGAGGGGTCAATAACCAACGGGCAGAGATTTAAAGTAATTGGTAGAAGGATGAGAGGGGATTTGAGGAGAACTTTGTTCACCCAGAGGGTGGTGGAACTCACTGCCTGAAAGGGTGGTAGAGGCAGAAACCCCTTCATCGCATTTAAAATGTACTTGGATATGCACTTGAAGTGCCGTAACCTACAGGGCTACGGACCAAGAGCTGGAAAGTGGGATTAGGCTGGATGGCTCTTTGTCGGCCGTCACAGACACGATGGGCCGAATGGCCTCCTTCTGTGCTGTAAATTTCTCTGATTCTATGATTAATGTGCCTATTTTAATTAGGAACTTTTCCAGTTGATGGGGTTGGTTACAGGGCGATTTTGTTTTTGAATTAACAAACAAAATAATACTGGTTGGGGGGTCTGACTGAGCTCCATTATTTTATATCCGCTGCTATGATTAACCCTTAGACTGCCAGCAGATACTGCACAGACAAATAACAAGTTTCCTGCACCAGCTCGTTTCAATTTTCATTCGGGGAGGAAAACATAAGAACATAAGAATTAGGAGCAGGAGTCGGCCATACGGCCCCTCAAACCTGCTCCGCCATTCAATAAGATCATGGCTGATCTTCAACTCCACTTACCCGCCCGATTTCCATTTCCCTTGATTCCCTAAAAACACTAAAACAGATGATCTGGCCATTATCACATGGCTGTTTGTGGGAGCTTGCCAAGTACAAATTGGCTGCCATGCTTCCTACATTACAACAGTCTACTCTCAATCATCAGCAAAGTGATGGAAGGTGTTGTCGACAGTGCTATCAAGCGGCACTTACTCACCAATAACCTGCTCACTGATGCCCAGTTTGGGTTCCGCCCGGACAACTCGGCTCCAGACCTCATTACAGCCTTGGTTCAAACATGGACAAAGGAGCTGAATTCCAGAGGTGAGGTGAGAGTGACTGCCCTTGACATCAAGGCAACATTTGACCGAGTGTGGCATCAAGGAGCCCTAGTAAAACTGAAGTCAATGGGAATCGGGGGGGAAAACTCTCCACTGGCTGGAGTCATACCTAGCACAAAGGAAGATGGTTGTGGTGGTTGGAGGTCAATCATCACAGCCCCAGGACATCGCTGCAGGAGTTCCTCAGGGCAGTGTCTGAGGCCCAACCATCTTCAGCTGCTTCATCAATGAACTTCCCTCCATCATAAGGTCAGAAGTGGGGATGTTTGCTGATGACTGCACAGTGTTCAGCGCCATTAACAACTCCTCAGATAATGAAGCAGTTCATGCCCGCATGCAGCAAGACCTGGACAACTTTTGGGCTTGGGCTGATAAGTGGCAGGTAACAGTCGCACCACACAAGTGCCAGGCAATGACTATCTCCAACAAGCGAGCGTCTAACCACCGCCCCTTGACACTCAATGGCATTACCATCACCGAATCCCTCACCATGAACATCCTGGGGGTCACCATTGACCAGAAACCTAACTGGACCAGCCACATAAATACTGTGGCAACAAGAGCAGATCAGAGGCTGAATATTCTGCGGCAAGTGTCTCACCTCCTGACTCCACATTTACAAGGCACAAGTCAGGAGTGTGATGGAATACTCTCCACTTGCCTGGATGAGTGCAGCTCCAACAACACTCAAGAAGCTCGACACCATCCAAGACAAAGCAGCCCACTTGAATGGCACCCCATCCACCACCTTAAACATTCACTCCTTCCACCACCGGCGTACCGTGGCTGCAGTGTGTACCATCTACAAGATGCACTGCAGCAACTCGCCAAGGCTTCTTCAGCAGCACCTCCCAAACCCGCGACCTCTACCACCTAGAAGGACAAGGGCAGCAGGCGCATGGGAACACCACCACCTCCAAGTTCCCCTCCAAGTCACACACCATCCTGACTTAGAAATATATCGGCCGTTCCTTCATCGTCGCTGGGTCAAAATCCTGGAACTCCCTCCCTAACAGCACTGTGGGAGCACCATCACCACACGGACTGCAGTGGTTCAAGAAGGCGGCTCACCACCACCTTCTCAAGGGCAACTAGGCATGAGCAATAAATGCTGGTCTTGCATAGACAGAGAGAGTAACAAAGGCATCAATGACTAAGGTGACATCAGAGAAAAATAGAAATAAGTCAAATCTAAAGGCACTATATCTGAATGCGCGAAGCATTCGCAACAAAATAGATGAATTAATAGCGCAGATAGAAATTAATAGGTTTGATCTAATAGCCATAGCAGAGAGGTGGTTGCAAAGTGGCCAAGGTTGGGAACTAAATATTCCAGGATACTTAACTTTTAGAAGAGATAGGCAAAATTGAAAAGGAGGAGGGGTAGCCCTGATAAAAGAGGAAGGGATAAAGACAGTAGAGAGAAAGGATCTTAGCTCCGAAAATCAAGAAGTAGAATCAGTTTGGGTGGAGCTAACAAACAGCAAGGGGCAGAAAACATTGGTGGGAGTTGTTTATAGGTCCCCAAACAGTAATTGTAATGTAGGGCAGTGTATAAATCAGAAAATTAGAAGCGCATGTAACAAAGGTAATACAGTGATCATGGGTGGACTTTAATCTACATATAGACTGGGCAAACCAAATTTGCAGCAATAGTTTGGAGGATGAATTCATGGAATGTATGCAAGATAGTTTTCTAGATCAGTATGTTGAGGAACCAACTAGGGAACTGGCTATTTTAGATCTCGTATTGTGCAATGAGAAAGGGTTAATTAACATCCTTGTAGTAAAGGGGCCTTTAGGGAAGAGTGACCATAATATGATAGAATTTTATATTGAGTTTGAAAGTGATTTAGTTAAATCCGAAACTAGGGTCTTAAATCTAAACAAAGCAAACTACGTAGGTATGAGGGGCAAGTTGGCTAAGGTAGATTGGGAAACTACATTAAAAGTTATGATGGTAGACAAGCAATGGCTAGCATTTAAAGAATTAATACATCATTTACAACAAATCTACATTTCTTTAAGGCACAAAAACCCCACATGAAAAGTGGTCCAACCATGGCTAACAAGAGAAGTTAAAGATAGTATTAGATCAAAGGAAGAGGCTGACAATGTTGCCAAAAAGAGTAGTAAGCCTGAGGATTGGGAGGTTTTTAGAATTCAGCAAAGGAGGACCAAGAAATTGATAAAGAAAGGGAAAATAGAATATGAGAGTAAACTAGCGAGAGACATAAAAACAGACTGTAAAAGCTTCTATAGGTATGTAAAAAGGAATAGATTAACAAAATTAAATGTGGGTCCCTTACAGGCTGAGACAGGAGAAATTATAATGGGTAATAAGGAAATGACAGTGAAATTAAACAAATACTCTGGCCGTGAATTTAATTCTGGAGGCAGGATGGGGGCGGGAGAGCTGGTTTCCGGGTTCTGGTCCCGCCCCCAGCTGCCTCCGCTCTGCAGACGTGATTTTTCCTTGTTGGCCTTGTTAAGCCCCGCCCTGTGGGCTTCCTGGCCAATTAGCAGGAAGCGGGTCTGATGACGTCATTTGATGACGCGTCATCTGCCGGTTTCCTTAACAGGACCACGTCCACAATTTTATTTTGACAGTTGATCTGTCAGTGTTTGACAGCATTGAGGTGCTGCAAACACTGACAATCACTGCACAAAGGTGGACGCTTACACCCTGGCTCTCCAATGACTCCCTCCATATGCTTATGGAGGGAGTCACAGCACGCAGGGAGGTTCTCTTCCCTTCCCATGGGTGGAAGAGACCTCCCCAGGACACCAACTTACCTTGCACCTCCACCAACCCTCTCTATCTACTTTATCACTTCCCCATCTCACTAGCCACCCCTCACACTCACCCTCATCCTACTGCAAGCATACCAACTAACAACACACAAGGGTAGGCACTTGAGAGGTTTAGCCAATGTCCATGTGAAGTTTCTGGTAATGTGTTGTCATACAGTGTAATATCTTTTTCCAAAAGTGCCCCTTATTGGACAGATCTGAGTTCCAGTGATTGTTCAGTCATAACTCCCCTTCCCCCGCCCCACTATATTGATGAGTGTGCATGGAATGGCTTGGACATTAAAGGGATGCTTCACGGTGCTGGCGTGGGATGGTGTCAACCTGACGCATCATGTGGCAGCCAGGGTTTACAGCGTCAAGTGAAGTAAATCTGGCCATGGTGATGCCATCGCTGGCCTCCTGGCCAGCAATGTTGGAGGCGGGTCCGCTGTCAAAATCGCAAAGATTGACAGCGGGTAGGGGTGATGCCCTGTGTCCAGTGCAGTCGCACTCTCGCCTCTGAGTCAGAAGGTTGTGGGTTCGAGTCCCACTCCAGAGACTCGAGCACATAAATCTAGGCTGACACTCCAGTGTACGAAAGATTGGTATTTAGAGATTCTTAGTAGATGAGAATCATATGTATAAATTTAAGTGCAGCCATTGACCAACTAATCTTACCCATGATTCCCTGTGGGTATGGAAACATTAAGGCTTGTTCGAATGTAGTCGCAAGGACAGTTAGAAGCAGTTTTGACTAAGCTCTGATAACAAACAGCCACAGGCTGCGAGTGAAGGTTAAATTGTTAAATAACATTATAATGCTAAGTAGGAATTAGAGTTCGCTTAACAAAACTAATGGCAAAGATAATTAAAAGTTAATTAGAATAAGGAAATTAAAATGAGAGAGATCATGGGAGTTAAGGTATCCATCTGGTAGACTGAAGTGAGATAGTCTGGATACCGTCAAGACTAGCGAGACAGCGCTGACATGGGCCCCTTGGTACAGAAAGGTCTTGTACTGCTTGTACCAGGGAAGCTAGAAATAAGAAAGATAAGGTAAATTCCAATGAGGTGAAGAACGTATAAACAAGATAATGATGAATATGGTAGAGTTGTCGGAAAAATACTGAGCCAGGTGGGGCCAAGATGTTACCCTTAGTCTGAGTGACAATGGTATGTTGACTATTAGAACCAATTAAAAAAGGTGATTTTGTTAAAGACCATATATGGACACTGGCCAAATGAACTTTTGATAAGAAAAGGGTTAAAACCTCGATACTCAAAGAACAACTTCACACAGACCTACCACAAGAACAAAGGAACAGACTGAAGACAACGTCACCGGTGTCCGAGAGGCTCCAGAGACCAAGGGCTGTGAGCTACTTGTTGAACTATCGCCTGTTGTTAAGTATATTACGCTGTCAGCGTAATAAATCTTGATCTATTGCCCATGTACTACTGGCTGCTGCCTATTTGGTTGTCTTATGAGGAAAGGTTGGACAGGCTAGGCTTGTATCCGCTGGAGTTTAGAAGAGTAAGAGGTGACTTGATTGAAACATAGAAGATTCTGAGGGTCTTGACAGGGTGGATGTGGAGAGGATGTTTCCTCTTGTGGGAGAATCTAGAACTAGAGGCCACTGTTTAAAAATAAGGGCTCGCCCATTTAAGACAGAGATGAGGAGAATTTTTTTCTCACAGAGGGTCGTGAGTCTTTGGAACTCTCTTCCTCAGAGGGCGGTGGAAGCAGAGTCTTTGAATATTTTTAAGGTAGAGGTAGATAGATTCTTGATAAGCAAGGGGGTGAAAGGTTATTGGGGGTAGGTGGGAATGTGGAGTAATCAGATCAGCCATGATCTTATTGAATGGCGGAGCAGGCTCGAGGGGCCGAGTGGCCTATTCCTGCTCCTAATTCGTATATTTGTATGTTTGTTCATATCTTGGGTGTCTCATCCAAGAACTCTGAGAGATCATTAAGATCTTACACCAGTGTAGTACTGAGGGAGTGCCGCACTGTCTTTCGGATGAGACGTTAAACCGAGGCCCCATCTGCTCTCTCAGGTGAACATAAAAGATCCCACGGCCACTATTTTGAAGAAGAGCAGGGGAGTTCTCCCCCAGTGTCCTGGGCCAATATTTATCCCTCAATCAACATCACTAAAAACAGATTATCTGATCATTATCACATTGCTGTTTGTGGGAGCTTGCTGTGCGCAAATTGGCTGCCGTGTTTCCCACATTACAACAGTGACCCCACTTCCAAAAAAAGTACTTCATTGGCTGTAAAGCGCTTTTAGACGTCCGGTGGTCATAAAAGGCGCTATAGAAATGCAAGTCTTTCTTTTGTATGGCAAAACAAGTTAAAGCAATTAATGATACACAATAGAATGAACTGGGGAGATGCCTGATATTTTACATCAGGTGTAAACTGACTAATTATTACATCGCCATTAATGAACTGTGAACCTACTCACACTAGTGAATCTCCCATCACATTGCCCACGGTTAAATCAGAGATTATGCTCTCTCTCTTGTGGGTAGAGACCAAAACTAGGAGCCATCAATATAAGATAGTCACTAATAAATCCAATGGGAAATTCAGGAGAAACTTCTTTACCCAGAGAGTGGTGAGAATGTGGAACTCGCTACCACAGGGAGTGGTTGAGGCGAATAGCACAGATGCATTTAAGGGGAAGCTGGATAAACACAGGAGGGAGAAAGGAATAGAAGGATATGCTGAGAGGGTGAGTTGAAGAGGGGTGGGAGGAGGCTCGTGTGGAGCAGAAACACCGGCACGGAGCAGTTGGGCCGAATGGCCTGTTTCTGTGCTGTAAATTCTCTGTCGTTCTCCCCTCTCTTTGTGTTTCTCTGTCTCTTCTCTCTGCTTCTTTTTTTTTGTCAGTTCTGCGGCTCTCTCCCCAGCTCTTGCTGTAATTTACAGCGGTTTCTGAATTGTGGCTGTGCAGTTGTACAACATTACACGCCAACCATCACCGCTGCCGTCACGGAAATGGCACCAGATGTCAGTTATAATCCTTACGAGACCTTATTAAATTGATTTCTTCTCTTCTGCCTGACGAGCAGGAGTCGGCTGATTCTGATGCTTCCTCTTGATGGTTTTTCAGCAGAATAAAATTAAAAAATGAAACTGGGGAGGGGTTAATTGTACAGTGTTGCACTTTTAAATATGTCTTGCGTCGTTTTCAGGTGGGGTGTCTCCTGTGGAACTAAATCAAAGCTCCTACACTTGAAGGCAGTTCCCTTAGAGAGGGGCTGAAAATCTGAAACGAAAGCAGAAAATTCACCGAGAGAAAGATAGGTTGTTAATGTTTTAGTGGTAACCCTGTCATAGGAACATAGGAACATATGAACATACATACAACATTAACTATTGGGAAGACCGAAGCCATTGTTTTCGGTCCCCGCCACAAACTCTGTTCCCTAGCCACTGACTCCATCCCTCTCCCTAACATCTGTCTGAGACTGAATCACACTGTTTGCAACCTTGGTGTCATATTTGACCCTGAAATGAGCTTCTGACCACACATCCGCAGCGTAACAAAGAACGCCTATTTCCACCTCCGTAACGTCGCCCGTCTCCACCCTTGCCTCAGCTCATCCATGAACATAAGAATGTAAGAAATAGGAGCAAGAGTAGCCCATTCGGCCCCTCGAGCCTGCTCCGCCATTCAATCAGATCATGGCTGATCTTCGACCTCAACGCCACTTTCCCGCCCGATCCCCATATCCCTCGATTCCCCTAGAGTCCAAAAATCTATCGATCTCTGTCTTGAATATACTCAACGATTCAACATCCACAACCCTCTGGGGCAGAGAATTTCAAAGATTCACCACCCTCTGAGTGAAGAAATTCCTCCTCATCTCAGTGTTAAAAGGCCGACCCCTTATCCTGAGACTGTGACCCCTCGAGGGGCTGAATGGCCTGCTCCTGTTCCTTTAACAACAACAACAACTAGTATTTATATAGCGCTTTTAACATAGTAAAACATCCCAAGACGCTGCATCGGACTCTAGGGGAATCGAGGGATATGGGGATCGGGCGGGAAAGTGGAGTTGAGGTCGATGATCAGCCATGATCTTATTGAATGGCGGAGCAGGCTCGAGGGGCCCAATGGCCGACTCCTGCTCCTAATTCTTACATTCTTACGTTCAGTCCTTGAAGATTTTGTATACTCCACAACCGGATGCAAGACCACTTCCTTATTTCTAACAAGGAAATGAGAATTTAAATAACTAGTGAGATGTACCATGACCAGAGGTGGCGCCTTCATTTCCATGAATTGGAAAATCATGAAGACTATCCACACAAAATGGCACTCAACAAATATCTTCAAATTCCTCCATCAAATTCTGTTAAACCCAGGCCATTAACCTGTACTCCGCTACAACAGAAGAAATAAGAAAGAAAGACTTGCATTTCTATAGCGCCTTTAACAATATCAGGACGTCCCAAAGCGCTTTACAGCCAATGAAGTACTTTTTGAAGTGTGGTCACTGTTGTAATGTGAGAAACGTGGCAGCCAATTTGCGCACAGCAAGCTCCCACAAACAGCAATGTGATAATGACCAGATCATCTGTTTTTTAATGATGTTGGTTGAGTGATAAATATTGGCCCCAGGACACCGGGGAGAACTCCCCAGCTCTTCCTCAAAATAGAGCCACGGGATCATTTGCGTCCATCCGAGAGGGCAGACGGGGCCTCGGTTTAACGTCTCATCCAAAAGACGGCACCTCTGACAGTGCGGCGCTCCCTCGGCACTGCACTGGGAGTGTCAGCCTAGATTTTCGTGCAATTGTCTGCCCCAGAGGTAAGTGTGCTATCCACTTAGCCACGGCTGACACCTATTATCTAAAGCAAAATTTTGTCCTAATCAATGTTCAAGATTTTCAATCATAAGAAGACACGACCGTAAAGACTTTTGAAGGTTCTAATTAATTGTGAGGCTGCGAAAATTAATTACCAGTGTGTTTGAACAATATGCGCACCTCCCATTATGTTCAGAAACAGCTTGTCTGTCTGATGTCGGCATTATTTACACCAATAATTTAAATGTAGCAGTTTTCCCTGTTAACTTTTTTATTTAGAGCCATTCTATGCCATTAATAAATAACAGCTTAGCTATGAAACCTTGCTCCAGGCAGATGCATGCTAATGTCCTCTTTAAGCACTCAACTTTTTTGTAAATTCACATCCCAGTACATGCGCAGTGAAACTGAAATCAGTCAAATCCATCTGCCCGTTAAATGTCCCGTTGAACTCATAGAATCACAGAAGTTTTACGGCACACAAGAAGGCCATTCGGCCCATCGTGTCTCTGCCGGCCAAAAAAGAGCTATCCAGCCTAATCCCACTTTCCAGCTCTTGGTCCGTGGCCCTGTAGGTTACGGCACTTCAAGTGCAGATCCAAGTACTTTTTAAATGTGATGAGGGTTTCTGCCTCTCCCACCCTTTCAGGCAGTGAGTTCCAGACCCCCACCACCCTCTGGGTGAAACAAGTTCTCCTCAAATCCCCTCTAATCCTTCTACCGATTACTTTAAATCTGTGCCCCCTGGTTATTGACCTCTCTGCTAAGGGAAATAGGTCCTTCCTATCTGCTCTATCTAGGCCCCTCATAATTTTATACACCTCAATTAGGTCTCCCCTCAGTCTCCTCTGTTCCAAAGAAAACAACCCCAGCCTATCCAATCTTTCCTCATAGCTAAAATTCTCCAGTTCTGGCAACATCCTCGTAAATCTCCTCTGCACCCTCTCCAGTGCAATCACATCTTTCCTGTAATGTGGTGACCAGAACTGCACGCAGTATTCTAGCTGTGGCCTAACTAGTGTTTTACACAGTTCAAGCATAACTTCCCTGCTCTTATATTCTATGCCTCGGCTAATAAAGGCAAGTATCCCGTATGCCTTCTTAACCACCTTATCTACCTGTCCTGCTACCTTCAGGGATCTGTGGACATGCACTCCAAGGTCCCTCTGAACCTCTGCACTTCTCAGTATCCTACCATTTATTGTGTATTCCCTTGCCTTGTTAGCCCTCCCCAAATACATTACCTCACACTTCTCCGGATTGAATTCCATTTGCCACTGTTCTGCCCCTCTGACCAGTCCATTGATATCTTCCTGCAGTCTACAGCTTTCTTCTTCATTATCAACCACACGGCCAATTTTTGTATCATCTGCAAACTTCTTAATCATACCCCCTACTCAATGGGACAAAATTCTGCAGGGATTAGCCCCTTTGTTCCGAAGACCAATGGGACCATTTGTGGGGTGCGAGGGGAAGGTCTTGGGCTCACCCCCACCCCCTGCCTCCCCACCCCAAAATGGGCAAGCGGGGTGTTTTTTGGCAGTTTTTTGGCGGATGTCTGGCCTGCCCGACTGATGTTAATGAGTTAGAATCATCGAATCTTACAGCACAGAAGGAGGTCATTCGGTTCGTCGTGCCTGTGCCGGCTCTTTGAAAGAGCTCTCCGATTAGTCCCACTCCCCAGCTTTTTCCTCATAACTCTGAAAATTGCTCCTCTTCAAGTACATGTCCAATTGCTTTTTGAAAGTTCCTCTGGAAACTGATTGCACCACTCTTTCAGATCGTGCGTTCCAGATCTTCATAACCCTCTGTGTGAAAAAAATTCTTCTCATTTCCCCTCTAGTTCTTTTGCCAATTATTTTAAGAAGTTTCCTAACTTCTCATTTGAATGTCTTGAGTCTGATTTTAAAGCTATGTCCCCTTTTTTTTTTATTCGTTCCTGGGATGTGGGCGTCGCTGGCAAGGCCAGCATTTATTGCCCATCCCTAGTTGCCCTCGAGAAGGTGGTGGTGAGCCGCCTTCTTGAACCGCTGCAGTCCGTGTGGTGAAGGTGCTCCCACAGCGCTGTTAGGGAGGGAGTTCCAGGATTTTGACCCAGCGACGATGAAGGATCGGCCGATATACTTCCAAGTCAGGATGGTGTGTGACTTGGAGGGGAACTAGTCCTAGACTCCCCCACCAGCAGTAAAAGCTTCTCTCTCTCTAGGAGAGTAGAACCAGAAGATTAAATTTAAACGTGAAAAGTAAGTTTAAAACAGATATCGAGGAATAGCTCCTTTACTCACAGAGTAACACAGGTTTGAATTAATTCACGAAGCAAAATAATGGAGTGAGGTCATTCAGAATACAATTAGATACGAGTTAATGTTGCAGCAAAATGAGCTTCAGTGCGATGAATGGCTTTTTCACAGCTCAGACTGTTCCTATATACTCCTAAAAATGAAGGTTAGACAGGAGCTAGACAACAGAAGTGTGTTCTGTGTATTCAATCCATTCTGTGTTAAGAATCTGGATTTTTTTTTAAACGCACAATTGTGACAAGATTATCTGGTAATTGTTTGGCAAGAAATAGGATTAAATTTAGCAGGATAAATTCAGTGATTTACTATGGCTCCTATTTAGTATTCGGACTACACTCCATCTACAAAGTATTCCAAAGCATGGGTCAGTCGTGGCTCAGTGGGTGGCACTCCTTGCCTCTGAGTCATGAAGGTTGTAGGTTCAAGTCCCATTCCAGAGACTGTGGGCTCGATTTTGTCATTGGGGGTGGGCTGGGGTCGTGTCATCCGCTTTTCGTGTTAGCCACCCGACTCCAATTGGATGTGGGAGAATTATTCGATTTTCCCCTAATTGGGCAATTGAGTTCCAGCATGTGGGAACCCATGACCCAATTAGTGTTTTCAGTCTGAAAGTCGCCTCTGATGATGTCATCATCGCTGCTGCATTTAAGGTCTGCAAAGACTGGGAAGCTTTTGGCCTTTGCTGTGAGAGGGACCTGGAAGCAAAATGAGCAGCAAGAGAGCTAAGTCTGCTCCCAGATTTTTTGTACCACCACCACCAACACCACCTCCTAAATCTCCTTCTTAATGGTGGACCTGCAGCTGATAGTCAGCAATCCAAGTGTGCTACCGCCAGGTTTCACCGTCGTGTTTCAGAGGAGGCGTGCATCATGTCAGAAAAGTGTTAAAATCAGAAAGGCCTCTCAGAATGGGATTATAGAGGCAATTAAGTGGTTGTTAAGGGCCTGTCCTGCCTCTTGTAGGCAGGACAGAGACGGGATCACAAACCACGCATTTTGGAAAATTGCTCGGAGGCGGGATGGAGGCGGGGTCGGGCCCTCCCGCCATTTTTTGCAATTTTAACACCCCACATGCCTCCATTCCCGCCTCCTCGGGCCTGGCAAAATCGAGCCCTGTGAGTGCAAAATCCAGGCTGACACTCCCTGTGCAGGGCTGAGTGAGTACTGCACTGTCGGAGGTGCCGTCTTTCAGATGAGACGTTAAACTGAGGCCCCATCTGCTCTCTCAGGTGGATGTAAAAGATCCTATGGCAATATTTCGAAGAAGAGCAGGGGAGTTATCCCTGGTGTCTTTGGCCAATATTTATCCTTCAACCAACAGACTGTCTGGTCATTATCACATTGCTGTTTGTGTGAGCTTGCTGTGCGCAAATTGGCTGCCACATTTCCTGCATCACAACAGTGACTGCACTTCAAAAAGTACTTCATTGGCTGTAAAGTGCTTTGGGACGTCTGGTGGTCGTGAAAGGCGCTATAGAAGTGTCTTTTTTCTTTCAAAGTATTTACAGCAAATCCACAGGCCCTTCAGCCCAACTGGTCTATGCCGGTATTTATGTTCCACACGAGCCTCCTCCCACCCTACTTCATCTAGTCCCATCATTGGGACCAGTTAACATGGAGGTACAGCAAGCAATGAGGAAGGCAAATGGTATGTTAGCCTTTATTGCAAGGGGCTTGGAGTATAAGAGTCAGGAAGTCTTGCTACAATTATGTAGGGTTTTGGTGAGACCACACCTGGAGTACTGTGCACAGTTTTGTTCTCTTTACCTAAGGAAGGATATACTTGCCTTAGATGGGGTGCAACGAAGGTTCACTAGATTGATTCCTAGGATAAGAGGGCTGTCCTATGTGGAGAGATTGAGGAGACTAGGCTTATATTCTTTGGAGTTTAGAAGAATGAGAGGTGATCTCATTGAAACGTACAAAATTCTCGGAGGGATTGACAGGGTAGATGCTGAGAGGTTGTTTCCCCCTGGCTGGAGAGTCTAGAACTAGGGGGAGGGCATAGTCTCAGGATAAGGGATCGGCCATTTAGGACTGAGATGAGGAGAAATTTCTTCACTCAGAGGGTGGTGAATCTTTGGAATTCTCTACCCCAGAGGGCTGTGGTTGCTCAGTCGTTGAGTATATTCAAGACAGAGATCGATAGATTTTTGGGCTCTAGGGGAATAAAGGGATATGGGAATAGGGCGGGAAAGTTGAATTTTTTGAGGAAGTAACTGGTAAAATAGATAAGGGAGAACCAGTGGATGTGGTGTATTTGGACTTTCAGAAGGCTTTCGATAAGGTCCCGCATAAGAGATTAACGTGTAAAGTTAAGGCACATGGGATTGGGGGTAAGGTATTGACTTGGATAGAGAACTGGTTGGCAGACAGAAAGCAAAGAGTTGGAATAAATGGGTCTTTTTTCGAGTGGCAGGCAGTGACTAGTGGGGTACCGCAGGGATCAGTCCTTGGACCCCAGCTATTCACAATATATATTAATGATCTAGACGAAGGAATTGGGTGTAACATCTCCAAGTTTGCAGACGACACAAAGCTGGGTGGGAGTGTGTGCCGTGAGGAGGATGCCGAGAAACTCCAGTATGATTTGGACAGGTTGGGTGATTGGGCAGAAGCATGGCAGATGCAATATAATGTGGATAAATGTGAGGTTATCCACTTTGGTGTCAAAAACAGGAAGGCAGATTATTATCTGAATGGCAATAGATTGGGAGAAGGGGAAGTGCAACGAGACCTGGGTGTCCTTGTGCACCAGTCGCTGAAGGTAAGCATGCAGGTGCAGCAGGCGGTCAAGAAGGCAAATGGTATGTTGGCCTTCGTAGCGAAAGGGTTCGAGTACAGAAACAAGGATGTCTTGCTGCAGTTGTACAGGGCCTTGGTGAGACCACATCTTGAGTATTGTGTGCAGTTTTGGTCGTCTTATCTGAGGAAGGATGTTCTTGCCATGGAGGGAGTGCAGCGAAGATTCACCAGGCTGATACCTGGGATGGCAGAATGACGTATGAGGAGAGATTAGGTTGATTGGGCTTATACTCACTGGAGTTTAGAAGAATGAGAGGGGATCTCATTGAAACTTATAAAATTCTAACAGGACTAGACAGACTAGATGCAGGAAGGATGTTCCCGATGGTGGGGGAGTCCAGAACCAGGGGTCACAGTCTAAGGATAAGGGGTAAGCCATTTAGGACTGAGATGAGAAGGAATTTCTTCACCCAGAGAGTGGTGAACCTGTGGAATTCTCTACCACAGAAGGCAGTAGAGGCCAATTCATTAAATATATTCAAGAAGGAGTTAGATATATTTCTTAAGGCTAAAGGGATCAAGGGATATGGGGAGAAGGCAGGGACAGGGTACTGAATTTGGATGATCAGCCATGATCTCATTGAATGGCGGAGCAGGCTCGAGGGGCTGAATGGCCTACTCCTGCTCCTATATTCTATGTTACTATGTTTCTATGATGTAAAAGTTCAGCCATGATCTTATTGAATGGCGGAGCAGGCTCGAGAGGCCGAATGGCCTACTCCTGCTCCTAATTCTTATTGCCTTATGTTCTTAAGCTGGTGAGGAAGATATTGAAGAAATCAGTCTTGGGCTAACAATGAGAACACAGAGGCAGTCTGAGCAACTATTGCATAGGACGTACAGCACAGTAACAGGCCATGTGGCCCAACTAGTCCATGCCAGTGTTTATGCTCCACATAAACACATAATAGGTTTTAACAAAAATTGTCATCACCCCTGTTTAAATTTCTAGCACTCCAACTTTTCAGCATTGTAACTGCTACAAGAACAGCACAAGTTTTATCAATGCTAGTGCACAACCTTGGCAAGAGAGGACTTTATCCAACACTCTCGCCTCTGAGTCAGAAGGCCGAGGGTTCACATATCCGTGGCATAACTAAGACCGCCTATTTCCACCTCCGTAACATCGCCCGTCTCCGTCTTTGCCTCAGCTCATCCGCTGCTGAAACCCTCATCCCTGCCTTTGTTACCTCTAGACTTGACTATTCCAACACACCTGGCTGGCCTCCCGCATTCTACCCTACGTAAACTTGAGGTGATCCAAATCTCGGCTGCCCGTGTCCTAACTCGCACCAAGTCCCGTTCACCCATCACCCCTGTGCTCGCTGACCTACATTGGCTCCCAGTTAAGCAATGCCTTGATTTCAAAATTCTTATCCTTGTTTTCAAATCCCTCCATGGCCTCGCCCCTCCCTATCTCTGTAATCTCCTTCAGACCCACAATCCCCCGAGATATCTGCGCTCCTCTAATTCTGCCCTCTTGAGGATCCCTGATTGTAATCGCTCAACCTTTGGTGGCCGTGCCTTCTGTTGCCTGGGCCCTAAGCTCTGGAATTCCCTACCTAAACCTCTCCGCCTCGCTTCCTCTCTCTCCTCCTTTAAGACGCTCCTTAAAACCTACCTCTTTGACCAAGCTTTTGATCATCTCCCCTAATTTCTCTTTATGTGGCTCGGTGTCGAATTTTTTGTCTTATAACACTCCTGTGAAGCGCCTTGGGATGTTTTACTACGTTAAAGGCGCTTTATAAATACAAGATGTTGTTGCTGTTCAAGCCCCACTCCAGAGACTTCAGCACTAAATCTAGGCTGACACTCCCAGTGCAGTACTGAGGGAGCGCTGCACTGCCTGAGGTGCCGTCTTTCAGATGAGATGTTAAACCGAGGCCCCGCCTGCCCTCGCAGGTGGATGTAAAAGCAATCATAAACGGTTTGTGGGCTAAGAACATTTCTCACGCCCTATGTATACTTATTGCACTACGGAGTCAGACCTGCTCCTAACTTATATATAGATTTGCAATTTAAATGAAAATGTGTCACCTTGATAGAAACTAAGGCTAGCTTTGAGATAAATTATTAAAATATTCTCGTTTGGGAGGATTAACTGACGCTGTATTGTACACTCATGCAAAGTCCTAGCTGCCATCCTGAATAAATTATGCAAATGATAGACTGTCGAGCGATAAAAATATATTAATAGTTCGTAGCCCTACATGAGTGTTACATATTTCATAATTGTCTTATACGCATTTTAATGTGGCGCGCTTGATGCCCTCCTCCAACTGAGTAGCAGTTTGGGCATTAAAGCCATTGTAAGATCTTAATGATCTCTCAGAGTTCTTGGACAAGACACCAATAGGCAGCAGCCAGTATGTTTGAGCAATAGATCGAGATTTATTAAGCTTACAGCGTAATATACTTAACAACAGGCGATAGTTCAACGAGTAGCTCACAGCCCTTGGTCTCTGGAGCCTCTCGGACACCGGTGACCTCGTCTTCAGTCTGTTCCTTTGTCTTCACAGTATCTCTGTGCGAAGTTGTTCTTT
Organism: Squalus acanthias; assembly: GCA_030390025.1. Classification (NCBI taxonomy): domain Eukaryota; kingdom Metazoa; phylum Chordata; class Chondrichthyes; order Squaliformes; family Squalidae; genus Squalus; species Squalus acanthias. The sequence continues at coordinate 4,515,114 of CM059432.1, read as the reverse complement.
GAGTATCGAGGATTTAACCCTTTTCTTATCAACAGTTCGTTTGGCCGGTGTCCATATATGGTCTTTAACAAAATCACTTTTTTTAATTGGTTCTAATGGTCAAAATACCATTGTCACTCAGATTAAGGTTAGCATCCTGACTCCTCCTGGCTCAGTAATTTTCCAACAACTCTACCCTGTTCATCGTTATCTTGTTTATACGTTCTTCACCTCATTTGGAATTTACCTTATCTTTTTTATTTCTAGCTTCAGGCAGTACAAGGTCTCGTAAGCTGCATAGGCTGTGTGACAGTCCGTTATCAGAACTAGTCTTGACAGTTACATTTTGAGCAAGTCTTAGCAATTTATGCACAAGTCATTGCAGGTCATATAGAATATAGATATTTGGTTAATGTGAAGTTCACTATTCTACACTCACACTTATACATGTTATTCCTAAAAACATCCAAGTATCAGTCTTTCGTACACCAGGTTGGAGAAGATTCCTCCCTCATTTTCCTCACTATCTTGTTTCAAATCAATTGTAGACCCCACCAATCTGACAGCTTTGAAAGACTTCAGTGCTATTGTGATGTACCAGCTAATTGGTTTGTCAGAAGCCTGTGAATTTTCGACCTATTACGAACTCCTTTGAGCAGTTACGGGACTTGAAATCACAAATATCTCTCATCGCCGTATGACACAAGAACAAAGGCATTGCATTTCTATAGCGCCTTTCACGACCACAGGACGTCCCAAAGCACTTTACAGCCAATGAAGTACTTTTTGAAGTGTGGTCACTGTGGTAATGTAGGAAACGTGGCAGCCAATTTGCGCACAGCAAGCTCCCACAGACAGCAATGTGAAAATGACCAGATAATCCGTTTTTTTAGTGATGTTGATTGAGGGATAAATATTAGCCCCAGGACTCTGGGGATAACTCCACTGCTCTTCTTCAAAATAGTGCCGCGGGATCTTTTACGTCCACCTGAGAGAGCAGACGGGGCCTCGGTTTAACATCTCATCTGAAAAACAGCACCTCCGACAGTGCGGCACTCCCTCAGCACTGCACCGGGAGTGTCGGCCGAGACTTTTGTACTCAAGTCACATGGAGTGGGACTATGAACCCACAACCTTCTGACTCAGCAGGTGAGGCTGCTACTCACTGAGCCACAACGTAACAAAGATGTTACAAGATGTTTCACAGTTAGGAAATCTAGCCGCAATTATTAAAGAAGATTCTCTTTCATTGATTAGCTTAAAGCTGAATGTCGATCACACTGATGTTTGTTTAAATACTATTAAATATCGCAAAACATGTTATTAAAACAAAATCAATACGTACATCATTTCTAAATGCCAGTGCTGCTTATTTAAAGTCGCATCCTGATTAGCTTTGATGAAAATGACGTTCCTGGCAATTCCCTCCACAATTGCCCAAATCAAAATAGTGAGCGTGTGTCTCGGAAACAGTCTGCTTTCAATGTAACAAAAACAGGAAATGCTGGAAACACTCAGCAGGCCGGGCAGCATCTGTGGAGAGAGAAACAGAGTCTGTGAAGGAATAGCCATATTTCAGAAAAATACAACATCCTATAAACAGATTTTTGATATTATTAAAACATGACAAACTGGGGTTAAAAATCTGAAAGCCTCAGCGACACAGGCCGTAAAACAGAAATACAGGCTTCTGAGATAAGCTGGTTTGTTAACACAAAGCTGTGAAAACAAGCTTTGAAATGGGAATTGGTTTGTAAATACAGAGACAAGGCCCCTATTGAAGCAAACCATTGGCGCTTCCAGAATGTCTAGAGTTTGGAACAAGACAATAGGAGGTGACCCAAGTGAAGTGTTATAATCTAACACGTCGAACAGGTGCACAGAACATTAAAAAAAACAAGTGCCTTTGAAAAAATGACATCAAGTAAAAGAAATACCTGTCGTAAAATAGTTTTATGTTAAACTTAGAAACAGGAAACACGATTAAATATGCAACCAATTGAGATAGAAAGAAAGCAAGTAAACACCCTAAGAGAAGTGTTTTCAGTTTACAAGTTGTAAAATATACCTACAGAAAGGCTTTGAAAATATAATATCAAGAGATGACACCAAGCAATTACATTGTGTTTGTATTGAAAATGGAATAGTTAGGAGACACGACGTCTGGCTTACAAGTAGTTAAGTAATATTAGAAATTCAACAGAAAGACTTCCTAAGAATCACATCAAATAAATACTACTGTCATATTGTTTTTTATGATGGTTTATTAAACACCTAAACAGGAGACAAGTCTAAAAGCTAACAGCTGAAATGACAATAAAGAATAGAAGAAAGTCAGCAAAGAATGACTTGAGACAATTAGCTTACATCAGCAGGAAAACTTCAAAGGATAAATCACCAAAAAAATAAATAAAAATAAGAGCTTTTCAGCTGGAAAGTCAGAAGTCGCTGGGAAGGCAAGCATTTCTCAACTTCACAGGCACGCTCTGTAAGTTTACAACTCTGAGTCTCGGGTAATCAAGGTATTTGATTTTGGTGGATATTCTGGATGAAGAAATAAGTAGAAGTGTGGAAATGTAACGAAGTTAAGATTTGAGAATAAGGATCCCTGATAAGAAATGTAAGCTATTTGTATTTTGAACGGTTAAAGTTGCGATTGCCATAACAGATGTTAACTAAATGTCGGTTCATTAATAAATCTATATATTTTTAGAATTGTCTCATAGGGTATTTCTGTATAAACTCGCGAACTCAATTTCTGTACACTCTTCAGAGAGGAGTTGCAGAATTCGGGGGGGGGTATTCCGGACCCTCATAATATCCGGAAGGTTAACAGTCTAGTTAAACTTATTAAAAGTACTATCCGGAGGACGGTAACATTTTCAGACCATTTCTTTCCTTTAGGGAGAGATAGTCTGACCTTTAGACCCAATTAAGCGTCTTATAGAATTCGGCTATCTCTAACTTTAGTTGAAGGTGAACGTCTGGGGAATACGCCTGATCTGGGGTAGTCCGAAAGGGCTAGGACTTGTAATTATCCCTTCAAGTCAATGGCCAGGATCTTACCTGAAGAGGCATGCTGGGGGTGGGACTGCTGCCTTTCGGGTTCTAGTCCCGCCCCCAGCGACGTCCGACGCACAGACGCTATTTTGCGTCAATTGGCCTTGTTAAGCCCGCCCTGCAGGCTTGCCAGCCAATTAAGAGAAAGCCGGTGTCAGATGACGCCAGTTGATGACGCATCATCTGCCGCTTTTCGTAAAGGGTCACCACCATTTCTTTTTGACAAGATTTTTTCAGTGTTTGACAGCATTGGGGTGCTGCAAACACTGACAATCACTGTATAAAGGTGAGCCCTTGCATCCAGGCTCTCCAGTGACTCTCTCCTTAGGCTAAAACAGATGGCAGAGGTTACAGAAGTGATCTGTCACTGGTGAGTGAGGTTCTCCCAATGAGGTGGGACTACACAAACACTTCAAAGCTTGTCACGTACAGTAAATTCTAAACACATTAAAAATGACTTTCCCAACATTTTCTTACCTCTGCAACTCACCAGTGTCCCATTGGATCCTTCACACCACTTCTGCAGCTGTCATCTATACACAAACATTACAGTAGACCCACAGCACGCCACACTTACCCTGACGGGGTTTCCCGACATCAGGAAGCCCGCAGTACAAGTGTCAAAATTGGAAAAAGCCTCTTAACTACCTGTTAACAGGCAGTTAAGTGGCTATAATCTTCTTCCCGCCGCTAGGAGTCGGGTCCCTGTGCAAATCCGGGACCCGACTCCCGAGAAGATTGATTGGAGGCGGGTTGGAAGCGGGTTCGGGACCCGCTGCCAACCTTTTTGATTTTGCCAGAAGTCCCGCCTCCAAACCCGACCCCTGAGCGCCGGCAAAATCGCCCCCAATGTTTCAGGTCTGTGTCCCTTCGTCAGAACTGGAAAAAGTTGGAGATGGAACAGGTTTTTAAGCAGGTGTAGGGGCAGGGAGAGAGGGGGGAGGGGAGGAAAGAACAAAAGGGAAGGTCTGTGATAGGATGGAAGGCAGGAGTGATTAAGAGACAAAAGGGATGATGGTGCCAGGTGAAAGGAGATGGTAATGGGACAAGTTAAGAAGCAAATGTAGGTGCTTGATGCGACTTATGGTAGCTAAAATATGCACCACTAATTTCATAAATATTGGAGCATTTATCAGGACAGTACAATGAAATTGGAAGTTAAAATTAAGTAAATTAAAAAATAAATCACAAAACAACGTAAAATGATCAGAATTTGCAAAGCAGGCACACACCAGAATGATACCGGGGCTAAACGGGTTAAATTATCAGGACAGGTTGCATTGACTAAGCTTGTATTCCCTTGAATATAGAAGATTAAGGGGTGATCTGATTGAGGTGTTGAAGATGATTAAAAGGAGTTGATAGGGTAGATGGAGAGTCCAGAACAAGGGGGGCGTAACCTTAAAATTAGAGCCAGGCCATTCAGGGGTGATGTCAGGAAGCACTTCTTCACACAAAGGGTGGTGGAAATCTGGAACTCTCTCCCCCAAAAAGCTGTTGAGGCTGGGGGGGGTCAATTGAAAATTTCAAAACTGAGATTGGTAGATTTTTGTTAGGCAAGGGTATTAAGGGTTATGGAACCAAGACGGGTAAATGGAATTGAGATACAGATCAACCATGATCTCATGGAATGGTGGAACAGGCTCGAGGGGCAGAATGGCCTCCTCCTGCTGCTATGATCCTGCATAATTTTATTAATACAGAACGTGACTTGACATCATGGCCGGTCTTCCCAGGTGTTTTTTTTAAAAAAAGTCTAACACAAGAACACAAATTGACAGGATATGCAGCCAGCAGGTGGTTTGACACGTTGGACCCCCTGGGACACATCTCATTGTCTTGGCTGTGCTCTTTGTTGTAGGGAATAATGTGAATAGATTTTGTCTGGGTTTAAATTGTGAATTCTGGGAGATTCTCTCATTGCTAACTTACCTGACGAAGGAGCGAACTGCTTCGAAAGCTTGTAAAATTAAATAAATCTGTTGGACTATAACCTGGTGTTGTGCGACTTCTAATTTTATTAAGACACACAGATGGTCCATGGAACATTAGTGTAGATACAGAGGGTGCATTGAGAAGAACCAGGAGATAATTCAAAGTAAAAGGAACAAAGTGGCAACATAATAATAAACTTCTTTAAATAGAAATAATGCAACCAAGACTATAAAGATGTACTAAACAACTTCAGGTCTTCTATATTTTATGTTACGATCTAATTTTGTTTATGCTTGTAGTTTTTAGTCTGACTTCACCAGAGAAAGTATGAATAAAATTGTAAATTCAAAAACAATAGAACATAAATTCAGAAGATTATGGGTTACAACGCTCGCCTCTGAATCAGGAAGTCGTGGGTTCAAGTCCCGCTCCAGGGACTTGAGCACAAAAATCTCGGCTGACACTCCCAGTGCGGTGCTGAGGGAGCGCCGCACGGTCGGAGGTGCCGTCTTTCGGAGGAGATGTTAAACCGAGGCCCCCGCTGCCCTCTCAGGTGGACGTAAAAGATCCCATGGCCGCTATTTCGAAGAAGAGCAGGGGAGTTATCCCCGGCGTCCTGGGCCAACATCACTGTCCTTCAACAAACATCACTAAAAAAAACCCCACAGATTATCTGGTCGTTATCACATTGCTGTTTGTGGGAGCTTGCTGTGCGCAAATTGGCTGCCGTGTTTCCTACATTACAACAGTGACAACACTTCAAAAAGTACTTCATTGTTTGTAAAGTGCTTTGGGACGACCTGAGGTCATTAAATCGCTGAAGAAATGGGAGTCTTTTCTTTGCTTTGTCTGAGTAGTGTAGCTAACTCCACCTTTGTGCCATATTCCCAGGCATTCAAGGCATTCAGATAGTTATCTGGCCCCAGCGAACTGTGTCTATATTTATTCTAAAAGTAAATTTGCATTTCCAGTCATGCAGGGTTATGCTTATTTTGTGATGACTGATGCTGTGGTACCATTATTTTCCTTTAGAATTTAAATTCTATGTTTTCTTTTCTGATTTATAATGCCGAACAAAAATCTATCAATCTCAGTTTTGAAATTTTCAATTGACCCCCCACCCCCCAGCCTCGGCAGCTTTTTTTGGGGGGGGAGAGAGTTCCAAGTTTTCACTACCCTTTGTGTGAAGAAGAAGTGCTTCCTGACATCAGCATAGGGGTAGGGTAGCATAGTGGGTATGTTACTGAACGAGTAATCCTCTAGGTCCTGGCCTACTGATGCGGTATAGACGTGAGTTCAAATCCCACCACTGGCAGCTGGGGCATTTGAATTCAGTTATTAAATAAATCTGGATCAGTAATGGTGACTATGAAATGGCTGGGTTGTTGTAAAAACCCATCTGGTTCACTACTATCCTTTAACTGCTCACCACCATCTTCTTAAGGGCAATTAGGGATGGGCAATAAATTCTGGCCTTGCCAACGGTGCCCACATCCTGTGAATGAATAAAAAATAAATAATTACAATCATATATTTTGCAAATACTTTGTGCCAGGAAAGGGCCAGCGCTGGAAAATCCCACAACTCATTGGGTGTCGTGGCTTCAGAGAATCATTGAAATTTACGGCACAGAAGGAGGCCATTCAGCCCATCGTGTCTGTGCCAGCCGACAAAGAGCTATCCAGCCTAATCCCACTTTCCAGCTCTTGGTCCGTGGTCCTGTAGGTTACAGCACTTCAAGTGCATATCCAAGTACTTTTTAAATGTGGTGAGGGTTTCTGCCTCTACCACCCTTTCAGGCAGTGAGTTCCAGACCCCCACCACCCTCTGGGTGAAGAAAGTTCTCCTCAAATCTCCTCTAATCCTTCTACCAATTACTTTAAATCTCTGCCCCCTGGTTATTGACCTCTCTGCTAAGGGAAATAGGTCCTTCCTATCCACTCTATTTAGGCCCCTCATAATTTTATCCACCTCAATTAAATCTCCCCTCAGTCTCCTCTGTTCCAAAGAAAACAACCCAGCCTATTCAACCCTTCCTCATAGCTAAAATTCTCCAGCCCAGGCAACATCCTCATAAAGGCTTGATGGGCTGAATGGCCTTTTTATGCCATTCTAAAATTTGTTCTAAAATTCTACCTTCTCCAATCTGAAAGAAAGGGGGTAATTTTAACATAAGTGAGCGGGTGAGAGTGGGCGCAGATGGGGGATTAAATGGGCAGATGCATGGCAAATGCAGTATCATGTGGATAAATACGAGGTTATCCACTTCGGTGGCAAAAGCAGGAAGACAGATTATTATCTGAACGGCAATAGATTGGGAAAAGGGGAAGTGCAACGAGACCTGGGTGTCCTTGTGCACCAGTCGCTGAAGGTAAGCATGCAGGTGCAGCAGGCGGTTAAGAAGGCAAATGGTATGTTGGCCTTCATAGCGAGAGGATTCGAGTACAGGAGCAAGGATGTCTTGCTGCAGTTGTACAGGGCCTTGGTGAGACCACACCTTGAGTATTGTGTGCAGTTTTGGTCACCTTATCTGAGGAAGGATGTTCTTGCCATGGAGAGAGTGCAGCGAAGATTCACCAGACTGAAACCTGGGATGGCAGGAATGACGTATGAGGAGAGATTGGGTTGATTAGGCTTATATTTGCTAGAGTTTAGAAGAATGAGAGGGGATCTCATTGAAACTTATAAAATTCTAACAGGACGAGACAGACTAGATGCAGGAAGGATGTTCCCGATGGCGGGGGAGTCCAGAACCAGGGGTCACAGTCTAAGGATAAGGGGTAAGCCATTTAGGACTGAGATGAGGAGGAATTTCTTCACCCAGAGAGTGGTGAACCTGTGGAATTCTCTACCACACAAGGCAGTTGAGGCCAATTCATTAAATATATTCAAGAAGGAGTTGGATATATTTCTTAAGGCTAAAGGGATCAAGGGATATGGGGAGAAGGCAGGGACAGGGTACTGAATTTGGATGATCAGCCATGATCTCATTAAATGGCGGAACAGGCTCGAGAGGCCGAATGGCCTACTCCTGCTCCTATCTTCTATGTTTCTATGTTTCTATGGGAATAATTGGAAGCGTGTCGGGAAGCCTGGTGAGGACGATGGTTCCTCTGGTGAGTGCAGCCAGAGCCAAGTCCATGGCCCCATGGGTGGCTCAGTTGTACAGGAGGGGAGGAGGAAGATTGGGAAAGCAACAGTGATAGGAGATTCGATAGTTAGGGGAACAGACAGGTGTTTCTGCAGCCGCAGACGTGATTCCTGGATGGTATGTTGCCTCCCTGGTGCCAGGGTCAAGGATGTCACTGAGCGGCTGCAGGACACTCTGAGGGGGGAGGGCGAATAGCCAGAGGTTGTGGTCTATATCGGTACCAATGACATAGGCAGAAAGAGGGATGAGGTCCTGCAGGCAGACTATGGGGAGCTAGGAAAGAGATTAAAAAGCAGGAACTTAAAAGTAGTAATCTCTGGATTACTCCTGGTGCCACATGCTAGTGAGTACAGGAATAGGAGGATAGAACAGATGAATGCGTGGCTGAAGAGATGGTGCAGGAGGGCGGGCTTTAGATTCCTGGGACATTGGGACCGGTTCTGGGGGAGGTGGGATCTGTACAGGCCGGACTGGTTGCACCTCAACAGAGCTGGGACCAATGTCCTCGCGGGGGTTTTTGCTATTGCTGTTGGGGAGGGTTAAAACTAATTTGGCAGGGGGATGGGCACCAGGATGTGGCATTAGAAAGGAGAAACAAGGTGCACAAAGGATTGGGAGAGGCAGATAGCAGTAGAGTAAGAAATAGAAAATATTAGGTGGGGTCAGACTAAGAGAGAATACAAGAATGTCTAAGACAGGTTTACAGTGCATGTGTGTAAATGCACGAAGCGTGGTAAATAAGGTTGGTGAGCTGCAGGCGCAAATAGCCACAAGGGAATATAATGTCGTGGCGATAATGGAGACCTGGCTCAAAAAAGGGCAGGAGTGGGTTTTAAATATTCCTGGTTATAAGGTGTTCAGGAATGATAGGGAAGGAAAGAAAGGAGGTGGGGTGGCAGTATTGATTCAGGAGAATGTTACAGTGCTGGAGAGAGAGGATGTCCTGGAGGGGTCAAGAACTGAATCTATTTGGTTAGAGTTAAGAATCAATAGAGGTCCCATTACATTGCTAGGTGTATTCTATAGGCCACCAACTAGTGGGAAGGATATAGAGGAGCAAATTTGCAGGGAAATTACAGAGAGGTGCAAGAACTATAGAGTAGTGATAATGGGAGACTTCAACTCTCCTAATATAGACTGGGATAGTAATAGTGTAATGGACAGAGAGGGGGGAGAATTTCTGAAGTGAGTTCAGGAGAACTTTCTTGATCAGTACGTTTCCAGCCCAACGAGGGAGGAGGCATTGCTGGATCTGGTTCTGGGGAATGAGGTAGGTCAAGTGGAGCAAGTGTCAGTAGGTGAACATTTAGGGAACAGTGATCATAGTATCATAAGGTTTAGATTAGCTATGGAAAAGGACAGGGAGCAATCTAGAGTAAAAATACTTAATTGGAGGAAGGCCAATTTCAGTGGGTTGAGAATGGATCTGGCCCGGGTAAATTGGAATCAAAGGGGGCGATTTTGTTAATGGGGGCACGTTGGAGGCGGGACTGCTGCTTGTCGGGTTTTAGTTCCGCCTCCTTCGATTTTGTGGCCAACCCACGCTATTTTCCCTTGATTGACCTTGTTAAGCCCGCCTAGCGGGCTCAGCAGGCCAATTAAGGGAAAGCCGGTTGCAGAGAACGTCAACGTATGACGTTTCATCTGTCAAAAATTTTTGACAGATGAATTGTCATCGTTTGACAGCTCTGTGAAGCTGTCAAACACTGACATTCTCTGTAGTTTGATGAGGTCTTGAATTCAAGACTCATCAAACCTCTTTCTTTAGCAGAAATTAGATGGTTGTTGCATCTAAGAATGCAACGGCCATCTGTCATCTGCAACACGGAGGTCCGAGACTCTCCGCAAACACACCGACTGAAGCCTGCAGGGAGAAACAAAGGTAAGTACACTTTTAATAACACTTTGCACTTACCTCAGATACTCACCTCTACACTCTTGCACCCATCACTTACCTCCACAGCACACTTTTGCACCCCCCCAACCCCCGCAGACCCAGTACTCGCCTCGCTGACCTGGCGTGTTTTGGAGCCTTCGGGAAGCCCGCACTTGAGGGCAAAAAGGGGATAATCCTATTTTCTGCCTGTTAAGTACCTGTTAACAGGCAGTTAATAGGCTTTAATCCCATCCCGCCTCCAAGGAGATGGGACCCAACGCGGGACAGCTACCCGCCTCCTGGGAAGATGGCATGGAGGTGGGTTGGGGGTGGGATGGACACCCGCCCCCAAATTCTGCCATTTTCCCGGCAGTCCCGCCTCCATACCCGCCTCCCCAGGGCTTGCAAAATTGCCCCAAAGATTGGCAGGCAAAACCGTAATTCAAACAATAGGCTGCCTTTAAAGCGGAGATGGTTCGGGAACAGTCGAGGTACATTCCCACGAGGGGGAAAGGTAGGGCAACCAAAGTCAGAGCTCCCTAGATGACAAAAGAGATAGGGAATATGATGAAGCAGAAAAAGAGCGTGTATGACAGATGTCAGGTTGAGAATACAAGTGAGAATCAGGCTGAATATAAAAAGTTCAGAGGGGAAGTGAAAAAGAGAATAAGAGGGACAAAGAGAGGGTATGAGAATAGAATGGCTGCTAACATAAAAGGGAATCCAAAAGTCTTCTATAGGCATATAAATAGTAAATGAGTAGTAAGAGGAGGGGTGGGGCTGATTAGGGACCAATATGGAGACCTATGCATGGAGGCAGAGGGTATGGCTGAGGTACTAAATGAGTACTTTGCATCTGTCTTTACCAATGAAGAAGATGCTGCCAAAGTCATAGTGAAAGAGGAGGTAGTTGAGATACTGGGTGGGTATTAGAAAGGCTGGCTGTACTTAAAGTAGATAAGTGACCAGGACCAGATGGGATGCATCCTAGGACGCTGAGTGAAGTAAAGGTGGAAATCGCGGAGGTACTGGCCATAATCTTCCAATCCTGCTTAGATACGGGGGTGGTGGCAGAGGACTGGAGAATTGCAAATGTTACACCCGTGTTTAAAAAAGGGTGTAAAGATAAATCCAGCGACTAGTCAGTTTAATCTCGGTAGTGGGGAAACTTTTAGAAACGATAAGCCGAGACAAAATTAACAGTCACTTGGACAAGTGTGGATTAATTAAGGAAAGCCAGCATGGATTTGTTAAAGGCAAATCATGTTTAACTAACTTGATTGAGTTTTTTGATGAGGTAACAGAGAAGGTTGATGAGGGCCATGCAGTTGATGTGATGTACATGGACTTCCAAAAGGCATTTGATGAAGTGCCACATAATAGGCTTGCCAGCAAAGCTGAAGCCCATGGAATTTAAAGTGACAGTGGCAGCATGGATACAGAATTGGCTAAGTGACAGGAAACCGAGAGTTAGTGGTGAACAGTTGTTTTTCAGACTGGAGGAAGGTACACAGCGGTGCTCCCCAGGGGTTGGTTCTAGGACCACTGCTTTTCTTGCACAGAGCGGTCTGCACAGAGCAGGATTAAAATCGAGTGTACTTAAACAGAGTGTTTTATCTGATAATTTGGAAAGAGTGGGAATTTCTGGTAAGTATTGGGTAAGTAATAGATGTAAAAAGTGAAATTTAGTTTAACATTTTGATTTCAACCTCGAACTTTAAAAACTGTGAGAAGTCACACAACACCAGGTTATAGTCCAACAGTTTTATTTGAAATCACGAGCTTTCGGAGCGCTGCTCCTTCGTCAGGTAAAGTCAACTGTAGTTAAAAAACTGTTAAAAACTGTAGTTAACAGAAGCTGCCTGCCAGTGGTAGTTAACTGTCAATCAGCTGTAAGTGTTTGTCTTGAATAGACGCTAATCACCAGGAGCAGGGGAGCTGAGTCAACACTTGTAAATTGGGTGAGGCTCCTAGAGTAAAAATGTTTAAGAGTAAGCAGGTCTGCAGAGCACAGAGTGGGATTAAAACGGAGTGTTCTTAAACAGAGTATTTTATTTGGGAATTTGGAAAGAGTGGGAATTTCTGGTAAGTATTGGGTAAGTAGTAGATGTAAAAAGTGAAATTAGTTTAACATTTAAACATTTTAACAGGTTGTTTCCCTGGCTGGAGAGTCTGGAACTAGGGGGCATAGTCTCAGGATAAGGGGTCGGCCATTTAAGACTGAGATGAGGAGGAATTTCTTCACTCAGAGGGTGGTGAATCTTTGGAATTCTCTACCCCAGAGGGTTGTAGATGCTGAATCATTGAGTATATTCAAGGAGAGATCGATAGATTTTTGGACTCTAGGGGAATCAAGGGATACGGAGATGGGGCGGGAAAGTGGAGTCGAGGTCGAAGATCAGCCATGATTTCACTGAATGGCGGAGCAGGCTCGAGGGGCCGTATGGCTGACTCCTGCTCCTATTTCTTATGTTCTTATGTTCTTATAAGAGAGGGGGAGAGGTTTAGGGGAGGGAATTCCAGAGCTTAGGGCCCAGGCAGCTGAAGGCACGGCCGCCAATGGTCGAATGATGAAAATCGGGGATGCGCAAGAGGCCAGAATTGGAGGGCCGCTGTGTCTTCCCCTTCAGGCCGGTGAGTTAAAATTGCAGTCGGGTCCCGATGACATCATCAGAAGCTGTCATCCACATGTAGAAAAGGACCTCACCGAGTTTTGGGCGAGTGTGCTTGCCCCCCTGTTCAGTTGAGCAGTTTAAAATGGGGAAACCATCAGGTCCCAGCAGCTCCAGGGCGGCTAAGTAGCCTGGGCAATATCAACTGACCACCGGGCAGGGTTAAAATCACCGAGCTGGCTCGTGAACCTTATTGGTTCCTTGACAAGGAGTTGAACCGTCAAGGATCCATCCAACGCCCTTTCTCACACTCTAGGCTGAGAGTGATCCACTCTTGCTGCATTCTTAATGATTTGAGTACAAAAATCTAGGCTGACACTCCCAGTGCAGTGCTGAGGGAGCGCCGCACTGTCGGAGGTGCCGTCTTTCGGATGAGACGTTAAACCGAGGCCCCGTCTGCACTCTCAGGTGGAGGTACAAGCTCCCACGGCCACTATTTTGAAGAGGAGCAGGGGAGTTATCCCCGGTGTCCTGGGGCCAATATTTATCCCTCAATCAACAGCACTAAAACAGATTATCTGCTCATTATCACATTGCTGTTTGTGGGAGCTTGCTGTGCGCAAATTGGCTGCTGCGCTTCCTGCATTACAACAGTGACTACGCTTCAAAAAGTACTTCATTGGCTGTAAAGTGTGTTGGGACGTCCGGTGGTCGTGAAAGGTGCTGTAGAAATGCAAGTCTTTCGTTCTTTTTTCTTTCATTGGCTCATCTAAGCCAACAGCAGTATGTTATGAGTTCCCAATAATGCATTGTGCAGTATTAGTATTAGTAAGAGTAAGGCACTAATATTTCCTATTTTTGTCAGTACAGAGCAAGTGTACCCTTATAATGAGGTAAACAACATGTGTTCAAGCTAACCCTGTGGCATAGTTAGCTGTAAAATAAGGCCATTGTAATGTACAATGGTAGTTATTTTTTTAAAACCAAGGCATTGCGATGCAATTAACTCCAAGTGTTACCCAGAGAATGGTGAGAATGTGGAACTCGCTACCACAGGGAGTGGTTGAGGCGAACAGTATAGATGCATTTAAGGGGAAGCTCGATAAACACATGAGGGAGAAAGGAATAGAAGGACAGGGTGATAGGGTGAGATGAAGAGGGGTGGGAGGAGGCTCGTGTGGAGCAGAAACACCGGCACGGACCAGTTTCTGTGCTGTACATTCTATGTAGCATTCTTGTCAGGGTACTGATCCCAGTGTCCATGCAACCGCAGTGGCTGAAATCTGTATTCCGGTACTTTGCAGAAATAACCAACAGAACCCAGTGCTCTGTGGCCAAGAGTAAATAAACCAGTCGATAAACTAGCACGGACGAACGCGCTTCATTTTTGTCACGGCCCGTACAGCCCAATCACGAGAACCTAGAGAGAGGTTCGTACACAGCTCTCCGGGTTTGCAAACGCTCTTCAAGATTAAGAACCAGACGCTCTGGACCAACCTGAAAACTCACCTCAGCAACTGTGTCTGTGCGACGGAAAGTTAATTCCTAACTGGGGAATATATATCAACGGCAGTCGGAAAGCTGTGCATAATTATATTTAGAATTAAGGGGCTTCCTGAATTTTGTTTTTCCTCATTTCAACATAAATTGCGCTGGAATGGCGATTAGGAGCGTTGCCAGATAGAATCTGTCCATGTGTTAATGTTTGCTCTCTCAACCAATAAAATTACAAGGATTCAATCTATCTACTTACGTCTAGAGGATAATAGCTGCTTTCCAGTGAATTACAGTGCAATAGTCCAGCTGAGAGCTTGCAGTGACGTCAAAAATCACTTGAGCTTTGTGCTCCTGATTGATGTGTGTGGCATGAGTCCCTGAAGTTTGATTGCTGCCTTAAATTCTCTGAGCTGGATTCATTATTGTGTATGAGCTGCTTCAGGTTGTGAAGTTTCTTTGAAATGACCTTTCTTGCTGTTGCAGGGCCACATTTCTGCTTTATTGGAATGAGATGCAACACAAGATGAAGGTTGTTATTTGATTTTGTCGCCCCTCTCCTCCCCTGTCTCAGCCCATCCGCTGCTGAAACCCTCATCCGTGCCTTTGTTACCTCCAGACTCCATTATTCCAACACACTCCTGGCCGGCCTCCCACCTTCCACCCTCTGTAAACTCGTGCTCATCCAAAGCTTGGCTGCCCCCGTGTCCTAACTCGTACCAAGTCCCGTTCACCCATCACCCACTGTGCTCGCTGACCTACATTGGCTCCCGGTCTGGCAACGCCTCAATTTTAACATTCTCATCCTTGTGTTCAGATCCCTCCATAGCCTCGCCCCCTCCCTATCTCTGGAACCTCTTCCAGCCCTACAGCCCTCCGAGATCTCTGCGCTCCTCCAAATCTGGCCTCTTGCGCTTCCCCGGTTTCCATCGCTCCACTATTGGCGGCCATGCCTTCAGCTGCCTCGGGCCCTAAGCTCTTGAATTCCCTCCCTAAAACTCTCCGCCTCGCTACCTCTCTTTCCTCCTTTAAGACGCTCCTTAAAACCTACCTCTTTGACCAAGCTTTTGGTCACCTGTCCTATTGGCCCAACCATTTGCGGTCGGAGGCTTCCCGCGGGCGGAGGCCTCCAACCTGCAACAAATCTACGAATTTACCTGGTGGTCCGGGAGGTTCGTAGACTCGCGCTCCTGGGCCTCTCCGGGTACCTGCAGGTCGAGGCCCACATACCCCAGGGGTGCAGGCGGTTCGTGAGCTCCCCTGGGATCATGTGGGCTGGCCCAACCAATGACAGAAGGGAATCCGCATTCATACTTATGTGGATTCCGTATGTACAGAACTGTCATAAGCATGAATGGAGATCACTTAAATAATACACGAACACATAAAATAAGTTAAAAAAATTACATATTTAAAATTAATTAAAATGCCATTTAATTAAATATTTTAAACAAAAATGTAATTTTTTGAAAAAAAAGTATGGGGGAAAAATTCAGTTGGTTGCGCCTCCCGTTAGCGCCTTAAGAGGGCGCTAATGGGGCGCAAAGCATCTAGCGCCCGGGCGCGGCGAAGTTTGCGCCGCTCGCGAAATTAACTAGACATTTTGCGGCGGTGCTAAACAATACCGCCACGATCTCCTGCGCCGGCAGATCATGACGTCACTCGAGTGTGCAACGCCCCGGTATCGCCCCAGAGCGGATATTGAGTGGCGCCCCTTGTGTTACCGCCTGACGCTAGCAACGACAGGTTGAGGGGAGCGTTCTGCAGTCATGAAGGGAAAGGGGGAGCGCTATTTAAAGGTGACCGCTTCCTGCCTTTTATTGTTGGTGCCATTTTTGAACTACGCATTCTGAGAGAGAGAGGGAGAGACTTCTGGAGAGATTCAACGTTGTGTGAAGGAGTTTTGGGTACTGAGCAGCACTTTGCAGGTTCATTTTGATTTTCCATTCCTTGTATTGATTTAGCAGAGACTGTGGGGGCTGCACTCTGAGCTCTTTGCCTGGTACTCTCCATTGTTCTTTCCAGCACATTTGATGTGCAAGTCTCTCCAGGCCGAGATTCAAGGCTGCAATGAGCAGGATGTGGATGGAAAGCAAGATTAACCATCCCCTTTAAGAACTGGCCCGTGCCATTGTGTGTGTGTTCCATTGCTGACTGACATTACATGAGCTTCGCCCGCGCTCTGAGTTAGCGCCTCACTCCTCGGCCTTTGCGCCTTAAGACAGGTGTGCAGCGCCTGATTTAGCGCTCCACTCACCTCCCGGGGCGTTAAAAGTGAAGTTTCCAGTCAGTGGCGATAATTAGCGCCAGGCGCTAATTTTTGCGCCCGGACGATATTTGCGCCCCAAACGGGGCGCGACTGAATTTTTCCCCCATATATATTCTAATAGGGCTAAAAATAAACTTACCTTATTGGACTGGGTTTTTAAAGTATAAATGAGTGATAACATTTTGTTTTTCTATTTTTTAAAACTCTTACCCTGGTAAAAGCAGGCCCTACGTTTACTTTTACCCGGCGTAAGAGTTTCACGGACATTCAGCGGGCGGAGGTTGGGCAAATAGCACAACTCCCCGCCCGCGGAGGCCCGTCTCCTGGGGATGCGGGTGATCTTCTTGACCGGTCGCACGTTCTGGATTTCCACGCATGCGCTTCGCACGCCTAAACCCAGAACTTGCGCGGCCCCTACGGCCGCGTACACACCTCGTACGCACCCTGTAGGGGCCGCAAATTACGGCCCAATATCTCCTTATGTGTCTCGGTGTCAAATTTTGTTCGATAATCGCTCCTGTGCAGCGCCTTGGGACGTTTTACTGCGCTAACGGCGCTATAGAAATACAAGTTGTTGTTGTTTTAGGTCCTTAAGGTGGCAGAGGGCCTATATTATTGACAGCCTTTTTAAAAAATCTTACTACAGCGAATTACAGAATAATTCATAGCATATGTTATCATAATATCGATTGCACTGTACATTATTGGCCAGGAACATGAATTAAGTCAGTTTGTTTGATTGACAGTGATATTCAGAAATACGTTGCATGTCTGGTTAATTCTGGAATTGCTTACGGTTGTCCCAACACTGTGCTGCCTCCTCATGACACCACAAGTAAGCTTACAAGGGTAGCGTTAGCGCAACAGATGTATTGTCAGCCATGGCTCAGTGGGCAGCACTCTCGCCTTTGAATCAGAAGGTTGTGGGTTGCATAGTTCCACTCCAGAGACTTGAGCACAAAAAGCTAGGCTGACACTCTGGGGCTGTACTGTCGGAGGTGCTGTCATTCAGATGTAGATGTTAAACCTAGGCCCTGTCTGCTCTCTCAGGTGGATCTAAAAGATTTCGAGTCACTATTTGAAGAAGAGCAGGGAAGTTCTCCCTGGTGTCCTGGCCAATATTTATCTTTCAACCAACAGCTTAAACAGATTACAATAGCAAAATACTGCGGATGCTGGAAATCTGAAATAACAACAGAGAATGCTGGAAGCACTCAGCAGGTCGGGCAGCATCCGTGGTGAGAGAAACAGAGTTAACGTTTCAGGTCTGGGACCCTTCATCAGAACTGGAAAACAAGGTTGAAGAGACAAACGGAAATCCCGTCAGAGAGAAGAGCAGAAATTCTTCAAGGTGGGCATTCCTAGAAGAGAGTTGGCAGCGAACCAAACACTGATACAACAGCAAAATACTGCGGATGCTGGAAATCTGAAATAACAACAGAAAACACTGGAAACACTCAGCAGGCCAGGCAACATCCGTGGAGATTATCTGGTCATTTATCACATTGCTGTTTGTGGGAGCTTGCTGTGTGCAAATTGGCTGCCGTGTTTCCTACATTAGAACAGTGACAACACATTAAATAGTACTTGGCAGCTGTTGATCATCCTGCCATCTTTTGTTTCTTAACTTGTCCCATTACCATCTCCTTTTGCCTCACCACCATCATCCCTTTTGTCTCTTAATCTCTCCGGCCTTCCACCCTATCACAGACCTTCCCTTTTGTTCTTTCCTCCCCTCCCCGCTTTCCCTGCCCCTACACTTGCTTAAAAACCTGTTCCATCTCCAACTTTATCCAGTTCTGACGAAGGGTCATTGACCTGAAACGTTAACTCTGTTTCTCTCTCCACAGATGCAGCCTGACCTGCTGAGTATTTACAGCATTTTCTATTTCTATTTCAAATTTCCCGCATCCGCAGTATTTTGCTTTTGTTTAAATAGTATTTCACCGGCTGTAAAGCGTTTCGGGACGTCCTGAGGTTGTGAAAGGTGCTGTATAAATGCAAGTCTCTCTTTCTTTCTTTCTTTCTTTCTTAATCTCACTCAGTTGGAGGGCCAGATGTTTCTGCACTGTAGCATTGTATGAATTGATTGAAATAATCCCGGCAGCATCTGCTTGAATGATGTAAATTAACAGTCAGTTTCCAAAGGGTTGCAGAGTATAATCTTAGAAAATACATGGCGTAGAAAAACATTGTTTGTCCTTGAAAGATTGTTTTCCCACTCGGGACGTAGGAGAGGTGTTTTTTTGGCAGGAGTTTTGCAATGACTCCAGTAAATTGCCGGTGTGTTACAGCAAGTTACTTCATTCAGCAGTCTCACGTGGAGTGAGTTCTGGTATACTCCATTCCAATCATAAATTAGTCAATTATTTATGTGAAAATAAGACTGTCTGGGGGAAAAATTCAGTTGGTTGCGCCTCCCGTTAGCGCCTTAAGAGGGCGCTAATGGGGCGCAAAGCAGCTAGCGACCGGGCGCGGCGAAGTTTGCGCCGCTCGCGAAATTAACTAGACATTTTGCGGCAGCGCTAAACACTACCGCCACGATCTCCTGTGCCGGCAGATCGTGACGTCAGACGAGTGTGCAACGCCCCTGTATCGCTCCGGAGCGGATATTGAGTGGCGCCCCCTGCCTTACCGCCTGACGCTAGCAACGACAGGTTGATAGGAGCGTTCTTCTGTCATGAAGGGAAAGGGGGAGCGCTATTTAAAGGTGACCGCTTCCTGCCTTTTATTGTTGTTGCCATTTTTGAACTACGCATTCTGAGAGAGAGTGAGAGAGACTTCTGGAGAGATTCAACGTTGTGTGAAGGAGTTTTGGGTACTGAGCAGCACTTTGCAGGTTCATTTTGATTTTCCATTCCTTGTATTGATTTAGCAGAGACTGTGGGGGCTGCACTCTGAGCTCTTTGCCTGGTACTCTCCATTGTTCTTTCCAGCAGATTTGATGTGCAGGTCTCTCCAGGCCGAGATTCAAGGCTGCAATGAGCAGGATGTGGATGGAAAGCAAGATCAACCATCCCCTTTAAGAACTGGCCCGTGCCATTGTGTGTGTGTTCCATTGCTGACTGACATTACATGAGCTTCGCCAGCGCTCTGAGTTAGCGCCTCACTCCTCGGCCTTTGCGCCTTAAGACAGGTGTGCAGCGCCTGATTTAGCGCTCCAATCACCTCCCGGGGCGTTAAAAGTGAAGTTTCCAGTCAGTGGCGATAATTAACGCCAGGCGCTAATCTTTGCGCCCGGACGATATTTGCGCCCCAAATGGGTCGCGACTGAATTTTTCCCCCTCTGAGTCAGAACGTTGTGGGCTCAAGTAATACTCCATGGATTTGAGAACAATATCTAGGCTGACACTCCCAGTGCAGTGCTGAGGGAGTGCTGCACTGTCGGAGGTGCCGTCTTTTGGATGAGACGTTAAACTGAGGCCCCGTCTGCTCTCTCAGGTGGAAGTAAAAAATCCCACGGCCACTATTTCGAAGAAGAGCAGACGAGTTATCCCCGGTGTCCTGGCCAATATTATCCTCAACCAACATCACTAAAACCGATTACCTGGTCATTGTCACATTGCTGTTGGCTGTTGGTTGCCGCGTTTCCTACATTACAACAGTGACTACACTTCAAAAAGTACTTCATTGGCTGTAAAACGCTTTGGGACATCCTGAGGTTATGAAAGGCGCTATATAGATGCAAATTCTTTTTTCAACCTGTGAATTGTGTTTTGAGGGTATTGCTCCCTCCTCTTGGTTCTTGCTTTAGCAGAAACTGATGCATTGTAACCGCCACTGTACAAACAACTACTTTTTGTGTGGGCTGCACTTTCGCAGGCTGCCCTACTGTAATCTGATATTGTTTAAACCCACCTGATATTAGTCTAATACACGCTGAGAACTGATGCTGTTGATTAGCCATGCGAAATTGGACGGGTGGGATATTTAATGGCAGATCACTATCCTCGTTAAGGTCGCAAGTGGCCTTTGAGTTGGACTGGAGGTCACGATTTGACCCCTCTGCTTAACATGGAACGGCAGCAACACAGAATTGATATAATGACTGTAAATTGTCAGATAAAGTAACATTATTCAGCTCGAGTGCTCACAGGGTATCAATGTGACAGTTCGATTTACTGCCTATTTATGGAGCTGTTCCCGTGCCCTGTTTACTTTCTATATAACCTCTCCAACTGTGAATTACATTTTTATTTCCTTTATTTTTGAAGGGAATTGAAAGGATTTTTTTTTTTTAAATCTCACAGCCACCCCTTCCAGAGATTGACTGCGATGCATCACATTATTGGAATTGACTTGATTTAACGATACATTATCAGTGGATCGTGGAGGGCTGCTAAACAATTAAATAATAATGAATGAGAGATTGTTCTTTATTGTGAATCTGTCTGTGACATGATTAATTTACTGTACAAGGTAATGGTGCAAGTGTTGGATAAAATTAATATGTTGTGGTAACATTCATTCAAATAAATCTCCAGAAGGACACAAATATTACACCTATATTGATCATGTGCATACATTTGGTTTTATAAGACAATCAATTTGATTAAGTATAAAGTGAAAGCATTTTGTTCCTACATTAAAAAAGACTTGCATTTCTATAGCGCCTTTCACGACCACAGGGCGTCCCAAAGCGCTTTACAGCCAATGAAGTGCTGTTTGAGGTGGAGTCACTGTTGTAATGTTGGAAACGCGGCAGCCAATTTGCGCACAGCAAGCTCCCACAAACAGCAATGTTATAATGACCAGATAATCTGTTTTTAATGATGTTGATTGAGGGATAAATATTGGCCCAGGACACCAGGGAGAACTCCCCTGCTCTTCTTCAAAATAGTGCCGTGGAATCTTACACATCCACCTGAGAGAGCAGATGGGGCCTCGGTTTAATGTCTCATCCGAAAGACGGTACCTCCGACAGTACAGCACTCCCTCAGCCCTGCACTGGAGTGTCAGCCTAGCTTTAATGTACCTGGAGTGGGACTTGAACCCACAACCTTCTACCCTCTAGAGGCGAGTGTGCTACCCACTGAGCCACAGCTGGCATATAATTATAATCTTCCACCACCCTTCCCGGACCATAACAACGCGCTGCGTTAAAATAATAATTTCTCCTCATCTCACCTCTGGCTCTTTTGCCAATCACGTTAATGTATGAAAGCTTCAGGCATTGAAGGTTCAACTGAATGAAATGTTTCTACGCAATAAATTAGCAAAGTGATCCGATGATGAACTGCAGGAGGGGTCAAATGGGCGCCACGCTACAGCTCGTCAGTTGCAAAGTATTACAAAGTCTTTACAACACAAAAACAGGCCATTCAGCCCAACAGGTCTATACCGGTGTTTATGTTCCACATGAGCTTTCTCCCACCCCTTGCTTGGGTAAGGCAGTGTAGTGGTAATGTTACTGGACTAGTAATCCAGAGACTAATGCTGTGAGTTCAAATCCCACGACGGCAGCTGGGGAATTTATAATTCAGTTAATAATAAAAAAAAGCTAGTATCAGTATCATGCAACTACCAGATTGTTGTAAAAACCCATCTGATTCAGTAGAAGGAAATCTGCTGTCCTTACCTGGTCTGGCCTCTTTGTGACTCCAGACCCACAGCAACATGGTTGACTCTTACCTTCCCCTCTGTAATTGGTCTAGCAAGCCACTCAGTTCTTAAGAAGGTGGCTCATCGTCAGGTCAAAATCCTGGAACTCCCTCCCTAACTGCAGTGGCTCACTGCCACCTTCTGATGGGCAATATGTGATACTATATAAGGAACTTTACTGTATATATTTATTAAAACATGACAAACTGGGTTTGGATATTTAGAAATAGCTATGAAAGAATTCTGGCTATTGAGATAAGACAGTTGTTGACCCTGAATAAATAACCTTCTTGAAACAGAGGGTGCATGGCTCCGACAGGCTGACCTTTTGGGAACAAAACAATGGTCCACCCTGGATAAGGTGCTTTAATTTAAACTTCGTATAGCACATAAGATAAGGAACATCTGCCCTCATAAAGATGACATAAAATAAGGAACACCTGCCCTTCACACTGTTTTATATGGTGAACCCAGAAAACCTGGAGAAAGACAAGATTCTGGAATATTACAAGCTGATGTAGCAGTAAAGAAATGCAGAGGTCAGCAGAAAGATGAATAGGGATAATTAACTTGCATCAGCAGAAACTTTAAAGGAAATACAACTGGAAAAGGGTATAAATATTGAAGTTTCAAATGAGATAGCATACTCGCTTTAATCGGGCAAAGCGATTCTCGACCACAGAGGCGGCTCTGTGGTCTCCAACTCTTTGTACCTTGGGGATCAAAGGTATTTGATATTGATGGATATCCTGTATAGAAAACTTTAAGAACTGTAATACTGTAGCAAAGTTAAGATTTAAAAGTAAGATTTCCTGTTAATAATAAGATAGCATTTTTTCTGTTTTTGGAACTGTTAATGTTGCGATTGACTGATTCACCAACTGTAAATTGGATGTCGGTTCTTTTAATCAATCTCTATATATTTTTAGAATTGTCTCACATAAGTCTTCTGTATCAATAACGCACAAACTCTGGGCTGGATTTTGATACTGGGGCGGGTTGGGGTCGTGTCATCCACTTTTCGTGTTATCCACCCGACTGCAATTGGATGTGGGAGATTGATGTGATTTTCATCTAATTGAGCAATTGAGTTCCAGCATGTGGGAACCTATGACCCAATTAGTGTTTTCAGTCTGAAAGTCACCTCTGATGATGTCATCATTGCTGCTGCATTGAAGGTCTGCAAAGACTGCCTGGCCTTTGCTGTAAGAGGACCTGGATGCAAAATGAGCAGCAGCAGCCCTAAGTCTGCTCCCAGATATTTTTGCACCACCACCACCACCACCACTCCCAGATATGTCTATTATTATTATTATTATTATCATTATTCCTCCTCCTCCTCCTCCTCCTCCTCCTCCACCTCCACCTCCACCTCCACTTCCACCTCCATCATCATCTCCATCTCCATCCAAATGTGCTCCCACCAGGTTTCACATTCGTGGTTCAGAACAGGCGTGCTTCACATAGAAAAAGGGTTAAAATCACAAAGGCCTTTCAAAATGGCATTATAGAGCCAATTTAGTGCTTGTTAAGGGCCTTAACAGCCTATCCCGCCTCTGAGAGGTGGGACGGAGTCGGGACCAGCAGACACGATTTAATGAAAATTGCGTGGAGGCGGGCTTGTGCCCTCCTGCCAGTTTTCGCAATTTTAACCCCCCACCCGCCAGTTTTCGCAATTTTAACCCCCCACACGCCTCCAAACCCACCTCCACGGGTCAATGAAAATCCAGCCCAATCTCTGTACACTCTTTGGTGAAGAGTTACATAATTCTGAAGGCGTTCTCTGGACCTTCATAATATCCGGGACGTTACAATCTAGCTAAACTTATTAAAAGCGCTATCTGGAGGACGGTAACATTCTCGGGTTGTTCCTTTCCTTTAGGGAGAGATAGCCCAGACCTTTAGATCCAATTAAGCATCTTTAGGATTCGGCTACCTCAAACTTTAGTTGAAAGTGAACGTCTGAGAAATGCGTCTGATCCGGGATAGCCCCAAAGGGGCTAGGACTAGTAAATATCCCTTCAAATAAATGCTGGTCTTGCCAGCGACACCCACATCCTGTGAACGAATAATAAAACAAAAATGTCTCACCCCAGCAACATAACCTTCTATTCCCTTCTCCCTCATATGCTTATCCAGCTTCCCCTTAAATGCATCTACACTATTTGCCTCAACCACTCCCTGCGGTAGCGAGTTCCACATTCTCACCACTCTCAGTTCTGGGAGGACAGGACATTGACTCCTGGCTGGCAGTTGAATATCTCCCCTCTTGTTTCTCTGGCAGGACGCATATTTCAAATAACAAACACTATGGCATTATAACTCCCATCATTCTCATCTTGCCCCAATGAATCTGGATTAATTTGGCTGCTGCAACATCAAAAACACAGGTACCGTTAGAATGATGCAGCACAGAGGAGGCCATTCGGCCCATCTTGCCTGTGCCGGCTCTTTGAAAGAGCTCTCCAATTAGTCCCACACCCCTCGCTCTTTCCCCATCGCCCTGCAAATTTTTCCTTTTCAAGTGTTTAATCAATTCCCTTTTGAAAGTTACGACTGAATCTGCTTCCACCGCCTTTTCCGATCATAACATCTCACCGTGTAAAATTAAATTTGCCTCATCTCCCCCACAGGTCCTTTTACCAATTGCCGTAAATCTGTGTCCTCTGGTTACCGACCTTCCTGCCAATGGAAACAGTTTCTCCCTGTTTACTCTATCAAAACCACACATGATTTTGAACACCTCTATTAAATCTCCTGTTAACCTTCTCTGCTCTAAGGAGAACAATCCCAGCTTCCCCAGTCTCGCCATGTAACTGAAGTCCCTCATTCCCGGTACCATTCAAGTAAATCTCCTCCGCACCCTCTCCTAGGCCTTGAAATCCTTCCTAAAGTGCGGTGCCCAGAATTGGACACAATACTCCAGCTGGAGCCTAACTGGGGTAGAAGTTATGCTACCGCTATACAAAGCCCTGGTTAGACCACACCTGGAGCACTGTGAACAGTTCTGGGCACCACACCTTAGGAAGGATATATTGGCCTTGGAGGGAGTGCAGCGTAGGTTTACCAGACTGATACCCGGACTCCAAGGGTTAAATTACGAGGAGAGATTACACAAACTAGGGTTGTAGTCCCTGGAATGTAGAAGGTTGATTGAAGTTTTCAAGATATTAAGGGAACAGATAGGGTAGACAGAGATAAACTATATCCGCTGGTTGGGGATTCTAGGACTAGGGGGCATCGTCTAAAAATTAGAGACAGACCTTTCAGGAGTGAAATTAGGAAACACTTCTACACACAAAGGGTGGTAGAAGTTTGGAACTCTCTTTCACAAACAGCAATTGATGCTAGATCAATTGTTAATTTTAAATCTGAGATTGATCGATTTCTGTTGACCAAAGGTATTAAGAAATATGGGCCAAAGGCGGGTATATGGAGTTAGGTCGCAGATCAGCCATTGAACTCATTGAACGGTTAAACAGGCTCGAGGGGCTGAATGGCCTCCTCCTGTTCCTATGTTCCTAACTTCGGGGTGTTTATCAATAATTCCAGGTGGTCCATATAGTTCCCGTGCATGCAATTGCAGACAGTCTGGTATTTTGACTCACCTGGCGATTCGCCAATATAGATTCAACAATTCAATCCGGCAGACTGGGATAATGAAATAGTAGGATGAGTCTGACACCCTCCTAAAAGATGTGCGCCGGCAGGCAATTTCCTCCGGAGATCACCTGATCAGCCGTCGTAACTTTGGCGTAAGATCGACGGAAACTCCAGACAGACAGGGGTTTATGTTGACGTTCCGGTGAAGATACAGGGGCTGATGGGGAGAACCCCGGAGGAAGCTCCCAGTGGCGATGCTTAATAAAAGCCCCAAATATCTGCATCATTGCTCTTCCAGCTTTTTAAAAAAAAACAAGTAAGTCAAACAGGTATCTTACTGACAATATACGTGGTAACTTCCCACAGATTTGCCTGACCATAAAATTGTTCCTAATGATGGGTCCAAACTGGACTGCGCTGTAAACAAATTTACAGAATAATTCCAGGTGAAAAACTGATGCGAAAATGCGCCCTGCAGTCTTCCAGATCTTTACATGCTAAGGTAAAGAAGAACTTGCATTTCTATAGCGCCTTTCACGACCTCAGGATGTCCCAAAGCGCTTTACAGCCATTGGAGTACTTTTTGAAGTCTAGTCACTGTTGTAATGTAGCCAATTTGCGCACAGCAAGCTCCCACAAGCAGCAATGTGATAATGACCAGATAATCTGTATTAGTCATGTTGATTGAGGGATAAATATTGGCCCCAGGACACCGGGGAGAACTCCCCCCTGCTCTTCTTCGAATAGTGCCACGGGATCTTTTACATCCACCCGAGAGGGCAGTCGGATTAACATCTCACCCAAAAGACGGCACCTCCGACAGTGCGGCACTCCCTCAGTACCGCACTGGGAACGTCAGCCTGGACTTTGCGTTCTTATCTCTGGAGTGGGCACGTGAATCCGCAACCTCCTGACTCAGAGGCGAGAGTGCGGACCCACTGAGCCACAACCTTTGCCTTACTCAAATAGGTCCTCGGGTTATTGAAAGGACAACATTTTCTCGAAAATATCTAACGCAGACAGATGGGCTCCTCCCTTTTGATGGCTGTTAAGTGAAACCAGTTTGGGCAGGACCAAGACAATCCCCCTGTGGACACGGGTTCACAAGCCACCTTTGCACATCTCATCCGCTGCTGGAATTGGATGAATAAGTGAAGCAGAACCATTTAGCCCGGTGCCTCACAAATTAAGGTAATGTTCTGCAATCAGCCTTCCAGTGTCATTTGCACATTGATGTGCCAGTGACATGGGGCTTCAGTCTCAGAGCATGAAAGCGGTCTCTTAGGATTTCATTATATCTTCTTGAAAACGCTAACTGCCGTGCGGTAATAGATGATTACTCATTCTTTGCCCACAGCGGGCTGGTTGTTATCACAAAAAGCAGACTACATGAAGCATCATTGACAATGGAGAAAACGCGACACAAAATGGAGTAATGACTAGAAAGCAATTAACGGGGGAAAAAAAATTGTTCGACATTTCCTAGCTACTTAAAAAGACTAGCCCTAGTTTCTAAAGTATTCCCATTGCATATCCTCATTAATATCTTGTCCTGATGCTGGTATAAAACACGACCTGAAACAGTGCCAATAAAAAAGGAAAAAAACTTCAAAAAAAGCTGGGAGTTGAAAATAAAACCAGAGAATTCCGGGAATACTCAGCAGGTCACTGAACATCTTCGAAGGGAAAGTCAAGGCAAGTCTCACCTAACCAATCATCCAAGACCAATTACAATCACAGTCTGTAGAACCATAAGAAAGAAAGACTTGCATTTCTATAGCGCCTTTCATGACCACCGGATGTCTCAAAGTGCTTTACAGCCAATGAAGTACTTTTTGAAGTGTAGTCACTGTTGTAATGTAGGAAATACGGCTGCCAATTTGCGCACAGCAAGCTCCCACAATCAGCAATATGATAATGACCCAGATCAGCTGTTTTTGTTATGTTGATTGAGAAATAAATATTGGCCAGGACACTGGAGATAACTCCCCTGCTCTTCTTCGAAATAGTGCCATGGGTTCTTTTACATCCACCTGAGAGAGCAGACGGGGGCCCCGGTTTAACGTCTCATCCGAAAGACGGCACCTCCGACAGTGCAGCACTCCCTCAGACACATAGGTTTACAGCACGGAAGGAGGCCATTCTGCCCATGGTGTGTGTGCCAGCCCGTTTCTAGAGAAATCCCCGAGGGCCCTGCATAGAGTGATTGAAATTTACAACACAGAAGGAGGCCATTTGGCCCATCATGTCAGTGCTGGCCGAAAAAAGCTATCCACCTTCCAGCTCTTGGTCCGTAGCCCTGTAGGTTACGGCACTTCAAGTGCATATCCAAGCACTTTTTAAATGTGATGAGGGTTTCTGCCTCTACCACCCTTTCAGGCAGTGAGTTCCAGACCCCACCACCCTCTGGGTGAAAAAAGTTCTCCTCAACTCCCCTCTAATCCTTCTACCGATTACTTTAAATCTATGCCCCCTGGTTATTGACCCCTCTGCTAAGGGAAATAGGTCCTTCCTATCCACTCTATCTAGGCCCCTCATAATTTTATACACCTCAATTAAGTCTCCCCTCAGCCTCCTCTGTTCCAAAGAAAACAACCCCAGCCTAAATGGAAGATCGTGTCTGACTAACTTGATTGAATTTTTTGAGGAGGTAACAAGGAGGATCGATGAGGGTGGTGCATTTGATGTAGTCTGTATGGATTTTAGCAAGGCTCTTGATTAGGTCCCGCATGACAGACTAGTCACGAAAGTAAAAGCCCATGGGATCCAAGGCAAAGTGGCAAATTGGATCCAAAATTGACTCAGAGGCAGGAAACAAAGGATAATGGTCGAAGGGTATTTTTGTGACTGGAAGGCTGTTTTCAGTGAGGTTCCGCAGGGCTCAGTACTGGGTCCTCTGCTTTTAGTGGTATATATCAATGATTTGGACTTGAATGTAGGAAGTATGATTAAGAAGTTTGCAGATGATACAAAAATTGGCCGTGTGGTTGATAATGAAGAAGAAAGCTGTAGACTGCAGGAAGATATCAATGGACTGGTCAGGTGGATGGAACAGTGGCAAATGGAATTAAATCTGGAGAAGTATGAGGTAATGCATTTGGGGAGGTCTAACAAGGCAAGGGAATACACAATAAATGGTAGGACACTGAGAAGTGCAGAGGATCAGAGGGACCTTGGAGTGCATGTCCACAGATCCCTGAAGGTAGCAGGACAGGTAGATAAGGTGGTTAAGAAGGCATACGGGATACTTGCCTTTATTAGCTGAGGCATAGAATATGAGAGCAGGGAGGTTATGCTTGAACTGTATAAAACATTAGTTAGGCCTCAGCTAGAGTACTGCGTGCAGTTCTGGTCACCACATTACAGGAAGGATGTGATTGCACTAGAGAGGGTGCAGAGGAGATTTACGAGGATGTTGCCTGGGCTGGAGAATTTTAGCTATGAGGAAAGATTGGATAGGCTGGGGTTGTTTTCTTTGGAACAGAGGAAGCTGAGGGGAGATTTAATTGAGGTGTATAAAGTTATGAGGGGCCTAGATAGAGTGGATAGGAAGGACCTATTTCCCTTAGCAGCGAGGCCAATAACCAGCGGGCATAGATTTAAAGTAATTGGTAGAAGGATTAGAGGGGAGTTGAGGAGAACTTTTTTCACTCAGAGGGTGGTGGGGTCTGGAACTCACTGCCTGAAAGGGCGGTAGAGGCAGAAACCCTCATCACATTTAAAAAGTACTTGGATATGCACTTGAAGCGCCGTAACCTGCAGGGCCACGGACCAAGAGCTGGAAAGTGGGACTAGGCTGGAGAGCTCTTTGTCGGCCGGCGTGGACACGATGGGCAGAATGACCTCCTTCTGTGCCGTAAATTTCTAAAATTGTATGATTCTATAATTCTATCTTCCTCTGCTTCAAGTCTTTATCCAGCTTTCCCTTAAAAAGTTGCCATGGTTTCTGCCTCAACTATTCCTTGTGGCAAAGAATTCAATGCTCCAAAATAACCTGCAGCTAAGCAACTAGGAGTGACGCCTTTGACCTCTATAAATAACCAAGTGATAGTATCAATAATAGAACTGATTGGCAAGTGGCACAGTGACGTTTTTGGAATTTTAATTAATTTAGGAACTTAGGAACAGGAGTAGGCCATTCAGCCCCCTCTGATGGCTTCAGTGGTAGTCTCCCTGTGCTTTCTGAGGAATGTTACAAGGAGATTTGATGGGGGTTTTGATAAGGTAATTCGGGAAAACCGATATCCCGACATCTGTGCCGTAACAGCACTGAACACAATAGCCGCCTGTTCCTCCCTGGCCTTCCATGCGTTGCTCAGGGCAGTTTGCCAGCGGAGGACGACAACACACAGCTGTGTCTGCGATTGCCAAAATTCCACGGTCTGAGTCTGTAGAGTGTGGAAAAATTCCCAACGCTCACCTCATCTATGAAATAAATGGAAGTATGTCTTTCCATTGTGTTTGATCTTTTTTCAAATGATTTCCAAACAAACCAGAACGTGAACTTTTAAGCCTTTCACAGGTAAGCTTTGACAGAAAAACTTTTCAGATGACTCAATTCTAATTAAAGGGATCATAGAATCATACAGCACAGAAGGAGGCCATTCGGCCCATCATGCCTATGCCGGCTCTTTGAAGAGCTATCTTATTAGCTGTGGCTGAGTGGACACTCTTGCCTCGGAGTCAAATGGTTGTAGGTTTGCGCACAGCAAGCTCCCACAAACAGCGATGCGATAATGACCAGATAATCTGCTTTAGTGATGTTAATTGAGGGATAAATATTGGCCCCAGGACACCAGGGGGAACTCCCCTGCTCTTCTTTGAAATAGCGCCACGGGATCTTTTACATCCACCTGAGAGGGCAGACGGGGCCTTGGTTTAATGTCTCATCCGAAAGACGGCACCTCCGACAGTGCAGCACTCCCTCAGCACCGCACTGGGAGTGTCAGCCTAGATTTTTGTGCTTGAGTCTCTGGAGTGGGACTTGAACCCACAACCTTCTGACACTGAAGCAAGAGACTGCTGCCCACTGAGTCACGGCTGACAATCACTTGCTTGCCCCTGACCCAGCAAACTCCACTGTAGTCTGCGGCCGAGGCTCCCAGCGGATGGATCCTGGCATTTACACTGGGATCGATGGCCCACGGATATTCTGACCCCGCTTGTCCATCACTCAAGCTCCTGGTTTGAAGACAAGGGAATGAATCAGCCACAGAGCAGCTTATTAAAACTATTTTCACAAGTCTGAGGAACCACAGAAAGGGACACTGATTTACAGTGACTGAAAAAAATTAAATTCCAATTTGCTGCATGAGGTTCTGGGATATTTTCTGGTGTTTTGAACAATTGTGTTCTATAATTCTTTCACACCATCCAGGACAAAGCAGCCCGCTTGATTGGCACCCCATCCACCACCTTAAACATTCACTCCCTCCACCACCGGCGTACCGTGGCTGCAGTGTGCACCATCTACAAGATGCACTGCAGCAACTCGCCAAGGCTTCTTCGGCAGCACCTCCCAAACCCGCGACCTCTTCCACCTAGAAGGACAAGGGCAGCAGGTGCATGGGAACACCATCACCTCCAAGTTCCCCTCCAAGTCACACACCATCCTGACTTGGAAATATATCGGCCGTTCCTTCATCGTCGCTGGGTCAAAATCCTGGAACTCCCTCCCTGACAGCACTGTGGGAGTACCTTCGCCGCACGGACTGCAGCGGTTCAAGAAGGCAGCTCACCACCACCTTCTCGAGGGCAATTAGGGATAGGCAATAAATGCTGGACTTGCCAGCGACGTCCACATCCTGTGAATGAATAATAATTAAAAAAAATTCTGTCCATTTGCAATTGATCCTTTTCTACTGTTGGGAAATCAGTAACAAGAGCATAGACGCAGTGAAGATGTTTCCACATGCGGGGGAGTTCAAAACTAGGGGACTACAAATATAAGATAGACACTAATAAATCCAATAGGGAATTCAGGAGAGTTTACCCAGAGAGTGGTGAGAATGTGGAACTCGCTCCCACAGGGAGTTGTTGAGGCGAATAGTATAGATGCATTTAAGGGGAAGCTGGATAAACACATGAGGGAGAAAGGAATAGAAGGATATGGTGAGAGGGTGAGATGAAATAGGGTGGGAGGAGGCTCGTGTGGAGCATGACCAGTTGGGCCGAATGGCCTCTTTCTGTGCTGTAAATACTAAGGGGGAGAAATTCGGGTCTCCACGGGTGAGTACGCGCTGTGTACTCACCCGTAGGGCCACCGGAAGTGCCGGTTTCGCGCATGCACTGCACATGCACGGGAAACCGGAACTTCCGGTCTCGTGAAAGAAGGGGTTCAAGGGTCAACCGCGTGCGCCGGAGAGGCAGCGCGCACGCAGCGAACTTCAGGTTTTTTTTCCGGTTTCTCTGTGAGGGTAAGTATGGAGAAGCTGCGCAGGAAAAAAGGAGGCGCAAAGCCTGCTTTTAACAAGGTAAGTGGTGAATTAAGTAGAATTTAAACATTTTTTCAACAGGTTTATCTTTTTTACATACTTTAAAGAAAGGTAAGTTTATTTTTATCACCGTTAAAAACTGTAATTAATTTTTTCAAAAATTAAAATTTTTGTTTAAAGTAGTTAATTTATGTAATTTATAGTTATTTTAAAAATGTGATGTTTTTTTTTAATTTATTTGAAGTTTTAGTGAGGTTTTGGGGCCGATCTCTATTCATAGATTTGACAGGTCTTCCTGTCAAAATCTATGAATGGAGATTCCCTGCTCCGATTGGCTCTCCATGGCCCACGTGATCCCAGGGGACGCTTCGAACTAACTGCGCCCCTGGGATACGCAAGCACTGCGCGCCGGCAGCTGGAGGAGGCCCAGGAGCCGAAGTCCTCGTGGGCCCGAAGGTGCGGTGGGTAAGTACGCGCGCGATCCTTGCACCCACGGGAAGCCGGAGAGCCGAATTTCTGGCCCTAAGTAAATAAGTCAAAATCTGTTTTTATTACATGGATTTCCTTAATTTCTGGCAGTGTTAAATTCCAAATCCTGTCTATTCTTCCATGAAAAACCTGCATTATCGGACCTCGGCAAAAGACCTCCTTCTTGTGACATCTTCATGCCCAGTGCATCTTAACGTCAGGAGCACTGAAATGTATGAGACTAAAGTTTTGCCGCAGGAATAGAATACATTATACAGAAAAGCTCCAGCCTCTCAGCGGGGACTAAATAGTTCTCAGTTGTACGGAAGAATATTTGACAGATTACACATTAGCAGATTTTGCCTCAGCATTGTGACAGAAATGTATTTTTCTATTCCCTGGTTGATACACAATGGGGCCAGACTTTGCTGTCAAAATAACGGTGAGGCTAACGGCGCTCGTCGTTATTTATGTGCAAATGGTGCAGCAACTTCAGGCGAGGGGCAGATGGGCGGTTAAACTCAAATATCCAAAAGTTGCTGTCCGAGTTGCTTCGCCATTAGCTTCGCGAAAACGGCATCTCACCGTCTGGCTCACCATTGAAATGCACTCAACAGCGTGAAGTTGCTGTATTGGCGCGGCAGATACGAACTAAACTCGCCACAGAAAGTTAATTCAAGTGATACATGTTAATTACTGCCAATCAACCTCTCTGGCACTAAAAATTAACTACAACAAATGTGGAGTCTCATTCCTTCAACTTTTAA
The DNA here is from genome assembly GCA_030390025.1 of Squalus acanthias. NCBI lineage: Eukaryota > Metazoa > Chordata > Chondrichthyes > Squaliformes > Squalidae > Squalus > Squalus acanthias. The sequence continues at coordinate 4,481,865 of CM059432.1, read as the reverse complement.
TTGTTGTTGGAGATTTAAAAAATGTAAAATGTAATTATTTTTTACTTTCCCTTTCTATCTGTCTGTCTGTCTGTCTCACTCTTAATTCAATCTTTCTTTCCCTCTCTTTATTTCTCTTTCCTGTACCTGATTTGACATTGAATTCACCCACTCTAACTTACACTTCCTTCTCAGTCCTTGCTCTGTTTGTTTCACAATCCTTCAATCTGATTGGTGAAGGAGATACCCTGTTGCTTGTCCTGTTCACTCAGGTCCCAGATGCCCAGTTTCCCCTCGCTGCGCCGTTATCAGCTCACACTCTCAGCAACTTGTCACGCAAAAAATGTAAAATCCTAAACGGGCAGGGGGCAAGTCTACCTAACGGCAGATCTCATTGAAACATATAAGATTCTGAGGGGGATTGACAGGGCTGGAGAGTCTAGAACTTCGGGTCACAGTCTCAGGATAAGGGGACGGCCTTATAAGACTGAGATGAGGAGGAATTTCTTGACTCAGAGGGTTTTGAATCTTTGGAATTCTCTACAACAACAACAACTTGAATTTATATAGCGCCATTAACGTAGCAAAATGTCCCAAGGCGCTGCACACGATTCTCATAAGGCAAAAATTTGACACCGAGCCACAAAAGGGGAAATTAGGGCAGATGACAAAACCTTGGTCAAAGAGGTAGGTTTTAAGGAGCGTCTTAAAGGAGGAAAGAGAGGTAGCGAGGTTTAGGGAGGGAATTCCAGAGCTTAGAGCCCAGGTAGCTGAAGGCACGGCCGCCAATGGTGGAGCGATTATAATCGGAGATGCTCAAGAGGCCAGAATTAGAGGAGCGCAGATATCTCGGGGGGGTTGTGGGACTGAAGGAGATTAGAGAGATAGGGAGGGGTGAGGCCATGGAGGGATTTGAAAACAAGGATGATAATTTTGAAAATGAGGCGTTGCTCTACCCGAAAGGGCTGTGGATGCTAAATAGTTGAGTATATTCAAGAGTGAGATTGATAGATTTTTGGTCTTTAGGGGAATCAAGGGATATGGGGATCGGGCGGGAGAGTGGAGTTGAGGTCGAAGATCAGCCATGATTTCATTGAATGGCGGAGCAGGCTCGAGGGGCCAATGGCCGACTCCTGCTCCTGACTCTTATGTTTTTATGCTGATTGATGCCCCACTACAGCAAAATCTGGCCCATTGTGTTGATGCCTATATGCCGATTGCGTCTGAAATTTATGTCGGGTGTGAATTAGCTTTGAAAGCATTAGGAATGGTTGCAAGGTGTGATAAAGATCCTGTGAAAGAAAGACTTGCATTTCTATAGCGCCTTTCACGACCACCAGACATCCCAAAATGCTTTACAGCCAATGAAGTACTTTTTGAAGTGTGGTCACTGTTGTAATGTAGGAAAAGCGGCAGCCAATTTGCGCACAGCAAGCTCCCATAAACAGCAATGTCATAATGACCAGATAATTTGCTTTCGTTATGTTGACAGAGAGAGAAATATTGGCCTAGGGACACCGGGGGATAACTCCCCTGCTCTTCTTTGAAATAGTGGCCATGGGATCTTTTATGTCCACCTGAGAGCAGACGGGGCCTCGGTTTAACATCTCATCCGAAAACAGCACCTCCGACAGTGCAGCACTCCCTCAGCACTGCACTGGGAGTGTGAGCCTGGATTTTGGTGCTCAAAGCTGGGAGTTTACCAACCTCGGTGGGTCTGTGGCGGGCGTCGGTGGCGGGTCCCAACCCCGCTGCTGGCTCCAGCACACTGTGTAGAATGAATATCACTTGATTGGGCTTGTTAAACCCCGCCCAGCACGTTTCCTGGCCAATTAGAGGAAGTGGGTCTGGTGACATCAGTTGATTCCTTAAAGGGACCATGGCCACATTTATTTTGACATTTGTGCTGTCAGTGTTGTACAGCATTGAGGTGCTGCAAACACTGACAAGCACTGCACAAAGGCACAGGGCTGCACCCAGGCTCTCCCATGACTCCCTCCATATGCTTATGGAGGGAGTCACAGCACGCAGGGAGGTCCTCTTCCCTTCCCATGGGCGGAAGAGACCTCCCCAGGAGATCAACACAACCTGGTTGCACATTACAGAGGAGGTCATCAGCAGGGATGTCGTCAGGAGGACCTGGGCACAGTGCCGCAAACATTTCAATGATCTCAGTAGATCACGAAACGTTAGTACAAAGCCACACTCAATCTCATCCTACTGTGCCTCTCATCACATTCCCATCACTCTGCCTTCCCTACCCTACTCCTGCACATCCTTACTCACACCAACTTACCTTGGACCTCCACCCATCCCTCTCTATCTATATTATCACATCCTTATCACACTAGCCACCCCTCACACTCACCCTCATCCTAGTGCAATCATACCAACTAACAACACACAAGGGTAGGCACTTGGGTGGTTTAGCCAATGTTCACGTAAAGTTTCTGTTCATGTGGTGTCAAACATTGAAACCTTTAATTTCAACACTTTCCGTTCTTGGACAGATTTGTGTGCACCTTTGGAAGTGGCTTAGAGAGTTGCAGTGAATGGTGAGACATAACGGTACCCCCCACAATGGCGATGAGTGTGAAAGGAATGGTTTGGGCATTGTAGGGATGCTTTGTGGTGTTGGTGTGGGGTGGCGCATCATGTGGCAGCCAGAGTGTACAGCGCCAAGTGAAGTAAATCCAGCCATGATGAGGCCATCCCTGACCTCCCGGGCAGCAATGTGGTCGGGTGCTGATGCCCTCTGTCCTTTACAGCATCAGGTGATTGCGGAGAAGGTTGGTGTTGTTGTTGGTGCTGCTGGTGTGCCTGGTGCTGCTGGTGTTGGGGCTGATCATGGTGGGATTCTGAGGACCAAGGTGAGAGTGGATAAAGGCTGATGGAATAGACGGTAGGTGGAGTAGAGATGACAGAAGCGATCTGTCAATGGTGAGATGTGGCAAATACATGGGACAAGCTCATTGGATCAGTTGGTCTTTTCCTGTCTCTCATTATCGCATGTTTAGTAATAACTTCTATTTTATAAATCTCCCTGTAATCAATATGCTGTCGCATTTTAATAAAAAGAAAGACTTGCATTTCTATAGCGCCTTTCACAATCTCAGGACGTCCCAAAGCGTTTTACAGCCAATTAAGTACTCTTTTGAAGTGTAGTCACTATTGTAATATAGGAAATGTGCCAGCCAATTTGCGCATATCAAGGTCCCACAAACAGCAATGTGATAATGACCAAATAATCTGTTTTTGTAATGTTGATTGAGAGATAGATATTGGCCAGGACACCGGGGAATTATGGATGAGCAATAAATGCTGGCCTTGCCAACGACGCCCACATCACAGGAACTAATATAAAAAAAAAACGCTCCTGCTCGTCTTTGAAATAGTGGCCATGGGATCTTTGACGTCCACCTGAGAAGGCAGAGGAGGCCTCAGTTTAACATCTCAGCCAAAAGGCGGCACCTCAGTACTGCACTGACGTGTCAGCCTGGATTTTGTGCTCAAGTCCGCTGGAGTGGGACCTGCACCAATCAACCTTCTAACGCGATAGGCCAAGGGCGCTGCCCACTGAGCCAAGGCTCACAACATGAGGGTGCACTTCAGTGTGCCTCGAGTTTTTTTAAATGGTTTTTAATTCCCAATTTTGTGCTGGGAATGTAAGGAAAGGGTTAATTCTTCAGCTTTGACGTGAGTTTCTGTGAGTGATGTTTACAGTCAGTAAAATGGATTCCTGCCAGACAATATTTTAGCTGATAAGGACAGGCCACACACTGTCTTTGTTTACCCAGCCTTGGGAGCTCCATAGATCTCTCAGCGGTGAGATATCTGTGGACATGCTTGGACCATCAAGTCGAGAAGCTATGGCTTCAGATAGTGAACCCTCCGAGGACTGCTGTGTAATGGCCCCCAGGAGGGCCTCTGTTCCCTGTCTGCAGTTGAATGACTTGATTGACAGCTGGAATCGTAGAATGGACACAGCACAGGAGGAGGCCGCTCGGCTCATCGTGCCTGGTGCCGGCTCTTTGGTCGAGCTCTCCAATTTCAGTCAAGCTGAAAGGCTTGGGCAGCGATTCTTGTCAAAACCGAAGTTACGGCAGCTAATTGGATGAAGCAATGTAGAAACTTGCGGAACCTCACGTAGCCAGAGTGAAAGAAAGGATGAAAAGTTGGGGGGATTAGAACAGTCTGAGCCAGCGGACTACCTGCGAGGGGGACAGTCGGCAAGCGACGCAACGAAGGAGTGACGTCAGAATTCAAAGGTGTCGCTGGCACAAGGGAGCTGAGAGGTGAGTATAGGGTGAGTATTTGTGGTAAGTTTTTTTTTGTTCTGTTTTCAGTATATTTCTGCTAAGTAGTTCATAGCCTATCGACTAGAGGGAGGTGCTGATTGGTGGGCAGCTGTTGAGTGTTTCTTGTTAAGTTTATTTCTGCTAAATTACCTCCATAGTCTGGTAAATAGAGGCATGGCAGGGCAGCTCAGTCCCGTGATTTGCACATCCTGTGCCATGTGGGAAATCCTGAACGCTTCTTGCGGCCTGGACGACGACGTGTGCAGGAAGTGTCGCCAACTGCAGCAACTCGAGCTCGGGGTTTCGGAGCTTGAGCGGCAGCTGGAGTCACTACAGTGCATCCGCGAGGCTGAGAAATACTTGGAAAGCACATTTCTAGAAGTGGTCACCCCGCAGCCTCAGAATGTGCAGGCAGAGAGGGAATGGGTGACCGCCAGATAGAGAAGGAGGACCAGGCAGGTAGGGCAGGAATCCCCAGAGTGCATCTCACTTGCTAACTGGTTCACAGTTCTGGAAACTGGTGGGGGTGATGGCTCCTCTGGGGAGAGCAGCCAGAGCCAAGGCCACGGCACCACGGGTGGCTCAGCTGCACGGGGGGAGGAAGAAGAGTGGAAGAGCAATTGTAGGGGGTGGTGTGTGGGGTCAGCTTCACCTCTGACTCAGTGAGCGGTTCGAATCGCTCCCACGCCCCTGGTTCTAGACCTTGGACTTATTTGGGGGTTGTGAACAAAGATGCAGTAGACAACAGGTTTGGATGAAAGAGTTTTGACTTTTATTAAAGGAAGTAAAACACAACACAAACACTCTTATCACTCTAAAGGTGGGGAACACTTCGGTACAAGCGAGGGAAATAACATTAGAAGAATACTTCACCCCTCCCAATCCCACTTCACTAGCTAGGTTGGGACTCTGGAGAACCAGGGATAATGCTCACCAAACGAATCCTTGACAGTTGAGAGTTAGGGTTTAGAGTCTTTTGAGTAAAAGGTTTCGTAAGGCCCTTGTTGTCGCGAGGTGTCCGATGGTCACTGAGGCAGTCGCTCTGGTCTCTTCTTGCGTGTCGGTCTGCTTGTGAAGCTGTTGGCCGCCTTTGTTTAACTTCTTGCTGCAACTCTGCCTCTGTTTAAACCGTCTTCTTCCGAGCTGTGGAACTGCCTTCTGCCTGCTTGTCCTGAACTCTGTAACTCCAGCCCTGACTTCTGTTCAACACAGGCTTTCAATTCTGTTGAACTTGAACTGTCTTCTTACTGAACTGTTGTAACTGCTTGATGGGCCTTCAATTATACTAAATTGAAGTGGCCTTATCTACCCCAAATCAAATCTTGGTCATTGTAAGACCTCGTTAACAGTAACGACTTTACTAAGTGTCAAATGGCTTGCGTCCTGTCGATCTCTGTGGTTGATTACAGGTGATTGGTTTCGTGTTGAAGTGATTTAGGTTTCAGTTGAGGCCTGTTCATTCTATTGTCTTAGGTTTTGGCGGGCTCGTTAAGTTTGATGATTTTAAATTGGTGTTAACTTGTCCTGATGGCTTCCGATTGTTTTCAGGCTTCTAGCATCCTGTTTGGGCCTGGGAATTTCAAAAGGGGTCTTGGATTATTCATATTTGGATGTGTATGTGAGGTTTTGGGTTTGTCTCTTCCTCCTTGGTTGGATTGCAGTGTAAACAATTCCCAGACAGCTTGACTGGGCCCCAATACCCAAAAGCTGTCCACTGCCTCGCCACACCCCACCGCAGCCTGTCTTGTGTCTGTGAAAGGTGTTTTTCCCAACAGCAATATCCAAAAGTCATTTCCTCAGGGTTTTTTCTTCCCTGGTCCTTAAGAATGTCCAAAACTGAGGTTTTTACCTCAAATCACTTCACTTAGGTCCCATCGTCCCAAATTTGTATGAAAAATCCAAAAATCACTCCCTTTAGGGTTCTGTTCGAGTTTCTGGGGGATTTTGCGAAGCCTACACAATACTGATAGGGGATTAATTGGTTAGGGGAACAGATGGGCGTTTCTGTGGACGCAGATGTAACTCCAGGATGGTATGTTGCCTCCCTGGTGCCAGGGTCAAGAATGTCACTGAGTGGCTGCAGAACACTCTGAGGGGGGAGGGTACCAACGACATAGGCAGAAAAAGGGATGAGGTCCTGCAGGCAGAGTTTAGGGAGCTAGGAAAGAGATTAAAAAGCAGGACCTCAAAGGTAGTAATCTCCGGATTACTCCGGGTGCCACATGCTAGTGAGTACAGGATTAGGAGGATAGAATAGATGAATGCGTGGCTGGAGAGATGGTGCAGGAGGAAGGCCTTTAGATTCCTGAGGTATTGGGACCATTTCTGGGGAAGTTGGGACCTGTACAAGCCGGACGGATTACACCTCAACAGAGCCGGGACCAATATTCTCGCGGGGAGGTTTGCTAGTGCTGTTAGGGAGGGTTTAAACTGGCTTGGCAGGGGATGGGCACCAGCTTGTAGGTGTGGAGGGGAGGAATGGGGTGCATGGAAGAGTGAGTGTGTTGGATGGTACTGGAGGGGAAGGTAGTGCTGGAGGCAGAAGTAGTGCCATATTAGATAGGAACAGACTAAGAAAGACTACGAAAAATTCAAAAATTGGTTTAGAATGCATGTACGTAAATGCACAAAGTGTGGTGAATAAGGTTGGTGAGCTACAAACACAATTAGCTGTGTGGCAATATGATGTTGTGGCAATAACGGAAACGTGGCTTAAAAACGGTGAGGACTGGGCACTTAATATTCAAGGGTAAAAGGTGTTCAGAAAAGAAAGGGAAGGAAAAAAGGGAGGTGGGGTGGCAGTGCTGATGAAGGAAGACATTGTAGTGTTGGAAAGGGAGGATGTTCTTGAGGGGACAAGGACAGAATCCATTTGGTTAGAGTTGAGGAGCAAAAAGGGTATGATCATGCTATTGGGGGTATTCTACAGGCCTCCAAATAGTGAGAGGGAGGTAGAGGAGCAAATCTGCAGGGAAATCACAGATATATGCAAGAGCTATAGAGTGGTGATATTGGGGGACTTTAATTACCCAAATATTGATTGGGATAATGCTAGGGTAAAGGGAAAGGAGGGGGAGAAATTTCTGAAATGTGTTCAGGAGAACTTCCTTGACCAGTATGTTCTTGGCCCGACTAGGAAGGAGGCATTGCTGGATCTGGTGCTGGGGAATGAGGTTTGCCAGGTTGACCAAGTGTCTGTGGGAGAACAGATCATCGTATCATAAGATTTAGATTAGCAATGGAGAGGAGCAAGGAACAATCTAGAGTGGAACTTCTAAACTGGAATAGGGCTAACTTCAATGGGATGTGAAAGGAACTAGCCAGGGTAAAATGGAACCGAAGACTGACAGGAAAAACTGTAATGGAACAACGGGTGATCTTTAAGGAGGAGATGTTCCAAGTACAGGTTAGGTACATTCCAACAAGAGGGAAGGGTAAAGGAACCAAAGCATGGGCTCCTTGGATGACGAGGGAGATTGAGAAGATGATGAAACAAAAAAAGAGGGTGTATGATGAATGTCAGGTGAATTCTTCAAGGGAGAACCAGACCAAATACAATAAGTTGAGAGGGGAAGTGAAGATGAAAATAAGATTGGCAAAGAGTGAATATGAGAGTAGAATGGCGGTTAACATAAAAGGGAACCCAAAAATCTTCTACCGGCATGTTAACAGTAAGCGGGTAGTAAGAGGCGGGGTGGGGCCTATTAGGGACAAAGAAGGTGATACATGCTTAGAGGCGCAGGGCAAGGCTAGAATACTCAATGAGTACTTTGTATCGGTGTTTACTAAGGAGGTAGATGCTGACAAAATATCGGTAGAAGTGGAAAAAGTAGAAGCAATGGAAGGGGTGAAAATTGATAGACAGGATGTACTCGAAAGGCTGGGTATGCTTCGAGTGGATAAGTCGCCTGGTCCAGATGGCTTGCATCCCAGGTTGCTAAGGGAATTGGGGGAGGAGATAGAGGAAGGGCTTACCATAATTTTCCAATCTTCCCTAGATGCGGGGGAGGTGCCTGAGGATTGGAAAGTGGCAAATGTGACACCATTGTTCAAGAAAGGGTGTAAGGACAATCCTAATAACTACAGTTTAATATCAGTGGTGGGTAAAGTTTTAGAAACAATAA